>PKMM01019312.1:806406-1097938 GCA_002933915.1 Eutrema heterophyllum
CAATTGCTTCGTGTACATTTCCTGGTAGAAGTTCAGCAAATGCAAAAGGAAGTAGCCGTTGCATAAAGACGTGACAGTCATGACTCTTCATCCCGGAAAACTTTTGCCCTTTCTCAACACATTTAGCTAGATTAGATACGTACCCATCCGGAAACTTCACATCAGATGTCGCCCATTTGAACAAGGCAGACTTTTCTTCCGCACCCAATCGAAATATGGGAACAGGTGCTTTCCCATTGCTTGTAATATGTAACTCATTCCGACAACAAAGATCAGGCAAGTCTAGTCTTGACTTACCGCTGTCTTTAGTCCTTCCACGCACGTTTAACACTGTATGCATGATGTTATCAAAAAAGTTTTTCTCAATATGCATGACATCCAGATTGTGTCTAAGCAAATGATCCTTCCAATACGGAAGCTTCCAAAATATGCTTTTCTTATGCCAATTGTGATGCTCCCCATATCCATCCGCCATATTAGCTGGAGTGTGCCAATTTCCACCACGATTGACTGTTTCCAGTGCACCATAATGATCAATTTCTGCTTCTAGATCTTCCCCGGAAAGATAAACAGGAGGAGGAACACGAACAGCTTTGTTCTTTCTAAACAACCGCTTGTTTCTTCTATATGGATGGTGAATCGGTAGAAATCGGCGGTGACAATCAAACCAACTTGTTTTCCGACCATGTTTCAATTGAAACGCATCTGTCCTATTGAGACAATATGGACAAGCCAATCGCCCATGCGTAGTCCAACCTGATAACATCCCGTAAGCAGGGAAGTCGCTTATTGTCCACATAAGCACCGCACGCATTGTAAAATTTTTTTTCCTCGCAAAATCATATGTCCGAACCCCGGTATACCACAACTGCCCCAATTCCTCTATCAGAGGCTGCAAAAATACATCAAGAGAACGTTTCGGATGCTTCGGACCAGGTACTAAAATGCTCAAGAATAAAAATTCCCTTTGCATGCACATATCTGGAGGAAGGTTGTAAGGCGTTAGGATTACTGGCCATAAAGAATATTGCCTACCAGACATACCAAATGGACTAAATCCATCTGTGCAAAGACCAAGATACACATTTCGTTTCTCTCTAGCGAAGTCTGGGTGTACCGTCTTAAAGTGTTTCCACGCTTTTGCATCTGAAGGATGAGTAACCTCCCCATCTGTCTGCAAATGATCTGCATGCCATCTCATCGATGCAGCTGTCCTCTCAGACTGATACATTCTTTTTAACCTATCAGTTATAGGAAGGTACCACATCCGCTGGAACGGTACCTTACTCCGACCAGTACCTTGCGGCTTATATCTCGGTTTTTGGCAAAATCGACATTCCTGCAGCTTATCATCATCTTTCCAAAAAAGCATACAATTGTCAACACATACATCTATCATCTCAGAAGGCAACCCAAGACTAAACACCAACTTCTGTATCTCATAGTATGTTTCGGCAGCCAAATTATCCTCTGGCAAATACTCTTTAATAAGATCAGCCCAATCATCCATGCAAACCTCAGCTAAGTTATGATCAGTTTTAATTGTCATCATCCTAGCTGCTAATGACAATTTAGACTGACCTTCTCTACATCCATCGTAGAGTGGCTGATTTGCATCATCTAGCATATTATAAAATCTTTGTGCATCTAGATTGGGTTCCTCATCATGATGATCAGGTGCAAATGTACTTACGGTTTCATGAAATGCATCTGTAACCATGTCATGAATCCTATCATGATCTTGACCATGCTCCGCATGATAATCAAATTGATTAAAATTATTTGACTCATCAAAATTCGATGCTTGATAATTGCTACTACTACTACCAGCATTTCCCCCATGACCTTCTCCATGATAATACCAGATATAGTAATGCGGCATAAACCCTCTATTTAATATATGCGACCACACCTTCGAGGTAACGATAAATTTCCTATTCTTGCATTTTGGACAAGGACAGTACATCTTACCACTTGTAATCGTATTTTGTATAGTTCCCGCCTGATGCATGAATCCCTCCACCCCCTCACCGAACTCCTTTGTTAGCGATCCCTCCGAATCAAGACGATTATACATCCATCTTCTAATTTCGTAGATTGACATTTTTTGTTGGTCAGAGAGAAGTAAATGTTTTTGAATATGAAATTTTTCTTATGAGGTTGGCCGCTATATATAGATTTTTATTTTTGTTACCATCGAATTAGCAACGAATTTTGCGACGATTTTGCAACGATTTTACAATATGTTTACCTAACCGTACACCCGTTAACTTAAACGTGCGCACCTAACTCATATATCGTCGGTAAATCGTTGCAAAGTTCAACGAATACATTTCCTTGGTAATTCGTCGGTAATTACCAACGATTTTACGACGATTTTTGGAATCGTCGTAAAATCGTCGCAAATTAGCAATGATTTAACGACGATTCCAAAAATCGTCGTAAAATCGTCGGTAATCGGACCGAACTTAACAACGAGTTTACGACGAAACATTTCGTCCCAATATTGCGACGATTTTACGACGATGTAAAAAATCGTCGTAAAATCGTCGTAATAACGATGTTGATTTGCGACGAAATGAAATCGTCGCAAAAAATCGTTGCAAAATGCATGTTTTCTTGTAGTGAAGTGCCGACGTATGGGTGGTACCACCGGCACAGATGTTGCCGGAGACGGAGATGACGACGGGTGGTGCGGTGGCGGCGGCGTCGGCTGAGAAGGACCATGAGAAGATCGTACGCCGCCGGACATGGATTGTAGTGAAGCGGAGTCAGATGGGAAGATTCATGTGATTTAGTTTCCATATCATCCATTTCCTCCATTGCCGCATGTAGAACGAGAAGGAAAGAGAGAGATGAAAGAGTAGACCTTCCAGGGCCTCTGCTATGTCAATGACCAGATCATTCCGGCCAAGTTTCTCACCCTCGTCCCTTCCAACCCATACGATTACAAGAAGCGGCGGAGCGCGTGACGAAAGCTTTGGATGTGCGTCATCTCTGAGACCCACCAGAGATCGTGGAGAGAGAAAGAGGGATTTTGTGATCTGTTGGTGGAAAATCAGAAGATTGACTGGGGGGATCAAAGCTGAAAATTGTGAGAGGAAAACGAGCCAAGAATCGGAAAAGACAAAATCAGATATTGCGAAAAGCTACAGGAGAGAGAAAAATATATATGAGGGGTAAAATAGGATTATGAAAATATGAATAGTGGTCGAAGTTGTGCTTTGGTTATTTCGCAAATAATTTTCTCAGTCTTGGTTATGTAGACTTTCTCTTATTAATTTATGTTTTTGTTGGGACCATTGTTGGTACCGAGTTTAGCACTCTCCGGTTTAGCCAGGTTTGAACCGAGATCGGCTTAATTAATCCCGGTTTAAAACGATTCGATATCGGGGGAAGGCCCATGACCGCGGTGGCCGACATCGAAGCCCATCAAGACCCAAGCTCGTCACCAACGTCGCCGACCTCCGAGATTTGCATAATATTTCCCAATCTCTGAGGGATTTGAGGAGATCTTCATTTTCCTGATGGAACTAGGAAAATGAAGTTAACCTTTTCCTGATGGAACTAAGAAAAACAAGTTATCTTTTTCCTGATGGAAATAGGAAAAAAGAATTATCCTTTTTTTAGCTGGCTTAGAACCTTATAAATAGGAGAACTCCTCATTCATAATATTCATTCTGAACATTCTATGTAACAATGAACTACGAATGGCTTGATCCCTCTCAGAGGTACGTAGGCAACCCACATCGGTTTAGCTATGATTCTAATAAAAATAATTCTCCTAAACCCTAAACTGATTTCACCAATCTACGATATGTGTGAAATCCGGTTCTCACAATTGGCGCCGTATGTGGGGAAGAAGAAAAATTAGGGTCATGGAGAATTATTAAATCCAAAAAATCTGAAACTTGAAGATCACGTTCACTCGTCATGTTTACCGATTAAGATCAACAATTCTCCAATCACCAACATGGATTTCCCATCTCACCACGATCTTTAATCCGAGAGCGTGCTCGTCAAACACAAAAAGCTAAGTTTTTCATTACTTTCAATAATGGGATTTTGGTCGATCGATGGTTTACAATAACCAATTGATATAATTTAATATTGAATCGATTCATACTTACAAAAAAAAAACTTGTATGGTCTTCTTCTTTTTTCATGTGTCTTCCTCCGATGGGGATTTTAGTCTATTCCCCATAAACTATTCGGCTCCTGATTATTCATATACAAGGTACCAATCAATGCTAATATATCATGAACTACCTATAATTTTAAATTTATTACATGAACTTTTAAAAATTGATCAATTTTACCAAAACCGTAAACGGTGTTTGTTTTCCGTTAACGAAATCCGACGTGGCTGACAAATGACTCAACGGTTTGGTCTGGTTTGTGATTAAACCATTTTTTTTTTTTTAATTGCTCAAACCAAAACGACGTCACAAAAGTAGTTAAATGCACAAAACAAGAATCAAATCCAGATCTGTACCGTGGCAAGAGTAGTATTCTACCACTAGACCACTGATGTTTCGTTGTACATTCAAACACATAATATATATATATATTGCGATTCCTCAATTCTGTAAAATGGATCCATCAGTAAACATACTCCACGTGTCACGAGTCACACCTTCAACCTCTGACTCAACCGAGTCATTGAGTCTCCCCCTCACCTTCTTCGACCTTCTCTGACTCAAACACAAAGCGGTCGAACGAGTCATCTTCTACCGACTCACCAACGCGACTCGCTCTTTCTTCGACTAAGTCATCGTCCCCAAAAGATTCAAATTTCCCGGAAATCTATTTCGAATTATAAAACATTTCCAAAAGAAAATAAAAATAAACCCCAGATTGAGAAACTCTTGTCGGAGCAATGTCGGTCCCATGAAAAATGCAATGCAGAAAAACAAAAAACATTAATATCTAAAATGAAAATAGACTAACCCAATTGATTTCTTTCGACGAAATTAAAGAGAAATTCCCTGATTTCATCAAACTCAAGAAGAAATAGAAAACCCTAAGAGATAATGTGAAGAATCTCAGAAGCAGAAACGGAAGAAGGAGAGAAAACGCAGTGGCTAATGGCTGTGCATAAGCATAAATCAACAATTAAAAATAGAAAAACAAAACGCCAAAACCAATAAAGCAAAGAAACGCACCTGTAAGAAGAAAACAAAAAATGGGCATTAATGGCGGCTCACGTGTATCCACCCACAGCAAACAGGTCTCTGTGCAGAAACGAGACGAACCAACCAGAATTTGAGGATCCGTTTCTGAACGCCGTTTTCTTTACCGTCGCTGAATCAAACTCCGATTTCTCCCGATTATCCGGATCCGCACCGTTCCCTTCCTCCGATCTACACCCGTTAGTACCCGAGTTACGAGTCACTGATGACTCGGCCTCCGCCGTGTCGTTTCAAGTTACGCTGATCCCAAACCAAGGGTTTTTGCATCGGCGTAACCACATACCATGCCGCTTCCGATGGGAAAACGACAACCACTTTTCTAAAATCCTGGGCTCACAATATATACATTATGATTTCGTGTATATAATTGTGTTTGAATATACAACTAAACACCAGTAGTCTAGTGGTAGAATACTACCTTGCAACGGTACAGTTCCGGGGTTGATTCCCGGGCTTGTGCATAAAATAATTTAACGACTTTTGAGTTTAAAACGACGTCGTTTTGGTTTGAGCAATTAAAAAAAAATTGAATCGATACCTCGTGTATGAATAATCAGGAACCGAATAGTTCATTGGGGAATAGGCTAAAATCACTCCTCTGATGGCATGAGAAGCAAAACTTTTTCGACGAGAGTCTTGACTACTCCGGTGAAGACTCTTCCCCCACGCGAGCTTTCTGAGGCTCCGCCTTCATCGCCGCCATCGAATTCGTACCGCGACCGAATTCAACACAGCACCACCTCCGTCCGTGACCTCCTTTGTCCACCACCATCTCGGATATGCTCTCTTTTTCCGATCTCGACATCAATATTAAAGCCCGGTTTAATCTGTTCTTGAGCCTGTCATCATCACGCGAGCTTTCTAGGGCTCCGTCACCACCGAATTCGTAACGCCGACGAAATCCAACGCCACTCTTATGACAAGCCAAGTCGACGATTCCCAGATTCTGGCCCAAAATGTTGGGCCCAGATTCCGCACTCAAGGCCCAGTCCGAATAAACATGCTCGACAAGGAAGGCTCGGCCCACGACGAGGTCTCATGAGATTGATTACAAGCTGAAGCAAGCGAGGTCGCAAGATGGAGCAAGTCAATAAACTGGAAAGAACCGAGCACGAGGAAAGGAAGCGAGGTCGTTGGGAGCAGGAGCGTGCATTTGGCCAAGTCAAAACGCGCTAACTTAAGATCCTAAAATCAAGCTCAACATTAAAGATAGAGATTATAGATTTAATTCTGCATTTAATGTAAATAATTAAGACTAGGCAGTTACGTTCTCAACTGGTATAAGTTTGAAACACCAACCATGTTGTAAAGGGACCAAATTCTTGGCAAACATAAGAATAAACATCTTTTCTCTCAAAATTCTTTTAAGTTATTTTTTCAAGAATATACAATCTGCAAGTCGAGAATTAACACCAGCCATGTTGTAAAGGGACCAAATTCTTGGCAAACATAAGAATAAACAACTTTTCTCCCAAAATTCTTTTTAAGTTATTTTTTCAAGAATATACAATCTGCAAGTCGAGAATTGAGGTTGTGAGATTCTACTCTCACACAAAACAATATGACAACTACTCATCACGATCTCCAGCGCAGTCCTTAAATCTTGGTTCATGGATCTACGAATCAAGCTCAGATTCATGGAGAACAAAAAAAGGAAGAAGAAGAAAGGGGGAGTAGAGCTCGACCTCGAAGAGAAAAGAACAAAAAAAGGAGAGGAAGGTAGCTGAGCCTAAAGCCCATTAGGAAGAAAAAACAAGTAAAAAACGAGAAAAGTCAAAGCTCGTAAACATTGGTTATTTAACCTCGACTTAATCAAAAACCAAACTGGGCCATGTTCAAAATTTTGGTTCGCTTCCCGAACTAAACCAGATGTTTCGAAGCAACAATGCAACATTGATAGACTAGCAAAAGCTCGGGAATAAAAGACGTTCACCGATCTCGTTCCAACTCAAAGTTACTGATCTATCAAAACCAGTATCACAGCTCGTCAACCGAGCTATGCAAAAGTATCTCTTATCAAAAAAAAAAAAGTATTCATTATTCAAAGATATATTATGCCACATGGTATGTCCCTCTAAAAGCCAAACCACGGTCAACAAAGAAAAAGGGAGACGTCCGCCTACCTCCCAATCAAACATATCGCCTACCTCGCAGTTAGGCAGCTCGCAGTCGCAGCTCGTCGATCTCGCAGTGAAGCAGCTCGTAGTCACAGCTCGTCGACCTTACAATTAGGTAGCTCGCAGTCGCAACTCACCGATATCCGAACTTTCGCAGTTCGCCGACCTCGCAGCTCACCGACCTTGCAGTCACAGATCACCAACCTCGCAGCTCGCCGACCTCGCGATCGTAGCTTTCCGACCTCGCAGCTCACCGACCCCGTAGTTTGGCAACTCGCAGTGGCAACTCGCCGATCTTACAATTGGGTGTCTCGCAATCACAGTTCGCCAACCTCACAATCTCGCACGAACTATCAAGACCGAGCATAAACTTCGCTCGTAGAATAAGCCGAGTCCAACCTCGCACCTAACTAACAACGTGGAGCTCAGCCTCGAGCTCAATCTATCATTTGCAGGATCAAAAGCCGAGTTCAATCTCGCGTCTTTCGTTATTTTTGCAGGAACGACGGCGAGTCAACCACCAAAGCATCAAGTTTCAACGACCAAGTCAAAATGCCGATCTCAATTCCAACCGAACTAAAAATTCTTCATGAACTTCGCTGAACTCAAATGACTCCTTCGCCGAACTGGGGGGGGGAGACTTATTGTTGGTACCGAGTTTAGCACTCTCCGGTTTAGCCTGGTTCGAACTGAGATCGGCTTAATTAATCCCGTTTAAAACAATTCGAGTTCGGGAGAAGGCTCATGACCGCGGTGGCCGACATCGAAGCCCATCAAGACCCAAGCTCGTCACCAACGTCGCCGACCTCCGAGATTTGCATAATATTTACCGATCTCTGAGGGATTTTAGGAGATCTTCATTTTCGTGATGGAACTAGGAAACGGAAGTTAACTTTTTCCTGATGGAATTAGGAAAAAGAAGTTATCATTTTCCTGATGAAACTAGGAAAATGGAATTATTCTGTTTTTAGCTGGATTAGAACATTTTAAATAGGAGAGCTCCTCGTTCATAATATTCATTATGAACATTCTATGTAACAATGAACTACGAATGGCTTGATCCCTCTCGGGGGTACGTAGGCAACCCACCTCGGGTTCAGCTATGATTGTAATAAAAACAATTCTCCTAAACCCTAAATTGGTTTCACCGATCTACGATATGTGTGAAATCCGGTTCTCACAACCATATATTTACATATGGGTTTTAAAAAATTATTATCTTATCGAATTTGATGGATTTTTACATTGATCCGACTCTGGATCAGAAAAATTTATTATTTTATGGCGATTATTAATTTATCAAGTATTAATTTATAAAGATTTTACTGGAGTAAAAAGGTATATTATTATCTTATTTTTTATATAAAAAATAACGTTATTAAAGCTATAATCTGGAAACCAAATTTCTTATTAGTTGTCGAATAATCTATGATTTTTGTTTTTTTGTGTGTTATCAATTACTTCAACGTAGCCAAAGTATTCCAATTTTTTTCACTAGATAATATTGGTTCGGTAATTTACAAGTTTTAAGAACTTAATGTAAACGAAATATGTTTGTTTAATTGAAAAGTAATTAGTATATTGAAAAATAAAAATACGGTAAATATGCAACAAATTGGTAGTTAGCTCCTTCATCCATCTATAAATTCCCGAGACAGACCCAACAACGATTTGCTTCCCCTCTCCTCTCCCATTTTTCACATTCTCTTTTCTCCCAATTATCTTCTTCACCTTCGTATAAACCCATACATACACACAGATCTCTCTCTCTCTCTCTCTTCCCATATACACATACATACATACGTAAATTATACAAATTCGTGGGTTTAGCTGAAAGAGTGGTTTTAGAGAGACAATGGAAGGGAGAAAGAAGAAGGCTTCTTCTTCTTCTTCCTCGTTAACCTCTGAACTATTTGGTTCAAGAGAAAACCCTTCTCCTCCTTCTTCTTCCTCTTCTGGGATTTTCGGATCGATTTTCGCTCCTCCTTCTACGGTAATTTCATCCTCCAAAAACCTACAATATTTTTGTTTCTCATTCTGGAATTCAATTTTGTCGGTGTTTAATCTCTTGATATTTTTTTTCATTGTGTTCGTTGTCTCTGTATCTAGCTCGGTTTCGATCTCTTTTAATCAATTTTAGAATTCCAATTTCGATGGGATTTTTTGGAATTAGGGCTTTCGATTATGGAAAGGATGATTTATCTGATTCGATCGTAGCGGAATTGATTGATTTTTTTCAGATTTTTTGAATTGTGAGGTTTTTTTATATTTTTGTTTGTTGCAAATAATGGATAAATTTCAACAAAAAAAGAGTTTTTTTTTTTTGTTATTTACAAATAATTGAAGACCCCACCAACCCCCAAATTAAGAATAAGAACACCGAAAAGAAGAAGAAGAAATTTCCATGACTCGTGGCTTGGGGCACAGGTTTCTCCAACCTAATTTATAGGGTTTGTTCTTGTTTCAGGTTCTGGGAAGAGAATCTATGCGACAACAGGAGACTGTGACTGGTGGCTGGAACCACAAAACCTCAAAGACTAGTGGTAACTTATTCGAGATTTTGCATTTTTGTTGTTGGTTTTTGTTCTCTTATCAATGGATTTTTGTATATATTTGCAGGTGATGCTGATAGAAACAGGGAACAACAAGAGAATCCCGGTTCGATTTATCAGGACCAGAGAGTACAACAACCTTGTCATCTGAGTTCTTCCATCTATTACGGTGGCCCAGATTACCAGCCTCAGAATTCGAGCCTCAACTCTACGGTATTCTCCGGAGGAAAAGCTAGAAACTTGGTATTCAGCTGTTTTGTAGAGTTAGTCTTATGATACTTTTGATGAACTTTAAGTCTTTAAGGGTTTTAGAACCGGAATTATCGAAAGAATCTGGCTGAAGAAACTTTTGCTGAGCTTTATGTGTGTTTCAGAACTGAAGCTATTGATCTTGTTCATTGATTATCCGTCTCTAAAGAATCAGGCTGAAGAATCTAACGTCGAATTACCCGGGAAAAAGCTCGAAACTTTTGATACCTCTGTTTTATAGAGTTAGTATTTTTTGGAACTTTTTGATGAGTTGTTTATAAAGAATCTTATTCGGGTGTGTTTTTCCGGTTTTGTAGAACAAGAAAGACGGAGGCGAAGATGATTCCGGAAGTGCCTCAAGAGGAAATTGGTGGCAAGGTATCTGATTCCCATCTTTTATCTTTTTGTTCCATTCCCTTGTTTCGTTTTCTAACCGCTCTTGAAAACTTTGCAACTTGCAGGATCTCTGTATTACTAAGTAGAGATCTTGATACTTAGCCAATGTTATATTACAAAAACAAGGTATAGTAAACCCGGTTTTCCATTGAAACTTATTCTGATCTGGTTCTAAAAATTGATCTTGGTTTGGTTCGGTTTTGGAATTTACAGGTACATAGGAACCAAAAAAAAAGAGAGTAGCAGTGGATCTGTTGTAGTAACTTCTCATCTTATTATTACAAAAGTATGGAAGAAGTTTAAGTTAGCTGCAAAGAAACAGGGGAGGTTTTTTTCCCCTTAATTATATTAGATAAGCCGTTGATGGTTTTGTACAAAACTCTATAGATTTCCAGTTTCCACGCATATAAATAAATAAGTAATAAACTCTTTTTGGTTCTTCTTTTTATTGAATGAAACAGTTTATTAATCTTTCATATTTGATACAGTTTCTTTTTGGTGTATTATCGGTCTGGTTATCATCGGTTTTTATTGCGGTGAACTTGTGAATGTGACTGGTTTAGATGGGAATCTACTTTTGAGGAGGACAATGTTGAGATTCTGCCTTTCGTCATGATTGTGTCGAAAGATTCCACGGAGATTCTTTATGTACATTTGTCGTAGTTCTTGTCTTCTTGATCCTTTTAAATGTTGTATCCTCTTTTTAAAGGGAAGAATCGCATTTTAAACCGGAGAGTGACGAAAAATGTAACATTTTAAACTTTGAGAAATTTACATTAGTATTTTAAATCTTCAAGATAATGAAACTAACACATTAAATTTTTAATGTGGCACATTTGTTTGCACCGTAACAGAACAGTAACGGTCCGTTACAGAATAGTTAACTCCGCTGATTTACCGTTAATTTAATAAAAAACGTATCATTATTTTATTATTTTTGAAATTACAAAAAAAAAAAACCAAAAAGATGATTCGTCTTTTTCACATTTCTTTTCGTGTCCTTTTTTTCTTAAAATTTCATTACAATCATCACCGAGATTTTTTTTGAATTTCTTAACAATCCCTTTCTTCATCTCTCTCTCATAGCTTCAGTTTCTCAAAGTGATTTGTCTTCTTCTTTTTTTTTTTTTTTTTTGGTAACCCGGCGCAACTGTGCTAAATCCGACGGAGAAGTGGAGACTAGTTTCCCTTTCATCTTCTTCTAATTTCTTCGTCTTTTTTAGGGTTTTCGATCGAAATGCGTTTGACAACTTGAGGCCAAGAGGAGGAAGAAGTCGAAGAGTAGCTCTTTGCCGTCGGAAACAAATGTCAGGTCTAAGGATTTCGGATCCGAGCAAATTGCACTAGCACTTTCCTTCTTCATATATCCACTGTAGTGGATTGTCACTTTAAAGTAAAAATGCGAAACCTCAAATATCAAATACCAGAAATCTCACAAAATTCGGATGAATGATATCAAATATGAACGAAGAAACATAAAAAACAGAAGATGAAAGAAGAAATACAAAAGATGAACGAAGAAATCTACAGATAAATCGCATAAGAGAACTCGAAAGATGAAACTGGAAACTCGAAACCCAGAAATCGAACCCCAAAACCTGAAACCCATAAATTGGTATGGAATTCGATATGGAAATCGAACCCTGAACCCGAAACCCAGAGAAATCGCATAAGATAACTCACAGAAGAAGGAAGAAACACGAAACCCAGAAATCGAACATTGAAGAAGAAATTGAACATAAGGAGGAAGAAAACATCCTTACCCCCATTTCGACTCCAATGCATTCGACTCTCTTCGATTTCCTCGAATTGTTCTCTTCTTCCTCGAGAACTTTAAATCCCCAAATCGATTTAGGGATTTTTTATTTTTTTTGGTCGGGATAAGCTTCTTTCATTTAACTTATGTTTTTTTTTTGTAATTTCAAAAATAATATAATAATGACACGTTTTTTATTAAATCAACGGAACTATTCCGTAACGGACCGTCACTGCTCCGTTACGGTGCAAACACATGTGCCATATTGAAGGTTTAATGCGTTAGTTTCTTTATCTTGAAGGTTTAAAATGCTAGTGTAAATCTATCAAAGTTTAAAATGCTAGTGTAAATCTATCAAGGTTTAAAGTGCTATATTTTTCCGATTCTCCCTTTTTATAAAATAAAATGGTAAGAAATTAAAATGGTGACTCACTTCAAATTTGATGCCGTATGCATTCGGTTTATAAGGTTTCAAGAATATATAACCAATCTTTTTATTTGTTCAGTTTGATTCGAGTTGGAAAATAATCCGGTTCGATATTGGCTGTTCAAAACAAAAAAATCCAGTTTGATTTCGATTTATAAGTTTTAATTCGGTTTTAATTTGATGTACAGTATTATGTATATGTTCACCACTAGATGATTGTTTTTAATTTGGTTTAATAAATCCGTATTAAATGAATATTGGACTTCTTTTTTTGTTAATCTCAATTCTCAAAGTCCATCTTTCCAGTTGTAGTGATTTCAGTGTTCCCACAGAAAAAAGAAGCAAAAATAAACAAGTTAAAGTTTCAAAGGTTGATCAAATGTTCACTAATGGTTCTACACCAAAGTTATGGGGTTCGAATCCCAAAGAGTGCGATTTATTATTATTTATGCACAGATTAATAAAGACAAGCTAACAAGAGATCTTCAACGTGATGTAGATATAACCGTTTGGTATAGATGTTCATAAGGCGATAGAATTGTCCAGGATAGAATCGTCATGTAACGTTCTCATCATTGTAATAGAATAATAAATGAATATTAAAACAAAAAAACAAAAAAAAGTTTCAAATGCAAATGTTAACAATAAATAAAAAAATACAAAGAGAGATTCCCCTCAAAAATCAAAGCCCGAAACCACCAAGAAACTCATACATAACAATAGAGAAATGATCTCTCCATTCACCAAACGTCGCAAATGGTAGGAGACCGGTAGTCAGAGGAAGAAACTACGCCGTGCCCAATACGGAACAATAGTGCTTGATTTGGTCCCTTGAGTCACATTTATAGGACCGTACATTAGACCATACAAAGCCAACGTGAAGACCTCTGCAACGAATTGCAAAAGGCAAAACATTCCCCAAAAAAAGAGCCAGAGTTTGCCGTTACCGCCCAATGTGTCCACACAAAACTTACCCAGTAAACCGCAAGCATAACCGAGGAAAAAAACGGTAAAAGTTACCGGCATTGTTTGCTTTGTACCTGATGAACGATGGATTATCAAGTACGTGACGACGATGATCATTAGGACAGCGAAATAGATCTGGACCCAAACTCCAAGACTGCAAATCAAGATGTTAAACTCTGTGTTTACCTGTGAAACTTGTTCTGGAACCCAACAAGAATAACTTATTTCCTCGGAAGGGTTGCATATTGAGGTAGATTCCACGATTCTCTGTTGTGAGAAGACGTAAGCGCCATATAACATCGAGAGAAGAATGTTGAAGACACTTAGAACGACCCAATCCATTGTGACCATATAGGCTTTTCTTGTATAAACTAATTCGGTTTTGAATCTCTCGGCTCTGAATGCAGCTTTCGAAACACCCATCTCTAGCTTGGATTTCTCGAGATTGTCTAACTGATGCGGAAATGTAGAATCATTGATCACTTTGAGGATCCTTAGAGTACTGTTAAATGATCTCTCTGCAAAGGAACCAAGCTTATGACCATAGACCTGTAATCACATCATTATAATTAAGAAAATCTGTAAATTGAAGAATGCGAAAAAACCGGGGGACTTTTGGCTTACATTGGCTAAAGATTCTTTGACAGCAGAAGCATAAATCTGCAGAGCATAATCAGAGAAATATGTGTTATCACTACTAAAAAACAAACTATGGCGAAACAGAGATTGAAAAGAAACCAAGAATAAATCATTAGAAAATTCATAGTACTTACCAATGCAAGATCATCAACATAAACATTCTGACCCGCGGCACCCTTTCCCTCAAGAACCTAAAGAAGAAGAATAGCAAAAAAAAACAAAACAATTTATATTACAGAGCAATGCAAGTCAATGACTTTGGTAGCTAACCAGCAATACATCAAGCTGAATTTGGTGAAATCATAATTAGAGCTACAAATTCGTGTAGAAAGGCCCAAGCTTTAAGACAATTCAACTGTGCCAGAGTAGATTCGAGTATTGCTTCTCACTTATAGATCCCAAAGAAGAATTTCAGATTCGAAATTGAAGAGAGGATTCAAGTACTGCTAGTTAGCTAGATTCAATCCTTTTTGTCTGATTCAGATTTGAACAGAAGATCTTCTCCTCAATCCAGTTTTGAATCAAAGAAAACCTAATTAAAAGACTTAGGTCAAATAATTTATTGATTGTTTTACAAACTTTTTAGCAGAGAAAACCTAATAACGAAAGTGAAACAACCCATAACACATAACGATAAATCAAAGGCCGATTCCGTATCAAAAGATGCAGAGAGATAAAGTTTGGGAATTGATCGAACCAGATTGACAGAAGCCGCAAATGGCATGCCTAGAGCTAAGGCTTCGGCTTGTCGTTCCCCAAGCTTCGTCGAGCCACACCTAATCGCACCGTATGCTTTCGCAATCTATGAGCAACTCGCGTAACCCTCCGAGTAGAATTCGGGTTAGAGGTAGAAGATGAAGAACAAGAGGAAGAGGCTTCGTCGTTGTTCATTATCTCTTTCTTCTTTGCCTTAAGCTTTCATTTTTCTAAAGCCGATGGCTTCGCCTGATGATTTGCCCTTGTACTCGCCGGATCGGTGATTGGATTTTGGGGTTCCGGCGAAGGAGATAGGAGGAGGGCGTCCATAGCTTCTACCTTTACCGCTTTCAATTAATAACTATATAATTAAGTATTTATAGGTTTTGGGGTCGATGATGTCATCATAGAATGAAAATAAATACGGATCGAAAGTTAAAATCTAGACGAATCTGAGGCGAAAAAAAGAAATGAAAATCAATACTATAAAAAGTCCTGCGGCTTTCAATAGGTTTTGACACCTAAGTTTTTTTGTGCTTTTAGAATATGATACATCATCAAAAATATTAAATTTGAAAAACCAATCAAAACAAAACAAACAAATCATCAAAAAAAAACTAATTTGAAAAAATAATAGAAATAAAACAAATTTACACCTCAAA
Source organism: Eutrema heterophyllum (assembly GCA_002933915.1). NCBI lineage: Eukaryota > Viridiplantae > Streptophyta > Magnoliopsida > Brassicales > Brassicaceae > Eutrema > Eutrema heterophyllum. The sequence goes on from PKMM01019312.1 coordinate 822,059, forward strand.
ATTAAACAATACAATTGTGTTATTATAAACAACAAATACACGCTTCTCTTAATGTCTTCTTAACTTTCGATTCTTCTCAAGATCGTTTCATCTTCACCCTCTATATTCATTCATTGCTAGGAATGGTTAACTCCGATTGTACAACTCATATTCATTTCATTTTTATAGGCTTATTCAACCATTGAAACTCTTGATTATATGGCTACAGAAGTACTACTAAAGAAAGGATATGGAATAAAATGCGACTGGTGGTCTCTAAAGACCTGATCATGAATTTTATTTTAAAGACCTGATCATGAATTTTATGTTTGTACAATTTACACTTTTTGCTATATTCCGTTTCGGTGATCTATTATGTCTTTTACGAAGAAGAGAGTGAAAACCAATTCATGGATTATTGTTCAATGGCTGTGATTGCATATTATACGAAAACAATACTCATAGAAATATACTGAAAAGTCTTCGAATTTGATTTTTTTCCCGTACTAATCTTCTTCTTTTTTCTTTTTCTCACAGATTAGATAGAAAATGATTCATTTTTTTTTGTTCTCTCTGTGGCTTGCATTTGCGAAGAAGTTGTCTATATATTCGTTATTTTTAGGAAACTAATTTCATTTGGCATCAATCCATTCATGTTTATTACTGCAAGATGTACTAATCGCAGTTTTAAGCATAGTATAATTTATGTATCAATCAACTAATGACGCATGGAAAAGGATAAATTAAACTATCTAGCTGAAGAACAACAATCAACTTCAAGAACGAATATAGACAACTTTTTCACAAATGCAAGCCATAGATAGAACTAATTCAAGCGTGAAGCGTCGCACCTTATGACCTCTGATGATACCACACTTGGTTTCAAGAGTCGAGTTCTGTTGATTTACCATGTGGGGTTGCCGGGTTGGATGAGCTATCCATGGCTAATGCATGTCGTAAAATTAGTATTTTTGGTCTATGGAATTTGGTTTCGATATATGTTTGTCACTCAAAATAAGCATGATATCCCAGTCACTTTGGAAGGACCAAAATGACCTTCAAAGTTATAGTCAAATAAGAATGTGTTTTATTAGATCTGATAAAATATATGGTTCTCAGTTTTTGTTACTATGAAATGAATTAACATCTATGTTGAGTTTGTATGTTCAAAACAGGAGCTAGGGATCAAAAATTAAGTTTGAAAACAAAGAGGCTCAAACCTCTGTTGGTCTCTTTTCCTACGTCCTTCGCAGCAATCTCAAATAAAGGCTGGGACATGGTCCTCATCATCAATTGTTGACTAGAAAAATTAGTAGGAGCTTGTTGACTATTCTCTTTTTTAAATTGTATAGTGAAACTAATATACTGTAGCAAGAGAAGAAAATAGATTAGGAAAGTGCAAGTGATTGTGGGAGATGATATGTTGTGATCCACCATAACAGCTTTCCAAACGAAGCAAGCTAAGAAAATCAAAGTGGCTTATGATTATGATAATAATTAGCTGCTCAAGATGAGAGTAGGCTTCTTACTCCAGCTACAGTCTAAGAGACAAATGGAGTCGACGAAAACGAATGGGCTATGAAGGTGCAGCTGGGCTGTACAGAGGATGACAATAATAATGACAAAAATCAAAGAGCTTTTTATTCACCTCCCTTAAGACACGTTTTCATATATCCCTTATGTTTGCCTTAGTGTTGGCTGTTTTAGAGTTGCATTGTTGTTGAAACGGAACCTTTATTTGAATTGATGAGGCTAGCATTTGCCTAAAGGAAAATAAGTTTTTTTTTTTTTTTGTGTGTGTACTAGATATGCTAGAAGAAAGAAAATTCATTTCGTTCATATCTCTGACACGTATCTTCCCTTTTAACTTTTGTTTCCTAGGCTTATGAATACACATACACAATATACATATCCCTTGTAAAACTGTGAAATACTTAATGCTCATATTGTGGCACACCTTTGGTCACTCAATGAATAACATATTCGCTACTATTTTTCATCGATATGATATTTCGTTGTAAATTCTATGCTTACAAACATTCTTAGCTTACCAAAAAAGATTGCGATATTAAGATAATTGAAACCAAAATTAGGGTTTTACTTAGCATATTATATATGCTTTTAGAGTTACTCGTTTTATTTGTTGTGGTTGTTTTTCATTTATAAAGTATGGTTTATGAGAAAACCCCTTACGTATAAGTCATAAACAATGATTAGTTATACTTAGTATAAGTCCGAATAATAACGAAATTATATGTATACCATGCATCACCATTCGAGGCATGAAGCTGAGATTTACTTAGATTATTATGCTTTATTTTTCTTAGTTCATGTAATTAAGTGATCGTTGATGTTTCATGTGACAATATTTAAATTTGTTACTTCAATTCCATTTTTTTTCTTTCTAACATCTATTTCATTAATTGGTGAAAGGAAAGTACAAAGTGGTCACAAGCCATTTAGGCGGAGAATGAAAAATAGAATACAAAGATTCAGACTCATAAGCTTTCTTTGAAAGCAAATCCTCTGCTCGGTTACGTTCCCTATTGACTTGATCCAACGAGCATTGTGGAAAGTTGACAATCCAATATCTTATATCATACTCATACATAATGTTCAGGGGCGAATCCAGACACTAATATTAAATTAATATATATTAAATAAAATATTAAAAAATATAATGTCATATTAATTAAGAATTTTAACAAAAAATATTTGGTTAACATAAATGGGCTTTAAAGTTTAAGTTATTTATGTTTTCTTAAATGGGCTAAGTTATTTTTATTTTGTTAAATAGATTTAATTTGTTTTGTTTCTTCTTTGGGATTTTATCTAATTTTTAATGTGTGCAAATTCCAAATTATTATGGGTGCACGTAAAAAAGAAGGTAAAAAATACATGATTTTTAAAAAAAATTATTGGTGCATGTGCACCCCTCATCCTTAGCTTCGCCCTGATAATGTTACCAATCTCCGTGTTATCACCACCTTTGTTTATCAGATTAGTTAGCTTTAGATTGTCTCCTTCGAACCAAAAAAATCTCCATTCTTGCGATCATATAATTTGAAGAACATGCAAAAATTTAATAGCTTCTGCTTGCAATGCGGACTGAACCGGTTTTAACTTCAATTTCATTATTTATTACATTCGGGTTATTTTTAGTTTAACCAAAATTGTAAAAACTGAAATTACTGAAAAATTAACTCATATATAATTTCGGTTTTAATTTAGCAACCTTTTAGTTCGTTTGAATTGAGTGTAAATTTCAACACTTTAAACAGAGCCTTTTAGTTAGTTCCAGTGGCAATAGTTATGATGTGAATGTTACTATAATTTGATGTTCTAAGAAATATTATGCATACTAGGGCTGTTATCGGATCGGATATTTGGATAAATTGGGGTATCCGTATCCGTATTCGTGGTATCCGTTATTTTGCTATCCGAATTCGGATCCGAGATTTCGGATATCCGGAGTGAAGGATATCCGTGGAAAAACCATATATTCGCCGATATCCGGATCTGATCCGGTAAATATTATTAAAAAAAAAAACCAGATATCCGTGGAAAAAGAATTTTTTTTTTTTTTTTAAGATTTTGATGAGTAACGTTAGTATTAGTATATGTATTAGTATATGTATTAGTATATGTATTAGTATATGTATTAGTACATGTATTAGTATATATATTAGTACAAGTATTATTTTTTTTTAAATTGTACATGTATTAAAATGGATATCGGATATCCGATCCGAAAATTTCTTATTATCCGTATCCGTATCCGTGGTATCCTATATTTTACTGACCGTAACCCGGATATCCGAAATTTCGGTTCGGAGCGGAGCGGATCTCGGATACGAATACGGATATTGGATAATAATTTCAGCCCTAATGCATACAATGTTTGATAAGTAAATATTTTAATATAGTTTAAAATAAATTAAATTTATAAATGATATTAATTGATAACAACATATTGAAGAAAAAAACTACGGCATTCACATTGTTCTATGCAAGTCAAATGTATACTCAAAAGATTTAACTATAGAAAAAATATCGGATTATGTGATGTTAACTGTTAATATAAGTGATTTAAACACTAGAGCGAAAAACTCAAATTTATCAAATAAAATATATATTAAATCAATAAAAAATAAAATACAATAAGGACCAAAAAAAGCCCCTCAACGTAACGTGGGTATTTACCTAGTTACTCATAATGACTCTAGTTTTATGTAAAATTACCATAATGGTTTTTCACTCATGACAGATTTATCAAAATGACTCAAAATTTAATTAAAGAGATATGTGACCCTTTCTTTTCTTTAGTATTCACCAAATTACCATTTTTATTTTTATTTTTCAATTAAAGAATCATTTTTTTACACATCCATTATTTTATTTTATTTTAAAGTCATTAACTATAAAACTCTTGACATTTTCATTTTCTCTCTCCCAAAAAGTTAAAAACAAAACACATTATTTCTACTTCTATCCACGGTTTTTTTTTAAAAAAATGTTTGAATATTTTTGAAACTTTAAACACCATCGGGCTCACCACATCGTTCCAACTTTGTCAACAGCGTCGTCCACCGGCCATGGTCCGACACTGTATGATAATCCGTTGAGTTCATCGAGTTTTAAGTTTTTATTGGTGCAGCCTCGCTTCGAACATGAATATAGAGCGACCAGCTCTACAGCATGCTTAGTGATGATGCACCAACCAGCTGATGCTAACGTGGGCTTTAGACTATTTCCCAAACAAGGCCCAATTATAAATTAATGGGCCTCCACGAATTAGCTCTTCTCTCTTTCTTTTCATTTCTCGTGATTAGCTCCACTAATGGGCTTCACATGTTTCCAATATTAATTCTTCTTCTTCTTCTTTTCTCTCTCCCTCGTACAAATAAAGATGTACAAAATAATTAATGAAAACGGGGAACAAATTACGGCTGTAATAAATGTGAACAGCGGGTAAATCAGGTGGTATATGCTTATGCTTCTACAAACGTTTGATAACGATATAACATTTAACCAATCTTTGATGAAACTGCGTCTTTTCCCTTAGCTACTTTTTTTTTTGAACATTAGGTAATTTTTGTGCCATGTCTCTTTCTCCCTTTCAACTAATTAATTATAAATATATATATAACAAAATTTCCGTAATAAATTACATACGGCTGTAATACAGGAAACAAAAAATCAAACCAATTAAGAGTGTGGAGAGAATATTAATTTGTTAAGAACTCGTCTCGTATCGATTTATAGAAAATTATAGGTCAAATACCTGAAACTCTTTTAAAAAAAATAACATATATAGATCATTTTTGTCACTCAAAAGGCGTTTTTGGTCAAATAATTAGTCGAAATATATAAGTACTTCTGTGTAAGGTTTCGAATTTTACTGATTATAGTATAAACTGTTGGGATTATAATTAAGTTTCTATTTGACAATAATTAGGCTTGTTCGTCATAGATTAAGTTCAGCAGTGAATTTAATGTTGTGAAAAATATATAAAAATAATGGGCTGTACATATTAAAAAATAAATTTTAAGTTAAATCGGACATGTGCGATTATCATTTGCAAATATTGCGGTAGATGGTTTTGGATTTATGTAAGTTAGGAAAAGAAAAAAAGGTGTAAGCTGTATATATGAGAGGATGATCGGTTCAGTCTCACGAGAGATCCATTCTTGAAGCTCTCACATGTTTCCCATTTTATCTTCTCCGTTCTCTCGTGTTTCTTCACAGATGGAGACGTTTTATCAATCATCGAACACACAATCTTCTCTTTTTTCTATGTTTGGTCTTATTATTAATATTTTTATTACCTCAACAATTGTGTAATTGGAATTTAATATGTATATAAAAAAACCCAACTGAATCTGGTTCTGATGGGAGTTCACTTCGATCACTTCAACAAATGCCAAATATTGTGCGTTTTAGTTAGGAATCTAATCAATCATATGTATTAGCGATACCCATAAAAATAAATAATAATAATAAACGGGTGATAAAAGATGTCAGAGAATTTTTTGGGGTTAATGGTCAAATTCATATCTAAAAAATAAACTTTACAAAGATGTCAGAAAGTTAATCTAGTGTTATTTTCCTCTTAAACCCTACCTGTTGTTCCTCTCTCAAATTAATTTCCGTTAAGCTATAAACTTTTTAAGAACCTGCTTAAATGTTTTAAACTATGAATTGTATAGTATATGTTTTGGTCTAGCAACTGTTTTGATTGATGATTTGGACTCATATGAATGCAAATTTTTCAGGTAGTACGTATACATATTAATTGAATGATGTCTACAAGTTATTAATTCTCAACTTCTTGGCAACTACAACTTAAAAGATATCAAGATAAAAATATAGTATGTGTTAACTATATTTTGTTCCAATAGTTTTGGTTTCCTTAATAGAGTTGCATACGGCTGACAGCTATAAGTAAGTATATCGCTGCATGCATGTATGTAGAGGAATAAAACATTATTTGTATATGTATAAACACAAAAATATAGTAATATTTAATATATACGTATAAAGATTGGTGCAGTACACACTTCACACATAGAAAAAACGTTACCTCAACAATAGAAACAAGACACATAACAAATTCTATCCGATTTGTTCCGATCAATTGCACAGTTATATATGTTCTTCTGTCTTTTCTGCCACTTCATGTCTCTCTCTCATCTTCTCTTTTTGTCTTCATTATCTCTCACTCATGCCCCTCCCTCTCTCTCTGTACATAGATATTAACTACAACGAGATATTAATTAATCAAATGTTATAAAAGAACACCACAGTTTTGATAGAAAAACCTGGCGGTTTAATTATGAAAGTATATAGGAGTATCTTTTGTTGCCAACAAAGTAGATATATAATATGTTTTAATACATGGCTTTTCAAGTCTAATACTGTATATTATATCAATAAAATTATTAGCTTTTAAACAATAACAAATTAATTACATCCAACACAATTATTTTGTATTAGTTGCTAAACATAAGTACTTGTATCGTGGTTTATAATTTTTTATCATCAATATTTTTGTAGATTAATTGGCTTTTTTTTTATAACAATGGGTAATCCGGATCTAAACCTGATTAATCTTTTTTTTTGGAAGAGTGATACCGTCGACTAGCCAATTCATCGAATTTTCAAATGGACATATAACGTGACACCATTTTCGACTTCGACTGAGCAACTCACATATATTTTTTGTTTTCATTGTGAATTGAACTCATGGGAGAGTGATCAACGTATTTTCAAGACAATTATCACTAAACCACAATGAATTAGTTTAAATTAATAACAAAACTCTAAATATTATAGTTTCATTACAAATACAATTACAAACGCCAAAAACATTCAAATAATTCAGTTTTCCTAAATCTTTGAAGATAATACACTCTTATTTTTAACTAATTAAATCTCTCCAAATTTTTGAAGCACAAACAAAAAAAAACACTTTTTGTTTACCTAAATATAAACCAGTATCTATAATGCCAAACAAACTTTATTTATATGCTCACATATATACAAAATCATTTATATATAAATATACACCATACGAATCCCTTTTACCGACTGTTCCTCAGTCTCTCTCTCTCTCTTCTCATACTTTACTTATTTCCTTTCAAGCAAGAAATCAAAAAGGAACAAACTTTTCTTCTTCCTTTTTTTCTCTCGTCCCATCATCATCATGTCCTCCCATACCAATCTCCCCTCTCCTAAACCGGATCACCGTATCTCCGGTACATCCCAAACCAAAAAACCACCGTCTTCCTCCGCCGTCGCCTCTCAAGATCAACAAACCCTAAAATGCCCTCGCTGCAATTCCTCAAACACAAAGTTTTGTTACTACAACAACTACAGCCTCTCTCAACCTCGTCACTTCTGCAAATCCTGTCGTCGTTACTGGACACGTGGTGGTGCCTTAAGAAACGTCCCCATCGGTGGTGGTTGCCGGAAAACAAAAAAATCCATCAAACCTAACGCAATAACTCCTTCTTCTTCATCTCAGAGATTTTTCTCTTCAATCATGGAAGATTCCTCCAAATTCTTCCCTCCTCCGACAACGATGGATTTTCAGCTCGCCGGATTATCTCTCAACAAAATCAACGATCTTCAACTTTTGAATAACCAAGAAGTTCTTGGCCTTAGGCCCATGGAGCAGGTCGAAACCACACCCGTTGATGTCGGGTCGGGTTTATCCTTAATGGGTTTCGGAGATTACAACAACAACAACCATTCAACGGCGACTTTCACAACCGCCGGAGCAAACGACGGGAACTTAGCTACTTCGATAGAAACTTTGAGTTGTTTGAACCAAGATTTACACTGGAGGCTTCAGCAACAGAGGATGGCGATGCTCTTTGGTAATTCTAAGGAAGAGACTGTTGTTGTCGAGAGGCCACAACCGATTCTTTACCGGAATCTCGAGATCGTGAACTCATCGCCGTCGCCGACGAAGAAAGGAGAGAATCAGACAGAGTGGTATTTTGGTAATAATAATGATAACGAAGGGGGGATTAATAGCAATGATAATAATAACACAGGAGGAAGTGATCATTGGAACAATGGAATTCAAGCTTGGACTGATCTTAATCATTATAATGCTTTGCCATGATTCTTGGTAAGTTGAGGAAACTATATATTTATAATTTTACATATTTGTTTTATGTGTGTGTTTATGTGCCAAAAAAATATTTATGTTTGTATTTTTTTTTTGGGTGTTCTTTGTAGTCAGCTTTTGTTGTTGTTGTTGTTGTTGGTGGTTACTATTTTAGTATTTTAAGTTTCAATTTGTAAACAAGAAACAAAATTGGGGGTGGAATTCAAGAATGGAGAGAGACACTGCAATAGATTCACTAAATTTGTGATATGGCTGTACTTTTAATTATTTTAATGCTGGGAAATTTCGAAAACAAGTTTTTACTGTGCTTAAAGCATAATAATTATTGAAAGGCTCTTGGTCTGATGGTGAAGTGTTCAATTAATGAATGACTTATTGGATGTTTGTTATCCTAATGTTAATTAATTAGTACTATAATTCAAAAACTTCTTCAAACGTCATTTTCGGTAAACAGCCAGAATGTCTCCTTGGGATTAGTAATAGTACTGTTCCTTTTTAAAAAATTACTTGGAGTTTTTAGTTTAACTGAGCCTAATTATCACACAAGTTTAGCCAAGCAGAATAATTGACCATCCTGATCCACATCAATTGTAATACCCCGGTGAAAATTAAAACACAATAAATAGTGTGTAATATTCGTTTACAACATCGATATCTGTGCTGTAAATCGAAAATATATAGATTGATGTTACGTTAAAAATTTGTCAGTGTGGTCTAATTAACTATACATATAAGCATATAGCATCTTAGTAGACACTGAACTATGTCGAGTCTATGTGAAACATAGAGATCAGGCCTTAGCCTTCTTTTGCAGTCTCTCTCTTTAGCCCCATCCTTAGGTTATTTCTCTCTCTCTCTCTCTATCTCTCTATATATTTACATGAACACGCATACATACATGTATATACATTCATGTTACTGTATGTATATGTACTATGTACATCTTATTACAGATCTAGGGGTAAGTAAGGTCTGCAAGAACTAATGTCTTATGCAGAAGCAGGCATGTGCAAACGGAAATCCGAACTTGATTATTTCAAATATTGCATTAGTGTTTTTTTTTTGAGAAATTCCTCAAAGTACCATGGAAACAATTTTTTATTTCAAACATACCACTGGTTTTATTTTTCCAAAAATAATAATAAGTGATTATTTTTTTAAAATACTACAAACACTAAAAATGATTTTTAAGAGTTTATAATTTAAATATTTGAGTTTAGGTTTAGGGTTTATTTTTGAAGGTTTAGGGTTTAGTTTTTAGGGTCTAAAGTTTAGTTTAGTTTTTTGTGGTATTTATGAAAAAACAATTTATTTGTATTTTTGAACAAATAAAACCAGTGATAGTATTTTTGGCCAAAAAATTGTTTTTTTTTTTTGGTAAAAGCCAAAAAATTGTTTTCATGGTATTTAAGATAATTGCCCCCCTTTTTTTGTTAAATGAGGTAAATATTGCATTAGTGTTACATTGTCAAAAACACATACAGAATATTACAGGTTCTGGAAGACTATGTATATATATATATTAAAAGATACAAATGTAGATGATAATGAGTTTGGTTTTAACTCTAACGCTTAATTTGAATTTTGGATTTCAAAAGAGAAAATACACATGTATTTGTTCCACTTTTGTGGGTTCTAAAAGAATACTAACTTGTAAATAATCGTCTACCTTAACAAAAAAAAAAAATCGTCTACTTTACTTTTTTTTTGTTTTTTATAATCTTGTTTGTTTAGCCATGCATGCGGTTCTTACGTTCTTTACTCAGTCAGTTACTTAGCGTTTAATGGTACACCTTTTAATAATTAATTACTTTTACCATTTCTACTTTTTTTCTTTTCTTTTACCATATATACACACACACATCTACAAGAATTACTTTTCTTTTAGGTTCCGATAGCTTTTTCAATGTTTCGATCACTTAAAAGGCGATGTTGGCACTTTTGCATACCACAATATCCTTTTAAGCTTTTAATGATTGGTCATTAGTAAGTTTGCTTTATACGATTTTTCATCCTAAGAACATTGTCTTTCGGATATCTTAAATTTTTGTTTTCCTCTTTATCATCTCTTTTTCAATTATCCTAAAAAGGTAATCAAGAATTAAACTTTTTCTTGCTTTTGGTCGATGACCATATACATTATTAACTTGACAAATAAAAAGCTAAAGTGTAATGACATCCCGATGTTATCGAAAAAAAGTGTAAGGTCATTCATAACAAATAAATAACTTTAAAAGTGTAATATAACAAAATAAAAATGATAGAAATATTTTTGATGATTTAATGAAACGGATAGCTAGATAGCGAAGGAGCATGATGAATGTGAATACAAGTGATGTAACTGCTTTTATATGTCGCTATTTTACGGCTTTGACACAACAACCTAAACCAATTGCGAGAAAGATCACGATTTTCGACTCGTGAGAGATGGAGATAGTATAATTACAATGTCTGCTCTAAAAATTCTATTATTTTATGAATGAAGTCATCTCTTTTATTTGGAGTTATATATTTTCTCCATTTTTCTTAGAGTTTGGTTAAATGCAACTACGTCAGGTTTGAACATATACTGCTACGAAAAATGCGTTGCGTCTTTGAAATGTTTAATTCATATACAACATATATATACTAATTTTTACAATTTTGTGTTAAATCTAGAATCCCATACCGTTTTTTTGCTATTATATATGAGGCCTTTTTATATTTAAATACTAATTAAAGCGCACACCTGCATCTATGTGAGCTAAAGTGAGTAAAAAGTAGTAAATCCAACCACTTGGCGAGATGGGAAAAAAAAGTGGAAAAGGTAAAATTGTTCTTCCAAACGAGTTAACAAAACAGAAAAGGAATACAAAAGATTTGCAACTTTTAGTTTTCTTGTGAACCAAGTTTTTGTACAGGTGGCCGTCGAACCTAGCTAGCACAAATAAGAAATTTGTCATAACCTCATCACAAAATAACGTCTTTTGGTAATGATGAAAAAAAAAGAAAGAAGAGAAAATTCCAACACGAAACGAGTTACATGTTTTCTATCACGTCATTACCTTTTTCTTCTAGGTAACCGAAATTATATTGTTTTTAACGATTATTTTTTGGAGTTACATATAGCAACACAAAAAAATTCCAAAATGTTAGATTCAAAAAGGTTTTGTATCACTTTATTTCAAATTCGAATTTGGCTCTAACTATTTAAATGTTTTTGAAAAAGCATCAACAACTAAGCAATTAACAATTGATAATAGCTGGTTTTTGTTTATTTTCAAATGCTCTAGCTATAAAAATAAATCACTTACCCCTTGACTTGATTTAAAAGTTCTGCTAATTCTGTTGTATTGTATTAGATCATTTACTTTCAATCATAGAATACGTTTTCATCAAATGAATAAATAAAACTACAACCCTTTCTGCTTTTGTTAAGATTTAAGTTATTACATTGCCATTTCATATACAAGACTACAACTAATGATACAAAAATGTTGGGCTCAATTCTATTTCACTTTCACAGTTCATGTGAAATGGGTTTGGGCCGAATACAAACTTTAGGCCCATCATTTTACCAATAGTCTCCACACGAACAAGACCCATCTCTGAAATGATGAAACCTCTTTGAATCTCTACAGATAATCTCTCTCTTGATAACTCTTGATACGATCTTGATCCAATTGTGACAATCAACACAAACTCTAAGGTTCTTTAGAATCCTTATACTTCCACCAACATTTCTCCAAACTGCAAAAGCTATGGCCAGTTTCTCGCTATGTTGATGCAAAGATCTCTCTTTTGCACTCTCCTCCATGTCTTGAAACACACAGCTTTTGTCTTCCACATAACCCAGATCTTTAGCTTTCTTAATCAGCTCTTCAAGACTTTCAAGAATCTGCCCTGATTTTGGATGCGAAAACAAATCTCCAGCCATGAATGTATGCGTTTCTCTATCGACTTCAACCCAACTCATAGCTGGATTCTTCTTCAGCTTTGTCTCCTTCATCTCGCTCTTCATCTCAATCACTTTGTTCCATTTCCCCGTGGCTGCGTAGAGATTTGACATGAGAATGAGAGTTCCTTCATCTCCAGGTGCTATCTCAAGGATATTTCTCTTTATCCGCTCTGCCATTTCTACATTTCTATGAATCTTACAGGCGCTAAGCAGGGTCCTCCACAGAACCAAATCAGGGTTTATCACCTCTGTTATTAGCATTTCCGCCTCTTCCAATCTCCCTGCCCGTCCAAGCATATCTACCATACAAGCGTAATGATCATTCGTTAACATGGTCTTATCCTTTCTAAAGGAGTCAAAGAATTCACAACCTTCCTCAACTAATCCAGAGTTGTTACAAGCCAAGAGTACGCTCAAGACTGTTACATCGTTTGGTAGCAGTCCAAGATTTATCATTCTCTCGAACAACTCGAGTGCTTCGCGTCCGAAACCATTCTGTGCATAACTATAGATCATTGTGTTGAAAGATATAACATCAACTTCATTCACGGTATCAAAAACCGACCTTGCCATGTCTGAGTATCCACATTTACCATACAGGTCAATGAGCCCTGACCCGGCATACTTATCTCTATCAAAACCATATTTAGTCACTATCCCATGAATCTGCCTTCCTTCTTCAAACATTGCGAGATTCGAGCAACCCCTGAGAGCACTTGACAATGTAAAAGAGTTTGGCTTGATTGAATCACGCATCATCTTTCTAAATTCGGTTAGGGCCATTTCTTCTCTACCGTTTTGTACAAGCCCCGATATAAGAGACGTCCACGTCACCTGATTTGGGTATTCAATACACTTGAAAACCCACAGGGAATCATCGACTAAGCTGCACCTTAAATACATTGTAAGAAGAGAAGTCTGTGAGCCAAGAGCAGAATCAAACCCAGACTTTATCATAAGTCCATGAATCAACTTGCCATTACCTATATCCTTCAAGTTTCCGCAAGATATCAATACACTGGCGTAAGTGTACTCGTTAGGCTGGACTTCCTCCGCCAACATACTTTGAAATGCCTTCACAGCTTCTGCATCTTCACCCTTGTGCGAGTAACCAACGATCAAAGCTGTGATCAAAACTACGTCTTTCTCATCCACGCGGTCTAATACTAACTTCGCCTCCCTCGTTTTGCCAAACTTTACATACATATCCACGAGGGCGCTTCCAACGAACAGATTTGAGACTTCCAAACCCAGAATCACGGCAAGTCCGTGGCTTCTTAAGGCTTCCTTTTCAAGACCCAAATCTGAGAACGCCTTGAAAACACTGGACAATGTGTACTCGTCTGGCAGAACATTATTGGTGATCATAAATCTATACATCTCAACACCTTCCTTGCTTCTTCTATGCTTAATAAAATATGCAATTAGAGAGTTCCATGTCACAATATGTCTCTCGGGCATTCCATCGAACAGCTGGCGTGCGTGACCGATCTCGCCACACTTCAAACTCGCGTCGACGAGTTTGCTGCCGGAAAGTTGGATTGGAAAACCGGACTTGAGCATCTGGGCTTGGATTTTCTTGATTCCTGATATCGATCTCTCGTCTATGCATTGTCTGAGAAGCGGAGAGAAAGTGTGCGTCGTTGTTATGAAATTACTTGTGATGCAGAGAAGCCGAAATTGAGTATGAAAGTAGGGTTCCGATGAACCGGTTATTGTACCAAAGAAACTTGAAATTCTAGAGAAGGCGATCAATCCGCCGTTATAATCTCTTCTCATCGCCGACGCATTTTTACGCCGACCATCACTATTTTTCAGATAATTGCCGGAATATTAAAAAATTGCGCTTTTTCGAACTCCAGATTAAGGCCCATTATTTTACTGAACTTGAAAATATATTAAGGCCCATTTAGGTACATTAAGGCCTGCTGAGTTACTGAACTGGAGCATACAACAGCCCATGAAGGCTCGTGAAGGCATAGGCCTTCCTGGTTCTGGAGGATGCATTAAACCTCGAAACAAGTCGTGCTTCAAAGTTTCTTCCTTTCTCTTTCTCTGTGTTTTCATCATCGGAGAGATCCAAATTTCGAGGGATCGATGATCCGTCGAATACAAACACGGTTCGACGCGAGCTTGATTGGTTCAGTATCAACCCTGGTGATGAAATTCTCAACGGATGTTGCAGTTACTTCTCCTTGCACTAATTTCGTCCGCCTCCTCACTCACCGGCCGTTTTGCTCCGTTTCTCCGCTAATTCGCACTCTCCCGGCGGAAGAATCTGACCCATCGAGTGTCCCAAAACGTCTTCTCTCAATTCTCTCCAAACCCAATTGGCAGAAGAATCCGTCCCTGAAATCAATGGTTCCGGCGATACGCCCTTCTCATGTCTCATCACTGTTCTCCCTCAATCTAGATCCCAGAACAGCTATTGATTTTTCTCATTGGATCTCACAGAATCCGAGATTCAAGCACAGTGTGTATTCTTATGCTTCCCTTCTTACTCTTCTCACCAATAATGGACATGTGGGTGGTGTTGTGTTTAAGATCAGGTCAAGGATGATTAAAAGCTGTGATTCAGTGGGGGACGCTTTGTTTGTTTTGGATTTCTGTAGGAAGATGAGTAAAGACGAAAGATTTGAGCTTAAGTATAAGCTTGCGGTTGAGTGTTACAACACATTGTTGAATTCGTTGGGTAGATTTGGATTGGTCGATGAAATGAAGAAACTTTTTATGGAAATGGTGGAGGAAAAGGTTTATCCGAACCTTTACACATATAATAAAATGGTTAATGGGTATTGCAAGGTAGGGAATGTAGTAGAGGCGAAGCAGTATGTGAGTAAGATAGTTGAGGCTGGATTGGATCCTGATTTTTTCACAGATACCTCGTTGATTTTGGGTTATTGTCGAAGGCAGGATTTAGATTCTGCTTTTAAGGTTTTTAAGGAGATGCCTTTGAAGGGCTTCCGTAGAAATGAGGTGGCATACTTTCACCTT
Source organism: Eutrema heterophyllum (assembly GCA_002933915.1). Lineage (NCBI taxonomy): Eukaryota > Viridiplantae > Streptophyta > Magnoliopsida > Brassicales > Brassicaceae > Eutrema > Eutrema heterophyllum. The sequence goes on from PKMM01019312.1 coordinate 837,608, forward strand.
ATACATGGTCTTTGTGTAGCGAGGAGGATCGGTGAAGCGATGGACTTGTTTGTGAAAATGAAGGACGACGACTGTTATCCAACAGTTCATACTTACACAGAGCTTATACATGCTTTATGTGGATCAGAAAGGAAGTCCGAAGCTCTTAACTTGCTGAAGGAGATGTCACAGAAAGGCATTAAGCCGAATATTCACACTCATACGGTGCTTATTCGTAGTGAATGTAAACTCGAGGAAGCAAGAGAGTTGCTTGGTCAAATGCTGGAGAATGGGTTGATGCCAAATGTAGTCACTTACAATGCACTGATTGATCGGTATTGTAAGCAAGGGATGATGGAAGATGCGCTAGACGTTGTGGAGTTGATGGAATCATGTAACGTCAGTCCGAATACACGCACTTACAATGAATTGATACATGGGTTTTGTAAGAAGAATGTGCACAGAGCAATGGGAGTGCTTAATGAGATGCTGGAGCGCAGAGTGGTTCCGAGTGTTGTCACTTACAATTCATTAATCGATGGGCAGTGTAGATCTGGTAATTTTTATAGTGCATATAGATTGCTTGATTTGATGAATGATAGAGGATTAGTTCCAGATCAGCGGACATTTAATAGTTTCATAGATTCTTACTGTAAAAGAAAAAGAGTGGAAGAAGCCCGCAACTTATTTGATTCTCTCGAGCAGAAAGGTGTAAGTCCAAATGTAGTGATGTACACTGCATTGATTGATGGATACTGCAAGTCGGATAAAGTAGACGAAGCTCATCTTATGCTTGAGAAAATGGTGAGTAAGAATTGCTTTCCAAATTCGTTGACTTTTAATGCCCTGATCCATGGGCTGTGTACCGATGGAAAATTGGGAGAAGCCACGTTGTTGGAGGAAAAAATGGTGAAGATGGGTCTACAGCCTACAGTTAGTACAGACACTATTTTGATTCATAGATTGCTAAAGCAAGGTGATTTTGATCATGCTGAGAGACGTTTTCACCATATGTTGATCTCTGGAACAAAACCTGATGCGCATACGTACACAACATTTATTCAAAGCTATTGTCGTGCAGGGAGGCTGCAAGAAGCTGTGGATATGATTGCGAAGATGAAGGAAGATGGTGTTTTCCCAGATTCGATCACTTATTCCTCTCTCATTGAAGGTTATGGCGATCTAGGGCTGACAGATGATGCATTTGATGTCCTCAAGCGTATGCTTGATGCTGGTTGTGAACCTTTTCAACATACGTTTATGTCTCTGATCAAACATCTGATAGAGATGAAAAACAGAAAAGAGAAAGGCGGTGCAACAGGACTCTGTCTGATGTCTAATAAGATTGAGTTTGACATCGTTGTTGAGCTTCTTAAGAAAATGGTAGAACACGGTGTTACTCCCAACGCCATATCCTATGAAAAGCTGATCAAAGGTATCTGCGAAATTGGGAATCTCGAAGTTGCAGAAAAGGTGTTTGATCACATGCAACAAAAGGAAGGAATATCTCCGAGTGAGTCGGTTTTCAATGCTCTTCTTAGCTGTTGCTGCAAGCTGGAAAACTATAAGAAAGCAGCAAAGGTTGTAGATGATATGGTTTGTGTTGGTCACTTACCGCAACTAGAGTCTTGCAAAATCTTGATATGTGGGCTGTATAAAAATGAAGAAAAAGAGATAGGGACTTCTGTTTTCCAGAATTTGCTTCAATGTGGTTATTATCATGATGAAATAGCTTGGACGATCATTATTGATGGTGTCGGGAAGCAGGGACTTGAAGAGGCATTTCGTGAACTGTTCTGCGTTATGGAGAAAAATGGCTGCAAGTTTAGCTCTCATACATATTCACTACTTACTGAAGGACATCCTGATAGCACATAAGGGGTTATTGCCAGAGGCTAATGCAAATATATGGAACTCGGATTCTTTTTTGGTATGCGTAACTCTCGACCTGAACTGGTAAAACCCAACCGTAGACTGCTGAAAATCTGCAAGTAGCCTCATTTTCCTGTGATAGTGCTACAGATCATACGATGATAAGGTAGCACAACAATATTCATATTTTTGGCTTAAATGGTCACATTTCTATTCAATTCCACACCCGAATCTTGCATATCATAGTTTCAGCATCTCTCATTACTGATGTTTTCTTTACTTTGTTCAGGGTCAAACCATGATCCAGGCTTTCTTCCGAATCATCGTGAATTTTTGAGACACAACTCAGGAGCTTCTTGATAAGGCACAGCAAATGAAAGTTGTTTCTAAGAAATTGCCTTCTTGCAGCATAACACAGGACGACCTTGAAGCAACCGCTTTGAACTTGACATTTACAATTCTTGACAAAAACCAACCGACATTTTTGTCTTCTGTTGCGTAGTTGTGTATCAAGGAGAAAAGAGCAGTGTGGGCTTTGTTGCTTGAAGACATACGAGGAAGTCGGGTGATACGTTAAAAGTCCAGTAATTTATTTTCTTTTGGTTTCCCTTTAATGTAAACGTAATTTTTATTTATCTTTTTCACACAACTTGAATCAAACTTTTCAAGTAAAAGGTATTTCTACTTTACCGAAATACCCCAGGGTTTTCAGTACTTACCGAAATACCCCAAATTTTCAGTATTTACCGAAATACTCCATGTCTTTTGGTATTTACCGAAATACCCCAGGTCTTTTGGTATTTACCAAACTACCCATATCTTTTGGTGTTTACTGAACATCCTTAAGTTTTTGAGTATTTACCAAAGTACCACATATCTTTTGATATTTACCAAAGTACCTCATATCTTTTGATATTTACCGAAATAACCCAGATCTTTCAATATTTACCAAAATATTCCATATCTTTTGGTATTTAACAAAATACCTCATTTCTTTTGGTATTTACCGAAATATTCCATATCTTTTGGTATTTACCGAAATACTCCAGATCTTTGAGTATTTACCGAAATATCTCATCTTTTGGTATTTACTTAAATATCCCAAGTTTTTTAGTATTTACCAAAGTACCTCTTATCTTTTGGTATTTATTAAAGTACCCCATATCTTTTGATATTTCTTGAAATACCCCAGATCTTTCAATATTTACCGAAATATTTCATATCTTTTGGTATTTACCGAAATACTCCATATTTTTTAGTATTTACCAAAATGCCTCATATCTTTTGATATTTACCAAAATACTCCGTATCTTTTGATATTTACTAAAATACCCGAAATCTTTTGGTATTTATCAAAATACCCTAAGTATTTTGGCATTTACCGAAATACCACATGTCTTTCAGTATTTACCGAAATATCTCATATATTTTGGTATTTACCGAAATACACTCACTGCACAGGTCTAAAAACAAACATTATTGTTCTTCAGACATTATCAAAAACTTGGTATTTATCAAAATACCCTAAATATTTTGGCATTTACCGAAATACCACATGTCTTTCAGTATTTACCGAAATATCCCATATCTTTTGGTATTTACCGAAATACACTCACTGCACAGGTCTAAAAACAAACATTATTGTTCTTCAGACATTATCAAAAACTTGGTGATTCCAAAAAGATGTCAACCTATAATCCGATTCTCCCTTTTGCGCAAGAAGATAATTGAACTAAATACATTGACCCAAAAAGTTTAACTGGTAGGGCTTATACAACAACACAAATAAGTGCCTTGGTCAGGGTGGTTTGTCTCTGTACAAAATGCTATTTGGTAGGTGGAGATCTCAGCTTATCATCCGACTCATGTTTAAGAGAAGAATCCCCTCCCATTAGTTGTTCGAATCCTTCAACCTTAACTGGTTGAGCCCTGACCGTTCCTGTTGTACTGCAAATAGAATGGGGACACAACTTTTCAAAACCCGCCGAGTAGGTATACAACCATGTGACTTTTGAGTTTTGAGGCGCTACTTACGGTGTTTGCATTTGTGGGATTTGCATTGAAGCCAATTGTCTGAATTGGTTATAGCCAGGCTGTTGTTGCAGATTCGACATTGCAGCAATCTGTTGCTGTCTGAATTGCTGCTGCACCTGCTGCTGGTGTCTTGGGTTCATAGGGTTGAAGGCATTTCCATCTACTGCCATTTCAGAAGGATTCTCAAGCTTTACCTGAACCAGCGGCCGATCCTTTTCCATATCCATGTTGGGTCGCGGTGATGTAACTTGACGCCTACGCATTCTCTCTAGCTGTTGCTGCTGCTGAAAGGTTTGGGGATTAACCATTTGCTGCATCTGTGGATGCATTTGCCTCTGGATCTGCAATAACATCATATCAAGAACTCAGAGAAGTTAAACAAACAAAAAAAATTATCCATCTAAATGATTTCTTCATGCACAAAACTAAAACCAATTATGATGCCAAAAAATAAGAGCAACCATTCGTGCATCAAGGCTTTATGTACATACTTGTTGCGGTAACCGGAGAGAAGTTTGTTGCTGCAGATGTAACTGTTGCTGAAGCACTTGTGGTTGTTTCTGATTTGGGGGAGGATGGTTCCTAGTACCATCCTTAACAAGCTCTGCTAAACCCCCAAGATTACTGGAAAAAAAAAGGCGTCAAATTTAATCACATGAACAAAACCAAAATTGGAAGTTTTGTCACTAACAGATGTCTACGAAGACAAAGCTATGAAAGAAAAAACTTATATGTCAGGAAACAACTAAAGATTTTAAGCTTCATTAAGAAAAAAGATCGATCTTCATAAATATAAATCACTTGAATGAGGCAAAACCACTTGAAAGAAACTCACCTATATCCTGTAGTATTAAGGAACATCTTGATCAACTGCATCGCTGAACACTCCTTTTTGTAACTGTCAGTAAGAAGCTTCAAAATACGGCCTAGTTTACAGATATGTCGGCTAACCAACTGAGAGAAGACATCAATCGGAACCTCTGTGGCGCCTTCACATCCCATTGTCAGAAGCATGCGTGCAACAACTTTCCGTGACACCTGTGCAGCTTGTTCATCACTAAAACCCATTTTTTCAGCTTTTTTACGGCGCAAAATTCCTCTTTCTTCCATCCTAAAGTACTCAGGCATCATCCCAAACCTCTCGATCATAACATGACTCCGGTTAGTAACTTGCGGTAAAGTATCAAGTACCCCATAGAACTCTGTTTTTAAGTTGTCTTGTGTTCTGGCAATCGGCGAAAGGGCAGTCTCAGGTACACAGTTCATTCGAAACATTGTCTCCGGAAGAAACAGTATATCATCTTCTGAAGTACTTCCATCGAAGCCAGAGCTTGGATGTGTACTAGACCTACTCATATGAGCCGAACTTCCCGGACTTGGATCTTGTAAAAAAGGTGCACGCTTTCTCTTATGACTATCCACGACTCTGAGGTAAGTAGACATCCCTTCAGGTGTGCGTTTGTCAGATTCTTGTCCTCCAACCGACATCCCGTATTTAAAACCATACCTTGAAATAAACTGAGTGTACCAAGTGTCGGGTAACTCCTCAAACCTAGACCTTTGAGAAAGATTACTGAAATCAGACTCACTACCTCTCGCCCCAGAGGTAAAACTTGGCTTGGATAGGCTCTAGAAAATCATCACAAAAGAAATTAACAGATGTACTGAAAGATAAACAGACAAAAGTGCTAGCACTCACTACAAAAAACCCCAAAATTAAGATTGAATAGTTTCTTCAGCAGCAGCATTAGCCATTTAGGGAAGAAAGTGAATCCTTTGGAACCAAGATTAAATTTTGAGAAGCATTCAATAAAAAAGAGCTCCTTGACTCACCTTGGGTAAAGTCGGATTGTGGCGAATCCCTCCGTCTCGCTGAAACCCACCTTCGAGAGAAGCGTTCTCCAAAGTGTAGTACACATCATCTCCGTGCAGCTGTAAATCTGAAAGCCAACCAATAGAAAAAGAAAAGACACAGACAAACAATTCAACACCCGAAATTGCCGTGAACAAAGCTCCAGAAAAAGAAACCCACATACAATTAGGATTGAGCTTCGACACCGCGACGGAAGAAACATCGGAAGATGATGAAGCGGCGATTGTGTTGGATCGGAGGAAGAGGGAGACGGTTGCCTTGTCAAATAGAAGGGCGCGAACGCGGAGCTGGAGTTGAATCTGAGCCCTAGACTTGGAATCATCAACGCGCATAAAAGCTTCCCAGGAAGAAGGAGAGGAAAGGTAATGGTGGAAGGACAAGTAAATGGAATCGCCGAGCCATGTCCGCCACACGCCGGAAACTTCCAGTCTCCTCGCCAGATCGAAGCCTCGACCATCGTCGCCGAGAAGCACCATCGTCAGTCTTGCCTTCGATTTTTGGATAAAAAAGTCTGTCTTGTTTACTCGTATATGAGCTTTACGCTTTGGCCCATCGACTCACACAACAAAAGTATGTAATTCATTGTAAACAAGTCTATAGAATAGAAAAATATTACGCGCCAGGAAGGGGTCGAACCTTCGGCCTTCTGCTTAGGAAACAGACGCTCTATCCACTGAGCTACAGGCGCTACTTATTACCTCATTACGCACAAAATCCACATATCAAATTTCGTAAGAAACTAATTTGGTTATGTTCTAAGTGAGAACAATATCCGCCAATAAATTGGACATAAAATAATCATGTTCCATTGATGACGATAAGTGTTTTCCATGTACAGGACGTAAACACTTCATGCCAAATCCACTATCTCTGTGGTTCGGTTAGATTTTTATATATGACATGTTTGCATTACTAATTCTCTAATCCGTTGTTGGATTAAGTGATTACTTCTTAGTTTAACAATCAATTCAGAATACAAATATAAGGTTATACACGTATCACTTTCCTATTTTAGAATATTACGATTTTTGCTTGTGACGCATGTCACTTGTTGGTTTTACTTTGATTTGATTACTATTGATTTGTTCTAGAAAATAAATAGAAAACAAACAAACAAACAAAGCAAAATTCAACTAAACCTAAGTGAGTTTCGGATTGAAACAGAAGAGTGTAACTGTGTGTTAATGACTCTTTAAGTGAGAACGAAATCGGTTAGACTGACTTCTCTTCTCCGATAGAACTTGACATTGGTGAGTTTGGTGGCCATTTTGATTTGGACTTTGGGGCCCAATTAAGAGCATAGATAGAGAGAGAGAGATCATATTTGGAGAGTCAAAATTAATTAAGGGGGTGGTTAGTTCACCCACTCTGCAAGAAATGAGACCTCTTCTCAATATCACCTTTCTCATTGAAATTACCAAATTAACTAATAACTTTATCAACTTTATTTAAAATGTAGTATTACGTTAAGAATTTGGCATTTCACCAAAGACTTTAAAGAATCATTTTCCAGCAACAACTTCACTTAACTTGTTATTTTTATATGTGCTTATCTAAATAATATCACAACAAATAATCTACACGTAAATGCAAATCCCTTTTGTAAATCTCGTAACAATGCACAAAACAATAGGTCAATGCACAAAACAATAGCTGTAAAAACAAAATAATTGGAACAAAAATGTGTATTGTAGACTTGTAGTATTGTTTACACGTATTTAGTCTATTTTTCTTCTTTGGTATACAAAACTAAAGTATGATTCTAAGAGTATGATTTTTTTTGTTTTTTATTAAATGATTCTAAGAGTATGATAGTAAGGACGCAAAAATATTCCTATCAATTTTGATGTTAGTAAATGTTTTTTTTTTGAACGAGATGTTAGTAAATGTTACTTCCAATAAATAACTATACTTGTGCTATGTAATAGTCACTGTACTCTTTTACGTGTTACTTTAGATATTGAATTTAATTACATCAGTCATTCATATGGGTTTGCTTGGTTTCTCACGAAACTTATTAAGTTGTTCATTTTATCAGTCCTGTTAGTTAACGACTCAATTTTACTAAATCCACATTATAGCCCGTCTGAAAATTGAAATATCTATGTTTATAGTTTTCCTTGGATTTTTCTTCCAAATGAATCGTTATTCTTTTCTGATGTATAATCATCATGATCGTATCACGTAACCTAAATCAAAAACTAATTGCCGCAAAAAAAAAAGAAGCAAAAACAAATTTTGATTTACCTAATTGACTTAAGTTATTGTGGAGAGCTTGACGTGGTGGGTCCAACTCTGTCGCGCTTGATGTGGTTCGGATAAACGTTTTTTTTAAGCTTCAAGATGACTCGTGACTGTCGTGTCGTTTAACCAAAATACTCTCATAAATGTCCGTCTATCTTGCTTAGTTAAAAATCAAAAACGTTTTTTTTTTGTTTTTTTTAACGTTTGAAGGTGTTAAATACGAGTTTATTATATATAAGGTGTTAAATATATAAAATAAATAAGACTATAAGAGCACTTGCATCGGAGAGAGAGTCTTATGAATAAAATATTAAGTTTTAAATAAATTTAATTAAATAATTAAATTTTTAATTAAAAAATAAAATTGGATCAATAAAAGAAGGACACTCGAGAGACATCCTCCTAAGAGCGATTCTCGTATGAGACACCTTCATAACACTATTTATTACTTTTTCAATTTTTTCCAATTGTTGAATGTGTACTCTCTTTAGACACATGCGATGCAGATGCTCTAACGATGGATTGGTTTAGGGTGGTCAAGGTTCTTTGCCATATGTTTCATTTTATCGACCGTGGCGCCACGATAACTTAAGAAAACAAGATATCACATTCTTACCTCGCAAAAAACACATACTATAACCAAGTGGTCTTGATCCAGTGGTAATTTCTAAAGGAGGGAGTCCTGCTTCGAGTTCACTTGGTCACCTAACTCGCAACTGTGCAAAAAGAAAACTGGGTCTAAGAAGGATTAATCCGGGCCGAAAAATTGAGAATATGTATATCAAAAAAAAAAATCACATTCTAGGGTTCGGAAATTTGTTTCTGTTGTTTTTTAAATTTAATTACATTAATGAAAAACTTGACGAGAACCAAAAAAAAAAAAAAAAAAACAACAAGATGTCAGTACATCACATGGCTAATATTAAATGGCAAATTTAGTGAAATTGTAATTCGAATAAATGAAAAGTAAGCTTTTAAAGCAGAGAGGATGACTTGTCTTCTCATTCACTGTAATTACGGTAATCCATTGACCAGTTCCAGATATGTCAACCGTCGTCGTGTCCGTCCGTTGGAAAGCGTTAGTTACGGCACCGTATATTTCCATCTTCTACAAAATTATTTTTTTATTTTTTGGGAAAGATTAATTTCTCTTTTGTTAAATTCAACCTAAAATTCAGAATAAACTTTATAAAAAAGTTAAAACAGAACTTGACTTGCATGGTGGAGTTTGTATAAATATAGCCGAGATTCCAATCCATTACCAGTCATCAAAATATGGTCTTTCTTCTTCTGCAACCTTTCTTGCTTTCTAAATCTTCTAAGAATAACCATTTCCAAAGATAATACTCTTTAACGAGACAAAAGAAAAAACGATTTTGAAATTCCCATTGAAAACAAAAAAAAAACACAAACCTCTGCCCTCCTGTTTCTCCGGATTCTCTCCGGCTCTGTGCTTTTCCTTCTCCTATCGGAGATGTTACTCTTCTTCCCTCTTTTGTGTTCTTGTTTTCTGGGAGAAATTTTTTTGAAGCTTTGAAGTTTTTATTTATTTATTCAAAGCTTCTCACAGGTAATCCCAGAGAACGAAAAATTTCTCGAAGCTATGGCCGTTGAAGGTAAGTCTATAGTTAGATTTTCTTTTCTTTTCTAAAGTTCGTTAATTTTCCGACATGTTTTTCTGTTTGTCTTGTGATTTTTCCTTATCTGGGTTTGTCTCCAAATTAGAATTTTCTTCTATTTTCTGTTATTTTTCCCTTGAGGAATTTACGCAAACACGTTATGTGCACCGAGAAATTAGAAACAAACAAATCTTCCTCTGTTTCATTGCAGAGATGGAGAAGAAGATCAAAGGAAGCAATGAAAAGACAGAGACGGAGAACAGTGACTTAGGTATCGAGGATCCATCGCCGAGATGCGTGCTTGAAATTCCAGTAATGGGTTCAGATTCCGATAACAGCAGCAGCAGCAGTTGTAGCTCGTGCTCTCCTGATAAATCATCGTCGCCATTATCGATGACTCCTACAAACGTTTCGTCTTTTCACCACCACGGTCTTCAGTGGAACAAGATGATCGAGTCCATCAAGAAGAAATCCATGAGGAGGTTCTCAGTCATTCCCCTGCTCGCGAGCTACGAGCTCACCCGCAAAAACATGCGGCGGAAACAGCCCAAGTTATCTCCGTCGCCGGAAAACGAATTCGACTGCGATCAAATCCTCGTCGCTAAACCCTCGTGGCGGAATTTCACATACGAAGAGCTCGTCGCCGCCACCGACAATTTTAATCCCGGTAAAGTTGGAATCTTGAGAAGACGAAATACCCCCAATTTGACATGAATACATCGTGAAACGGTGTCTTCTTGATTTTTGTTGTTGATAGAGAATATGATTGGGAAAGGAGGGCATGCGGAGGTGTACAAAGGGGTTTTACCTGGCGGAGAGACGGTGGCGATCAAGAAGCTGACGAGACACGCCAAGGAAGAAGAAGAACGAGTCAGCGATTTCTTGTCGGAGTTGGGGATAATCGCACACGTAAACCATCCAAATGCAGCTAGACTTCGCGGTTTCAGCAGCGATCGCGGTTTGCATTTCGTGCTCGAGTACTCTCCTCACGGCAGTCTCGCTTCTCTACTCTTTGGTACACTCTCCATTGGAATGAAATGCTTTTAAGACATTGTTGTTGTTGTTGTTTTGTTTATGTTTTTTGAAACTTTTGTAGGATCTGACGAGTGCTTGGATTGGAAGAAACGGTATAAAGTGGCTCTGGGTATAGCTGATGGTTTGAGTTATCTTCATAATGATTGCCCTCGACGGATTATTCACCGTGACATCAAAGCTTCCAACATTTTGCTTGGTCAAGATTACGAAGCTCAGGTATTTGATTCATTGAATCAACCCTCAAAAAAAAAGCAACCAACTTTTTTTTCTTTTCTTGATTGAGAATCAATAAGAATTGGTTTTGGCAGATATCGGATTTTGGACTTGCTAAGTGGCTCCCAGAGAATTGGCCTCATCACATTGTTTTCCCCATCGAAGGCACATTCGGGTCAGACACAGATTTCCATAGCTAAAATCTCTTGAGCAAACCTTTTTTTTAACCTGATATTTGAATCCAAAACCTTTCTGGTTCTTTGTTTTTTTCTTCCAGATATCTAGCTCCAGAGTACTTTATGCACGGGATTGTTGATGAGAAGACGGATGTGTTTGCATTTGGGGTATTGCTTCTAGAGATCATAACTGGTCGTCGAGCTGTCGATACAGCTAGCCGGCAAAGCATTGTGATGTGGGTAATGATCTGAAACTTGTCCTCTCTTTGTACGCAATTTCCATCTTCTGAAATGAAAGAATCAAACAGTTTAAAAAAGCTTGAAATGCTTCTTTTGCAAGGCGAAACCGCTTCTGGAGAAGAGCAGCGTGGAAGAAATAGTCGATCCTAAGCTAGGAAATGACTTTGACGAAACCGAGATGAAAAGGGTAATGCAAACAGCTTCAATGTGCATACACCATGTAGCCACTATACGTCCTGATATGAACCGGGTATGTTCGAAAACAAAGACCAGTGTCACTAGTGTTATCATTAGAGTTCTAATAAGCAATTTGTGGTTTTGGATGCAGTTGGTGCAGCTGTTGCGTGGAGATGACCGGGTAGCTGAGCTGCAACAGATATCATGCGGAGCAAGAAGAGTGAGTCTCGACGGGTGTGACCTACAAGATCACACCTCTTCCTCTTACCTTAACGATCTCACTCGGCATAGACAACTCTTGATGGAGTGAAGCGATCTGATGAAAACTCCCTCCGAAGGAGAAGAAACAACAACAAAAAAGGTGTATCCTTTTCCTCATTTCTTGCCTGTGATTTTGCTTCATCTTCTCCATTGTAAAAATCTCCAAAAGAGGGAAAACGTTGTATGTATAATTTGCCTCTAGTCTCAGCTTATGCTTTTGTCTTCAACCTTGTGGTTGTCTCTGTTTCTTCTTGTGAAAAAGCTGTAGTAAATTTCAAATTCCGGATGATATATCTAAAATCTCAGAACTTGTAATGTGGATAACGAAAAATAATAGTGGTTTTTTTTTGGGAGTGTGACATGAATTTTCCAGAGTAATATTTTTTAATAAAAAAATGTAGAAAGAAGATAAGAGTATATAGTCTTTGGTTTAGTCTTCCGAGATTCACAGAGAGCAATGGATACAGAAGCAATCACACAAGGAGCAATTTTGATACTAACTTTCGTTATGTTCTGGGCGATTAAGTATCTCTCTCAACAAGGCTTAACCAAGTTCCGAACCAAACACCGAGCCACACTCCAAACCCAGCGTCAGCTAATCCAAGCCTCTCGTCTCCTCGCTCGGGCTCGAACCACAAACAAGAAATCCCAATCTCAGTCTCTCGCCAAGACGGCACTCACCGAAGCCGAAGACGTGATCTCGATTTCCCCAGACGATGCCGCCGGTCACATCGTCCGTGCCCTAGCTCTAGATCTGCTCGGTCACCAAACCGCCGCTCTCAAATCTTTCGATACGGCGCTGACTTATCCGCGGCTGAAGTCGCTTTCGGTGGGAGAACGTGCCGATGCGCTTGTGAAGAGAGCTGAGATGAAGCTGGCTGTGAATCGGCGACGGAGGAATGATTCTGCGATCGAAGATCTGGAAGAGGCGATAAGGCTCGCCGCCGGCACAGATACGGCGAGAATATTCCGGCTGTTGGGCGAGTGTTATGAGTACAAGGGCTTGAACGAGAAGGCCCAGTGGGCTTTAAACGAAGCCTTAAAAGCCCAATAGAGTTCTGATGTATGAGAAAAGGACCGGACTAGTTCGTAGCTTTTTTTCCTTGCAACTTCTTGTAATTTCACTTTGTACCCTGCTATTTTTTATTCTTTCCGGTTCATGACTATTGATTAGGAAACTCCATCAGTGAAACAACTCGATTTATATAGTGTGTGCAACTCTGCTTTCTTTACAGTTTCGATTTGGGTCTTTCGATATATAGTAAAGATCGTTTGCCAGAGACTCAATTTCGATTAATTTCGATTCTTATTCGGTTTATAATTGAATTCTTTTTAAAAATGTTTCAGTTCTTTATTTAAAAATTCGGTGTAGATTCGAATTTAGTTCTATAGTTATTAAATCTATTTTTTTTTCTCTGTTACTCGAAATGAGACTAAAAAAGAAGATGCGACCTGTTTCCTTTCTTGATTTCTTTGTAAATATATAATGAATAATGTGGTAACAGAGTGATGCAAATATGAAAATCTGAGAAAGATATTCATAAATGGAAACAGAGTAATACCGATAAGCCGATTACATACAAAAAATACTAAAACCCATAATAAACCACCGCTAACCAAAGAAGAACGATCACACTTTCCAGCACTCAGGTTACATTAATACAAAATTGACCCCAAAAGTTTCAGCTTTTCTCCCCTCTGCTTCTTCCTAGTCTACAGTTAAAAAAGACAACTAAAGTGTAATCTTCTGGTTAGCCAAAATCAAGAAGATAAGCCTCGAGTCCGAGAACCAACATTAGTACGGAAGGATCCATCGAACCATATGATTTAGTAAGACTGGTTAGGCCACAAGAAAAACTCAGCTTGGTTCATAGGAACCTGAACTGTAGAGTCAGAGACTGCAGGATAATGCTGAAAGAAGTTCTGGTGATGGTAGAGAACTGAAGATTCAAACGGAATCCCACATGGGATTGAGTTAGGGTCTAGGTCCGAGGAAGAAGACGGAGGCATATGTTGTTGAAGGTTATGGTCAGAGGAGGAAGACGGAGGAGATTCAAGAGTGAGCTTATGGCGTTTCGCAGCTCCTCCTCCTACGGGGAAAGAACTTTTCATGATGGCTTCAACATCGTAACGGTTCATCTCAAAGTTAGTCACTGCGTTGATTCCTCTGAACTTTATGGCTGCAATGTCGTAAGCCTCTGCAGCTTCCTCTTCCGTAGCTATACGAATCAATGTTTTATTTTGATAAGCACAGATTTTCCAGGACAATGTTATTTCTTGTTTAAATTATTTGCAGAGTTTATTTGTTTCTTACAGAAGGTTCCGAGGTAAAGATCTTTGTTTCCTGCAACACGGCCGATTCTTGCTTGCCAACGACCTTGTTGATGATGCCTTGTGACACCTCTATATATCGACGCTCCTCTTGAAAAACCGCTACTCTTCCTGAAAATATTTACATATAGCACAAAAAAATTATAAATCTTCCGGTTTAGAAATCAAGAACTTATCTATAGTGATTTGGACTCACCTCCTAAGGGATGCAATGAACTCTTGCTTGGTCATGTGATTCATTTCTTCCAATTCTTTCGAATAACTCGCAACCTAAAAGCCGTTAGAACGATAACAAGTTAAGCAACGGGCACACGTGAATCTAAGCAAAGTTAGCATAAAGAGTGAAAAAGGAAGAACATAAACCTGAAAATTTGTAGTAGCAGCAGGACCCCAGTATTTTAAAGCTGCTAAGTCATAGGCTCTAGCTGCTTTATCTTCTTTGTCATATCCACCTTACATCAATACAAATGAACATCATTTGCCAAACTCGATAAAATTGTCAATAGAGTTTAATCGTGCTTACCTAAGTACACTGTCCAAGCCGAGATGCGAATGAAAAGGTACACATGCAAAACAAAGAAACACAGGTTTAGCCAATACAAGGATCATTCACCACAATGCTAATAGCTGATCTCATTTTATTTGAATCTATTTACTTGTTACTAATTACTACATTTCATGGTAAAATTCATCATAGTAACCCAAAAGAAGGGTTTTGATTAGGGTCAAAGCTAGATTCCTCTCGTGTGTTCACAACTTCACATCACACTTTGCTTTTGTGTGTGATGTAAACACAACACACAAATCAATCTGACACATTATAGACATAAAGAACCCTACAAATCAATCTCTTAACCAAAAAGATTTTAAAAATTCAATTTCAAACCAAAAAAGCCAAAAACAAAAGCGAACTTATGCATAGTGTCTAAATAGTCTAACATCACATGCCTATATGCAGACATATCATATATAATAATAATAATATGGGAATTAAGGGTCAAAGGTGGGTCCAAAAATATGTCAATCAAGAAACAGAGATTGCATCATATTGGCATCAGCATTGGGTCCCATATAGATGAAATGAGAGAGATTTGGAAAGATATAGATTGCTCTAATAAAGACAATGAACAAAATGGCGGCACCCTTGTAATGAAAAATTCAACCAAATACATACTATATTCTATTATTGTTAGTCCTTTTCTTTCTGTTTGAATTTTCAGTTTAAAATTTAGTTACTTCCTTCACATTATGCCATGCACCAAAGTCTATCAATCATCATAAAGAGATAGACATATCACCTAAAAGAAAAAGTAACTTTTCTTTTGCATGCATTTTTCTTTTCACTCTTTCTTTGACAAAACCTGTGTACTGCTTCCCCTCTCCTTTTGTTTTCCCAAACCATAAAAGTAAAAGAATAAATGTTTTTTTTTTAATCCATATAAAATTAGTTTAGTTTTATCATAAGAACTAAAAATTAAAAGACAAAAAAGGGTTTTGAAGCCCTAACTGAGAAAGATAACTACAATGATATCGATTTAGATAAACATATCTTCCCTACTAGGAAAATCTACTGAGATACTCAAGAAAATCAACGATATTTATTGTTCTCAAACAATTGCTATTCGGTGGTTTTAAACTCATGTTTATCTAAACTGATCTCAACAGTTGCTAATTGGTGGTTTTTGAAATGCAAACAACATTCAAAAGTTACATACTAAGTTTAAAGCAAGTGATTCAAGAAAATGTAAATAAAATGAAAAACAATTTACCCTGACGTCCTTTTCTGGCTTGACCTTCCCTCCTACAGCTGTTATCCCATAGATGCGCTTCGTATCTTCCTGTCCATCTATGTCTACATCAATCAAACATAAGATAATGAAACCTCAAAACAAATTTTATCAACACAAAAATCAAATCTTTTTTTACACCCTCAACAACAAAAACAAAACTTTGAATTGGATCTCCGAATTTCTTGATCCTTGTTCATACCCCCCATTGCATTTCCAAGGATTAGAAAGAAAGAAGTTTAACTAGATTTGATAATCCAATTTATAAACCCAAATCAAAATAATCAAGAAAATATCAATCTTTTTCCCACCCTCAACAAAAATATCAAAACTTTGAATTAGATCTCCACATTGCAATCACATTTCCCAAGAAAAAAAGGGTTAAAGATTTCATTATTTAATTTACCGAGTGACTCCTCGATAAATCGAAGTTCTTTGTCCAAATGTTTCGGTGATCTTCTTCTTCGAATCAACAGCTGATTCCACCGCCTTTGTTTCCTTCTTGGAGACTGTCGTCTTTTTACTGTTTTTGCCTCTCTCACCATGATTGCAGCTTAAAGGATGATCAGTGTTGTTAACCGCAAGAGACAAAGCTCCTCCGTTGGTGCAACCGCCGTGAAACCCTAGCTCCGCCGTCGTGGACGACTCCACAACGTGACCGCCGATAAATTCGCCGCCGTTTGAGAGATGAGCTCGTCCGATGGAGGCCGAGTCATCGACGATTTCTGAGCCGGAGTTTGTCTGGAAACAAGCAACCGTCTTGAAATCGTGGTGATGGTCGGCGAAGAAACCTGTAACTCCTCCGGTGTGGTGACGTGGATCGTAGATTTGAGTGAGAGAAGAAGAGTCTTGTGCCTCTGTTTGGTTATTGGAGTAACGGACGAAGGAGGTAGAAGAATCGCCGAGAAAATCTTCGAGCTTGGGAATCTGAGTCGGAGAATGGGTTTGTGAATCGAAGAAAGTGGCAAGGGTTGTTGAATCCGCGTCCGCCATAGAAGCAGTTTCTATCTGAGCTTCTTCTTTGAAAACTTAAATCAAAAGAGCAACAACAAAAAGTTAGTAACTTTAGCTAATCAAGCACACCTGATAATCACGAGTAACAGGGTTTCCCGAGAAAATTCACTGAGAAACAGGAAATCATATTCGAAGCATAATACCAAAAGAGGTCATTTTTAACCGAAAAGCAAAATCAGGAGACGTCTCTTTTTTGTTCTTATGGAAATTAAAGTTTAAGAATCCCTCATTTCTTTTCTTCTGTTTTTTTGTTTCTCCTTTCTCGGGAAAAAGACAAATTAAGCAACCGAGAAAAGGAGGAGAAAGGAGGCTGTGAGTTCGGTTAAAGAGGATAAGCTGCAAAAGTCACACGCATATACGTCACTGGGAAAAAGGAGAAGAAAAAAAACGATTTTTTGAAAGTAATATTCATGAATTGAAGTAAGAAATTTTACCATAGAAGTTATCGATGAGGTAAGGAGTCGAAGAAGCGTCATAAGAAACGAAGTGAGATTGATCAGGTGATTTCAACATCTCCATTGGTGACAGAGAAAACGTTAACCAATTCGCCATCAAAGCAGAGAGAGAGAGAGAGAGAGAGAGGTTTCAAAGTTTGAAACTTTTGATTTGAAAATCTGCAGACAAAGACAAGATAAGATTAATGAAAGCAACTAATAGGAGAACTTTTTTAATTTGAAAAGAGAAAAAAACCTGATAAAGCGTTACAGTCACTAGCTATTGCAATTTTTGACGAAGCTTAAAAGAGCAATGCATAAGAAGACGAAGGAAGAATAAGAGAGCACTTTATATTTTGAAAGAGAGAGAGAGTGATGTGAATGTTAGAGAGATGAGAGAGAGAAAAAGTAGAACGGTTTCTCCTGTGTCGACCGGCGTAAAACCGGAGGAGATTTGGCTTTTTTTTTTTAGAAAGATTGGGACTTTTGCTTTTGCAAATTATGCAAAGACACATATCATTATTGCAGATTAATTATAGTGCTTAAAGGGAACTAAGATTGATTAAGTAATGTTTGGGTTATACCATGTGTATCTTAAGTTGAATGAATTGGACCGACATATGTAAATCAATTAGAAATATTCTAAAACTCAAAAGATAAAGCATCCTAATCATAAATTTGTTTCACTTTTTTACGGGAGAAAGGGCTAATTAGTGCTCAACCAAGACCACTTGTATCGGAAAAAAAAAATTGTACACATAAGGATTTGAACCTAGGGTGATCAATTTGGGAGTGACAAAAATACCAGTAAACCAGAGTGATTTATTAGTATCTATCACACAAAAAAAATCTTAAGTGGATAAGCAAATATTAAAAAAAAAAAAACTGGAGATCCCATTAAAATCTTCTTTGTCGCGAGTCGTGGTCTAGGGTTACTTCGTCGAATCAGAAGTAGAAAGGGGCTCCAGTCTTCGATTTTCCTCTGAAGAAAGAAGATTGCTCTAAAGCGAGCTTCTTCTTCTTCTATCCTCGTAAGAATCAAAATTGAAACAAATCTATCCCGCCATTGAAGCTTATTCTTCTTCTTCAAATTCGATTTTGAAACCGATTAGAAGATGGGAAAGACGAAAATAAGGAGCTTTGAATTAAAGGAGGATTGTTTCTCTCTGCGATTTTGAATTTTGGATTTAAATTTGAGATTCCCCTCTGGATATGGCAAAGGGCAAAGATAATTGTTTTGTGAATTAACCAACGATTTTATTAATCTAATCGAAATCAATTGTGACAACCCAATTAAAACAGTAATTTTACAAAACCCATAAGATGGAACGAAATTCTCGGGTTGAGGAGACTCAGATGGTGGTCTTGATCAATGTTCTAACTTGTAAGTGTTATTAACCCAGAATGACTCGTGCTGGATCAACTAGAAACCCAGAATTTCAAAATCAAGAGATTTCGATACTTTAATGGGATCTCCATTTTTTTTTAATCTTTGCTTCTCAACATAATTTAAGATTGTTTTGTGTGATAGATACTAATAAATCACTATGGCTTACTGATAATTTTGTCACTCCCGTGTCGATCACCCCAGGTTTGAATCTTTGGGTGAACAAATTTATTTTTTCTTTTTCAAAACGACGTCGTATTGACTATCGTTCCAACGGGGATTCCACCGTGGCAGCTGAGTCATCTCCGTTAGCGGTTTAACGGGGTTGACTGACGGAATCCGGATCAATGCATGATTTGGCCAAAAAAAAAAATTCGTGTATGGATATTCAAATATTTTAAAAGTTTGAGTATATTTGAGCACATATCAATAGTTCGGGTACTAATCGGTACCAATGGTCTTGGTTGAAGCACGAATTAGCATTTCTTCCCATTTTTATACTAATATACAAGTTTACTGAATTGGCTTAGAAAAAAAAAAAAATTGAACAAATTTATTTTCATTTGAATTTTAGAATATTTTCTAATCTAGATGATCGTTTAAAAAAAAAAATTTAAAACATGATTTATAATTCTACTTTATATCATTGCTATTTTTTAATCATCATTATTAACACTTTAAAAATTAAATATCAATATTTTAAAATTCTAATTCTTTATCAATATTCCTCAAGAAAAATTCTGAATTGGATTTCTTGACGGGAAAAAAATCATGATTTAAAATAACACTTCTTTTTTTTTAAGTAGTTATATTTTAAAATACTGTTCAATACAAAAATTTGGGATAAAGTTCTAAAAGGTTAAATTTTGTTGAGTGATGTTCGTTTGGAAAACGTCACATGTGCTGGATTTATAGAGAGCGTGGATAGACAGTTTGGTCGCTGAAAGCGAACCTAAATCATCGTCACTCGTTGTTCAGATTCTAATAACATGGTCATAATAATCCTCGGCAACATAAGATTTTTTCATCCCAAAAATTCTAAGCGAATAAAGCAACAAAATTTGTGTATTTATGTTCATTGTATAACTATTACTAGTAAACTAAAAAATATTATAAATTTATTTATACCTTTATCATTCATTAATATGTGGAAAATCTATGATAAATGACGCTTTTAGAGGTGATGGTGGGAGCTTTAGCACAGTTGAAAATAAATTTTGTCTGGAACAAAGTGTTTGGAACAAATTTTATAAAGTTTGTAGGCTTTATAAAGATGTGTAAGTGTGAATTGAAATGAAGTATTTGGGCTAAGTGTGAAAATTTTGTGAATGACTAACTTAAGTTAGTGGGAGCGTAAAAAGTTCTACATTGGAAGTTGGAAAACATTTTCATGTGTATATAATAAGACCAACTCATACTTGTGTTTCAAAGGAGTTAGAGAGAGGAGAAAAGACCATACGCGTGCCGCCGCCGTCGCCCGGCCCGGGGATCGCCGCCCTTTTAGAATATTCGGCGAGAATATTCTTGTGCGTGTTTATCAAGTCGGTTAAAACTGATCAACAAGGCTAAACCTTAGCCCTCTCTTACCCTATATATATATATATATATATATAATCGTCTCTTTTGAGAGAAAGACATCCGATTACACACAGAAAATACATCCGAAAAATCAAAAGCAAAGTTCATTCAATTCCCCACCGCTAAGAGTAAATTTATTATTCGAGAGTATCGTAGAATTTTGTTCGACAGATCCGTTATCAAGTGCTCGCAATAACGGATTCAATGGTTGTATCATGGACTCATGAATCAGTGTTTATTCCGTCGCACTACGGGTAATTCTTTGAATGAAGGAAAAAGAGTTGTCTCGCTTCCATTGTTTCGGTTATGTTTCGTCTCTTTTGCATCGTTTTATAAACTTTGTATTTTCTTAACGTTTATTTTTACATTCGTGATTAAATTGCTATTGTTTTTAATGTGCAAAATTTTTGGTACTACACAAAAATGGCAAAATATCTAGGAGACAAAAGATAACACATACTGTACTACTATACTATGATCATTTGCAACTCTGATTATTATTAGTTTATTATTAGTAAATTAGTTTTGTAGTGAAAAAAAATTAGTTTTATAGTGACCTCCCTAATGTATAGCGTCATTAACCATTTTCACCGTTCAACGTCGATATATTTATGGAATCTCCACGTGCCTTTCATGCACTGCCGGTTTTACTTTTACCCTTTTCACCCGAGCTGGATCCGGTTTCACATGGGTATTTGCAGTTTAACTTACTCCTGTTTTATAAATAAATCAAATTATTAAAAACCTAAAATCCTCTCTCTTTCTCTCTAAAGCAACTACTAAACTACTGATCTTCTTAGAGCATCTCCATTCCTATTATATTTTCTTCTCTAAACTTTATTTTAGAGTAAAATTTTCTCCAATCCCACTATATTTTCAACTCTAAAATAGAGTAATTCTATTTCTTAGAACATCTCCAACCCTACTCTATTTCCCATTCTAAACTCTATTTTAGAGTAAATTTCTCTCCAACCCCACTCTATTTTCCACTCTAAAATAGAGTAATTCTATTTTTTACTCTATTTTTAGAGTAACTCTATTTCTCACTCTATTTTAGAGTTGAATTTTTTTATTTATAGAATGGTCCTTTAATTTTTATATCTTTGTAATTATAAATGAAACAAATAATAATAATAATAATATTTAAATACAAAAAATCAAATTTACATTTAAATTACTTTATTATAATATTTTTTAAAGTTAAATCACATAAAACCATATATTTCGATGTGTTCATATTATTTGAGATAATTTATAGAGTAATTTTTTTCTCAAATATCACAAGGTTAGTATTGGTGATGTTTAAACCAAAGTCCTATATGTTTTATTATTTTTATATGATGTAATGTAATTTTTCTTATGTAATAAATGTTTAATTTAAATAAAATCATAATTTATTGAAGTTTTTGAAAGAAAAAAAATAAGTGGAGTTAAATTGTAATTTCTTACAAATAAATGATATTTATAATAAAATAGAAATAGAATATACCATAGAATATTCTTTTTTAGAGTAAAAAATAGAGTAATACATTGGAGCAAAACTCAACTCTATTTTAGAGTAAAAAATAGAGTAATACATTGGAGATGGTCTTACTCTATATTTGGAGTAACTCTATTTCTTACTCTATTTTAGAGTTAAACTTTTTTATTTATCAAATAGTCCTTTTAATTTTAAATCATTATATTTATGACTAACTTTTTATTTTGATTTAACTTTTATAGCAATTTTGATTTAATTTTTTTATTTTGATTTAACAAATACTAAAATTAAAGTTAAACAACATAACAAATACTGAAATTAAAGATAAGCAACATAAAATAAATTTAAATAATATCATAATTTATGGAAGTTTTGAAAAGAATAAAATATGTGGGGTTAAATTGTAAATATTTATAAATAAAATGTATTAGTAATAAAATAGAAATAGAATATACTTATAATATTATTTTTTAGAGTAAAAAATAGAGGAATACATTGGAAAAAAACTCACCTCTATTTTAGAATTACTCTATTGTAAAGTCAAAAATAAAAAAAATACATTGGAGATGATCTTAACCGCTTTCGACATTTTTGATTATTAAGGATGAAATTTCATCGGATGCTTTTGCATTAGTTATTAGGGATACAATTTTATCGGATGAATCTTCCACAAACTACGAAAATTTTATACTGTATAATAGAATTTCGTTGGACGATTCTCGTATATCAAGATTTCTCTTTATTTCTACATGAAAAGTGTTTCAATCTTTTATGGGTTTATCTTTGGAATTATACATTCGTCTTTATTTTTTCATGGGTTTATCTTTATCTTTGTGCAGATTTGTATTCGATTCTATGTGGGACTTCATATCCTTTAAAATATTAATTTCTGATAATTAATACAATTAGTTGTCGACCAAAAAAAATCAACTCATAATTTTCGATAGACTGGATGAGACGAGATATTGAAATTCCAGGAGTAAACTTTTGGAATAATTTGGCAAAAAAAAGCATATATATTTAAAAGGCCAGAAGTAAAAAAATCAAATAAATATGTAAATAATAGCTACATCTTTTGGGTCAGAAAAAGCTATTGGGACAACTAAACCTGAACACGCTTTACCTCTTTGTTTTTTAACCAATCAAATATTACTAGTAGAAAATTCTGTAATTGTTTTTTTTTTGTTTTTTAACATAAAATTCTGTAATTGTTATAAAAATTATGTAAATGTCTACCGGTGTGGTGGAGGAGACAACCTTCCAGATAGTAAGGTAACCCATCTGTAAAAAAACGAAGCAAAATTATAATTTTAAAATGTTACAAAAGGGGGCCCCAGCAATTAAGGCACGTGATTAAGGCCTAATATTGTATTGTTTAGAGCATTTCGTATCCTAGAATTCTACTTTATTCAATCTCTTACCTTAACATGTATAATCGGCATATCTATCGCCAAACTTAGCCTATTAGTGTCATTTTACGGTGAATACATTATATACAATTACTAACTTAATTGACTCTAAAACGATCGGATTAATTGATTTTTAAATTTGGTCGAATCTATCATTAACCTAATCATGGGACCAAATATTGAAAGTTTAAACATTACATATTAAACAAAGTATTCTCCGAAGAGGGTGAGGGTTTGTTTATTGATTGTCTCCGTATTTTTTTACTTTTTTTTTTTTTTTGCCTTTGTTCTTTGATTAAACATGTTTTGCCTTGATTTGACTTATTTAGACACATATGCTGTCAAGAGAATGGTGAAAACGATGGTGGGAGACATGTGTAGGCTCATCTCTCCTACCATTGGAGATGTGTAGAATTATTATTTTTAATTCTGCCCAAAATATGCACTGCATGAAATTATGACAATTATTTTGTATTTTTTCGTGGCTATAACAATAAATCTGTAGCAAAATAAAGTTGTGGCTATATGTTTGTTGCAAACACTTCTTTGTAACAATTTGTAACATACTATCGGATTTGAAGTAAAATTACGATTGCTTGAAGGGGAAAACCTTAAATCGTGTTTTAAACACTTGGCAATATATCCAAGAGATGTCAGGACCATCATAGGCGACCTGATCTTGCATTTGATCAGCGAGGGGTTTAACGATGATAGCATGGGTTTCAAAAGAGTCATGGATGAGGGTCATGCGATAATTCAAACACTTATTTGTTCCTCTTTACTAATGGAGGTCTCTGTAGTATCTAGGCATGGTGATTACGTGCCTCATGAGTTGGTAAAAGTACATGATGTAATCCATGAATTTGCACTGTGACTACTCAATGATTACGAGAAGTTTAATAACAAGTTTGTTTTCCGACATATATCTCAAATGAAATGCAAGAGTTGATTGGGAACAAGTGAGATTGATGTCAGTAAACTCCTTTGTAAATGGAAAGATAATTATAAGTCACCATGAATGTCCCATCCTTACCACTTTGATACTACAGGTACCTAATCTCACAGATGATTTCTTTCATTCCATGCCAAGATTGGCTGTTTTGGAAGTGAGAGATTATTATGATGTTACCCCACATTTTCCATGTCAAGTTTCAAAATTATACTATTTAAGGTGTCTGGTATTTCGATGCTCACTTATAAGGCATCTCCCTACGGGTTTACTAGAGTTAGACCGACTAATGTATTTGGACTTGTGTGGCACCTATTCCCTTGCGAGTTTGGCTGACATATCCAAATTGTCGGGACTAAAAGTATTATGGATGAAAAAATTGCGGAGTTTAAACAGATATCAGCTTGGTGGAAGAACTAGCGCGTTTGGAGCATTTAGAGGATTTGAGCTTATGTTCGGAAGGCAATGATGCATCTCTCAAGAAACTGTTGAGCTTCCCGGATTGGCAAATTGTATTGGTGATTTTATCATGGAACACGGTTTAAAATCTTATCCACTAGGAATAACTTTCCGGTCAGCTATGAAAAATGTCACACACTCACGCTTCGTGTTACTTTCTACATTGGAGATTAAGTTAGCGTTGAATGTGAGAACCCCATGCTTCCCCAACCTTACCCATTTGTCGATTGACACAGTATTGAGGCCGAAAAATTTCAATTGGATACTCTCTATTTCAAACCTTAAAAATCTTGAAATTTCTTCCTCATATGTTGGAGAAATAATAAGCAGAGAGGAATCAATAAGTGAATCTACATAAGTTCCATTTGGGAAACTTGAGGAGCTGTTTTTCTCAAACCACAAAATGAGGAGCTGGTTCTTCAGCACTCTTTTTACTTTTCTTAAATTTTTAGTCTAATCAACGCTATAAAGAAAAATCTTCAAACAGTTGACTTGGTCCAATTCATAATTTTTTTTTTAACTCTGCCCAAAAGATGCACTATATGAAATTATGACAATTATTTTGTATTTTTTAGAGGCTATAACAATAAATTTGTAGCAATTATTTTGTAGCTTTTTTCTCTGTTCTTTTTTTACTTCGTAGCTTGCAAACCGATATTCATGAAACAATCGTTGTTTATATTTCATCTGTTTCACAAAAAATGTAATTTTGACATATTTCACACATATTAAAAAATTATTAAAGGTTTAATATTACCCTTTATTAATACATTAAACAAATTTTTTTTTTGTAATTAATGCACTAAAACAATAAGGATAAAACTGGATTTTTGTTCAAAATTATGCATTGAAAATATAAAACGACATTTTTTGTGAAACAAAAATAAAACATTAAAATGATACTCATTATGAAACGGATGGAGTATATGTTTTAAGTTTTAACTAATTAAATTCATCAACGGCGTCTCATACCAGTATACGTGTCTAAATCTAACAAATTTTCCATCGTTTATAGTCACACGATTATCGCGCAATAACGCGATCAAACATATTCTTACGATCCAAATATTCACTTATATATTCATCAATCAGGATTCTTTTAAGTAAAAGTGCAAAACCATTATGCCACATTATAATTTTTTTTATTATAAACGATCTCAATTTATTTAAACAACAAATAGAATATGAACGAACTTAAAGACTTTCTGACAGTTCTTGGCTTATTGCTCTGTTCCCAGACTTTGAAATTAAACGCGATGATTGTAATTAATTTTGTAATTCGGCTATAAGATTTACAATATTTTTTTTTATCTTTGACCGGAGAGGCACGTGCGCAGCATCTTTGGATTAATCATTTTTCTGGTCGAGGATTTCGGTGACGCACGTGCGCCCTTGTCATCTCTATCTAATTATCTTAATAATCTATCCCTAACTTCTGTTTTTTTTTTTTTTGGTGTGGTCGTAATCTCCTAAACTAGACCTTCGAGCTAATTCTTTTTGTTCCTCCAGAATGTGATTCTTAAGAAGAGAAAATCCTGAGAAAATCACTATGCATAGTAATTTGGGTGTCGATTTTTAATATGTATACTTGATCTTGGTATGACTGTAATTTAGTATTTAGTATTTATGCCATGTTAGCATAAACAATATCTAGAATACTCTCGTAAAGATAATATGGTATAAACGTGAGTACGTGACAAACAATACTTAGAATACTCTCGTAAAGACAAAATGGTATAAACGTGACAAAGTTTTTTAAAAAAATTTGTACGTGTAATAGTATAAGATGACATACTTGCTAGAATATAATATGCTTTTGTATCGTAACACACCACTAGGGGTAAAAATTTTAACACGCCTCAAACAATGCTTTAAATTAAACTACAAAACTCTATACTGCTAATCCTTAAAAAAAAAAAAAAAAAAAAAAAAAACTCTATACTGCTATACAATACGAACTATTTTTTTTTTAAAAACTTAATTTAATAGTAAAAAAAACAGGAGAATATATTATGGTAAAAAAAACACCAACGACAAAAAACCACACAAGCATACGTGGAGGGTGATTAATTAGTCAAACATTACAGCCGTGTAAGTAAAGGAATAACGCGACACTGCAAGCTGTAAATAGATATCCAGTTTCATCTTTTTTTTTTTTTTTTTGAACCATTATTTAGTTTCATCTTAAAGTCACGCCAGTTTATTATTTTTAATAACTAGGTGACATGATTAGCATAAACACATTCATTTACTACAGTAATTGTTATTAGCAAGTGTAAACGTTATTGTCATATCATTTGAACCTTTAGATTAATAATTTTCACTGGATGATATATTGTGTCATCATCGTATCAGAAATACAGACTATACAGACATATAAAAAAGGAATCTGTTGTTATACCATCAATTATATTTTCTGCTTTACACATTTAATAAAATGCATATGTTTTACATGTGGCTTATATACCATATGTTTCACTTTCATACTGACATGACTTACAAAACCAAATACAGGTACAATTATAAACTCAATGGACGTTTACGAACTTTAAGGCTACCAATGGGCTCAGTTAAATATAAAAGGGATCTAATGGGCTTTCACAATCATATGAAAACGGGCCTTCCAAAAGCCTTCTATACAAGACTTATCATGAAATATTAAATGACAAATATAATATATTAAAAAGATATTCCTTTTTTTGTGTCCAAACAAAAAAACATTCATTTTAGTCTATTTCTATTCTGGATAACTATTTGTGTCCAAACAAGAAAACATTCATTTTAGTCTATTTTTATTCTGGATAACTAATATTTCCTTCATTTTATTCCTGTTACCAAACAAATATTTTTGGTTAAATTTAAAAATTAATTATATTTGGTTCAATTAAAGAGTATTTTAATTAATTAATCTAATTATATATATATATATTAATTTTAATTCGTAATTAGAAAAATCCAGACTATGCCTAAATCTTTAAAATTATAAATTAAATTGATTATTATAAATTAAATATTACAAAAATAATTTAAATTTTTATTATTATTTTGTTACGAAAATCATATTAGTTATTTTGAATTTTTGGATTTAGATTATGCCAAATATTTTAAAAATCAAATTTTTTTTGAATGATACAGATTCAAAATTTAAAATTTGCATTGAATTATAATCTTAAGTTTTGAATTTAATGTAGATTTTCTGAAATTTCATCAACAGTTACAAACAAAATATTCGGAATTAATAACAAAATATGTTTACTTCTAAATTTAAATCTTATTAATATAATCGGATTTATAATTGAATATTTTTCAAACTAAAAAAGTAATATATTATTAATTAGATTTGCACAACCATAAATTCGATCATGCATATGGACAACATTCAATTATTAATACATATTCAATATTTTTTATTTATATATATAAAATGATTAATATTTTAGGAATCACACAATTTTAGGAATTGTTAATTTAAAATTAAATTCGAAATGCAAATCTAATTAATCTTGGTAAGATTGTCCAGATTATGTTAATATTCGTTTATATTAATAAAGATTTATTAAAAAAATATTATCATAAAATCTAAATCAGAAATGGTTATTCTATTCAAATTCAAAATTAAAAATTCTACCCCAAGCTTCCAACGATAAAAGGAAAGAAACATTAATTAACTAGATTCGTAAAATCATCATGACTTATTATATAAACTAAATACATTTGCACATAAATAAATATACTAAAAGAATTAATTTGTGATTTCCTAAAATTTCAATATTACAATTTTGCTGCCATTAATCACAATATATATCATTAATTATATTGCCGATATTACAAATCTAAAAATCCCTTATTTTCAGCAACTGTAACAATCTTAATAACGGCAACCATAAAAATCGTAGCATAGAATTTGCCAATTATGTTGATTTAATTATTACTATTTTTAATTATTATTAAAAGAATGGCTATTTATTTAAGGAATCATATATCATCGAATAAATATAAATACTGATATTCATAATACAAAAAAATCGAATAAAAAATGAAATAAAAATTCGAATATCTTTAAATTTTTGCCACAATATAGGGAATTTAGGGATTATACCCACTAATTTGTAGAAAGAAAATCCTATCAATATCAGCCAATTAAATTCATTCTAAAATTAAGATATCCGAATCAAATAATTTTAAAAATTAAGATATATCCGAATTAAAATCTTTATAAAATCTTAACTTAGATAGATACAAATCTTTAGAGAATATAATCTTCCAATACTAATTTGCATACCATCTTCCTTATATAAATAGGATTCTAATTCACGTTCCTCTCATATCACTCGACTTTTCACAGCAAGAAATGTATAATTGTTTTGACAATTTGATTGCGATTAGCAAAATAGAAATATATAAATATATTTTGTGTGAGATAAGCTTTCATTATAGTTTTTTTTTTAATTTTGCTGGATGAACTTAATGCAATATTTTCATTTGCTTGGACTCTCATACACTTCTGCCACGTTGGGATCTGTTTTTTGGGTCACAATGAAGAATTTTGCCCTCACTTGAAGCATGAAGGCAAAACTAAACATTTGGGTACATTTATTATTAAAAGATTTTCTTATAAATTAAAAATGTTACTATATGTGTTATCATTTCAAGTGTGATCTTATATTTTTTTTTTGAAATTGGTGTGCAGTTTTGAATAGTTTAATTTAACAAAAGCTAAATTTGGAAATTTATCTTTACATCATCATTGAATCATGTCACACTTATATCCATAATTCTTCATTGTATGGTTGATTTGGGAAGGTACGCATATAACAAAAATTATGCATATTTCAATTCAGTTTAATACAAATTTCTTATGCATATTACTAATTGAATTCACGTAATTAATATCATTTTATTGCATCATAAGAGAAATCACGTCTTTGATTTAGGGTGATAAATCCAGATTTTGGTCGTTTTATTTGCTTTTATAATGTAACAAAGGAATAAAATGATTGTTACAATCTTTTTTTTTTTAAATCAGATTATATTGAAAAATTTGGATATCTAAATAAATTTAAAACTATTTACACCAAATTAAAGCATATTTCGATTTTTGAAATAATTTTTTTCTGTTTAATCATGTTTTCCTTCTTTTTGTGTTTTTCCTTCTTTTTTGTGTTTTGTATATACATGAATTCTAAACTCCCATTGCTTCAAATAGTATAAGTCAAGACCTAAAATTCGATTCGGAATGATTGCTTGATTTTGAGGAAGAATATATGGATAAAATGGAATAAGATTTGAAGCATATGGCACATAAGATTTCTGTTGATTTGGTTTGATATTTTTATTGGTTTTGGTTCTATCGATTAGAGAGAGTTGCTCTTTTTTAAAGCTTGATACTATGTTTTTTCTTTATCTTCAAAATAAACATCATTCATTATTTAAAAAAAAAAGAAATGTCGTTGTTGTTTATAGTTGTTTTGTTTTTAGAGCTTGCTGCCTTAATTTTTACACTTTTGTTTTACTTCGTTAATGATTAGATTTGTTATTTGTAGACCACATTTATTTGTTTATTTATATTGCCAAACACAATTAAAGGAGATGTGGACATTTAATTTACCAAATTTTAATAATTAGAAAACCAATTTATTAATCATATATTTTAAAAGGTTTCTTAATTTCATTACCTATAATATTAGTGAACATAGTACTTTATAAAAAATTGTTTAATTCAAAACCTAAACGAACGTAGAACTATTGTTTGTAAATTCATATGAACTGAAAATATATATAACAAAACAAGTCATGAAATTGAGGTAGCTGAAATCACTAATTGTCGCATGCCCTCATCGTGGATTAAAATTTTAGAAAACTATATAATATATTTTATAAAAAAAATAAAATTGTTAACACATCTCCAACTTTTACATCCACAATTACATTTTGTCGAAAAAATAATAACTAAACATCATAAAACAAAATTTAAAACTTACCTCTAATCTAGGGCGGATTAGAAAAAGAATATGTCAACATAATGAACTCCCGTTCTAGAGCGGATTAGAAAAAACAAATTATATCTAAACACCAAAATAATTATGTGTCTTATATGACAAAAATTAAATATAAAAAAAAAGTAAACCTAAAGACAAAAATAAACACAAATTATATTACAAAATTTGATAATAAAAAAAAAAAAATTCATGTGCGGGCATACGAGTTTAGAATCTAGTCTTAGATTTTAAATTCAAGTTTATTCCCAATGAAAATTGGCGGCGGCTCCTCTTAGGGTTCATGGCGATCCCAACGGCGATTCTTCTATCTAATACCTAAACGGCGGCCGACGAACAACCAAAGAGACAAGAGATAAGTCGTGGCTTTTCTTTGTCTTAAGCACTTTGGTTTGTGTGGTGTATTGGTTTGTCGTTTTGTCCGTTTCTTTGGTTTTGATTTTATAGATCTCTAGCTTCCTGCTACGTCCTTCTCGATCTCCATCACCATCTAGCTCTCTGCTACGAAACTGGATCTCATCCCGATCTGATCTGCGACATCGCAAAAGCATTGCCCGTGTTTCGCTTAACCAGATCTTCTTGGTGATTTTGTCTTTCAAACTATCTAGCACTCTGCTACGCTATGTTACAGATCCCTGTTCTTACATTCAATCCTCGGTTCAACCAATAGTTTGGATCGGAATAGCAGCTTGAGCAGTTTTTCAACGGTGGCTCGTGAAGAATCATCACCGGCACATTAACGCAACCTGTCAAGGATCATCTTCTTACTCTTTGTGTCTTGTGGCTGGTTTGTGGTGAACGCTTTCTCTGCTTTTCGCCTGTTTTAAAGGGATATGTGTTGCGCGATCTATAGTATTCTGTTATGACAGGATCCGTGCTGTCTCTCTAACTTGATGCTAAGTTTTGTGGTTATCTGGTTGATATTTCTCTTTGGTTGTCGAAGAATTTAGTGGAGTTTAGCGAGACTCTGTTTTTGTGATTAATCCTCCAGGCTCCGTTTTTTGTCGATCATATTGAATTACATGGTTAAACCTATTCTAGCATTCTGCTAAGATCTTTGAAAAAGAATATCCCTAAGAGCCCTGAGCTTAAAGGTGTTACGGCATCAAAGAAGATGAATGCTCTTCGTGCCGGTCCTTCGCCAAAGAAGAAGCATAAGACGGGTTCGGTGGGTCCCAGAAACTACCCACTAAAAGCATCCGATTGGTATCTCATAAATTTTATTATATAAAGTTAGAACGTGACACGTAGGATAATTCTCATTCATGATATCGTGACATTTGTCATGGTTAATTAAAATTACGACATGTGTCAAAATAATAATCTGAATAAAAGGAAAAAATAAAAATGGAAACTAAGATTCTAACTCATGAGATTGTGACATGTGTAAAAAAAACAGAAAATAACAATGTAATAATATAAATTTTCATATAAGACAAAATAACAAAAAAGTAAAAATAGATTGTGTTTTATTTAAATAGAAAATCAAAAAATAAAAAAATAAAAAAAAATAAGAAAAAATAGAAACTACAAAAAAAAATGTAAACTATAAAATTTATATAAGATTTACTTTACATTGTTATAGCAATTAGTCTTTCTTTTCATTCGTTTTATATTCAAAAATTATGTAGTTATATGTAGTTTTTCCTAAAAAGTAAAAGGGGAAAAGAGTAGTTATGTTTAGATTAATGAAATTAAACAAATTTATATAAGATTTACTTTACATTGTTATAGCAATTAGTCTTTCTTTTCATTCGTTTTATATTCAAAAATTATGTAGTTATATGTAGTTATATGTAGTTTTTGTAGTTTTTCCTAAAAAGTAAAGGGGGAAAAGAGTAGTTATGTTTAGATTAATGAAATTAAACAAAAATTATAAATAAAAGCCAATTTTTAAAAAAAAACATATTTTAGTTTAGAATAAAGAAATTAAACAATAGATTATCATCCTAAAAATAAAAAGAATAAAAAAAAAAGTTTATAAAAAAAGGAAAAACATTTTTCAATTTAGAATAAGAAAATTAAACAATAGCTTACAATCCTAAAAAGTTAAAGTTTTAAAAAAAGGAAAAAACAATTAGTATTTCTATTTAGATTGAGGAAATTAAAAAAAAAAAAAATACAATCCTAAAAAAAAAAAGAATTCTCATTTTTCACCTCTATATAACCAAATTGATAGTTTCTCAATTTCACAAAAAAAAAAAATGCATAATATTTTTTGTCCATAAGCTGCATGTAATTTTTTGTCTAATAGAAGAAAACTAAAGTTTTTATAAAGGAAAAAATAATTAGTATTTCTATTTAAATTAAGGAAATTTAAAAAATGGAATACAATCCTAATTTTTTTTTTTATTTCCCACCTCTATATAACCAAATTGATAGTTTCACAATTTCACAACCAAAAAAAAAAAAAACCAAAGTTTATAAAAAAAAGAAAAACCATATTTCAATTTAGAATAAGGAAATTAAACAATAGCTTACAAATTTAAAAAGCTAAAGTTTTAAAAAAGGAAAAAACAATTAGTATTTCTATTTAGATTGAGGAAATTAAGAAAAAAAGGAATACAATCCTAAAAAAAAAATGAATTCTCATTCTTCACTTCTATATAACCAAATTGATAGTTTCTCAATTTCACAAAAAAAAAAAATGCATAACATTTTTCGTCCATAAGCTGCATGTAATTTTTTGTCTGACAGAAGAAAACTAAAGTTTTTATAAAGGAAAAAACAATTAGTATTTTTATTTAGATTAAGGAAATTTAAAAAATGGAATACAATCCTAAATTTTTTTTTTATTTCCCACCTCTATATAATCAAATTGATAGTTTCTCAATTTCACAAAAAAAAAAAAAAAAATTCATAACATTTTTCATCCATGAGTTGCATGTAATCTTTTATCTAATAGAATACATGGTTACATAATGAGAAAATTCATGTTACATAAAGAGAAAATGCTGATCGCGCCACGTGTCAAGTCAATCGATCAGATTCTGACATGTGTAAAAGAAATTTCCAAAAAAAAATACAATTAGTTTTTGACACATAATATTAACAATAGAAAAAAAAATTTATAATCAATTCATAATCCTATAAAATAAAATTACTAAACAAAAAAATAAAAATAAAAAAGTAAATTTATCTTAAAATCCAAAGTTGATTAAAAAAAGAAAATTAATAATTAATAATAGAAAAACTTAAAATAGATTAATAAAAAAAATAAAAATTCGGAAAATTTAATAACTGATTCATAATCTTAAAAGGTAAAGTTATAAAAACATAAAAAATATTAAATTTATCTTAAAATGCAAAATTAATATAAAAAAGGAAAAAAAAATCTTTAGTTTTTTCATTTATATTTAGGAAACAATTAATTACTAATCCTAAAAGGAAAAAAAAAAATTTCTCACTTCTATATAAACCACAATTTGGTAGTATGTCAATTATACAAAAAAACAAAAGTCCAATAATCGTATTCAAAACTATTTATTGAATATGCTTCACCAAATTTTTCCTTCAAGGTATGTATTATATATTTTCACGTGTGATCTAATTTTGTTTTCCATTTTTTCGGTTTTAGTTTTTTTTACGGGTTATAAAATATTAAATTACAAACCCGCATATATGCGGGTACTTATCTAATATAATACTAATATTTTTAACAAATTTTTTGTTGAGAACCCATCACAAAATTTTGCTTCCATTGGTGAGATACCCACAAAAGTAACTCATCAATATAATATTATTATTTTTTAATTTATTTAAATTTTAATAAAATTAATTTCGAAAAATTTATAACATATCAAATTACATCTTAAATATATTCAATTATATTAATTAGTTATATTTATTTATATTATCTATAATAGTAAAATTAATAAAACCGTAAATATTAATAATGTTAATAAAATATTAATAATACAATACATTATAAATAATATAATCAAAGAGTTACATTATCTTAAACAACACAATTAAGCATAAAATTACATTAATTTAAACTTATAAAAAATAAAATTACATTAATTTAAACTTTTAAATTTTCAAATTTCAGATTTTTTTCTAAAATCTAATATTATTGTATTAACTATAACATTACTAATTTATATTATATATTAACCTTAACTAATATCAATTAAAAACAATATTAATATATAAATTAATCTTATGATTAATGGAACTTGATAGATAGATAATTTTATTTTATGATTTATAAAAAAATAACAATATCTAAACTATTTAATTGATATTTTAAAGTGTTTGATATTTGTTTAATTACAAAATGCATGAATCATTAGAAAATTGACATGTGTCTCATGAGAGGGGTTCTCAAAACATCTCATATGAGAATCGATCCTCACCATTTTTTTTTTCTAAATTTTGTTTTTCTTTATTTTTAATATATTTTAACATGAGATACCCATTGAGATACCCCAATGGATATGCTCTAAGAATATATGAGCACAATCGCATGGAATTGTCAAGGGGCGGGAGCCTACTTGACGAAGCAGCACATGCGGGAGTTGCACCGTTGTTTTTCTCCTGATTTTCTTTTTCTTTCAGAAACTAAAAATTCTTTTTCATTTATGCAAGACTTTCAAATTTCTTTTGGTTATAATAAATTGTTCACCGTAGAACTAGAAGGTAGAAACGGTGGATTATCACTTTTTTACATGGAGTCTTTTGAGGTAAAAATCTTGCTTTCGAATAATCGTATGATCGATATTGAAGCTATGATCGATGGACACAAGGTGTTTATGACTTTTGTGTATGGTGATCCGGTCGTGACGTGCCGTGAAAATGTTTGGGAACGTTTAACTAGGATGAACCTCTCGAGATCAGGAGCTTGGTTTATGATAGGAGATTTCAACGAGATTACATGTAATCAGGAAAAGAAAGGTGGCCGAAAACGCCCCGAATCATCATTCTTACCTTTCAAAACCATGTTATCGAACTGTGGAATGATTGAATTCCCGTATAAGAGTAATTTTTTGTCATGGCTTGGCTATAGAAGATGCGGAAGAGTCCAATGTCGACTAGATAGAGCTATACTAAATTTTTCCATGCGACAACCAAGCATCGATGGGCCCGGATCGGATTACAAAGATAAAAAAACTAGATGGATCATGGGCGGAAAATGAATAGGGCATCGAGAAGGTAGCCTCAAACTACTTCCAAAATCTCTTCACATCGTCGCAACCAAATGACTTTGACGAAGCTCTCCGGTATGTTACCGTGCAAGTCTCCCCAGAGATTAATGCCTCCCTCACACGGCCCCCGTCTGATGAGGTGATAAAAAAGGCCATCTTTGAGATAAATCCTGAAAAAGCGCCTGGTCCGGATGGGATGACGAGTTTATTCTACCAGAAGTTTTGGGACGTGACAACGAAGGATATCATTAAGATGGTAAAATATTTTGTTGTCACCGGAAACTTTGACGATCGTCTCAATCAAACAAATATTTGTTTAATCCCGAAGACGGAGAGAGCGAGAGAGATGACGGAGTTCAGACCCATCAGCCTTTGCAATGTAAGCTATAAGATTATCTCTAAAGTGTTGTGCAAACAACTAAAGAGATTCCTCCCGATGTTGATCTCAGAGACTCAATCGGCCTTTGTGGCTAGACGTTTGATCACAAATAATATTCTTGTAGCCCAAGAAATCTTCCATGCCTTACGAACAAACCCTATTTGCGAATCTAAATTTGTGGCCATAAAAACGGATATGAGCAAAGCATATGACATGGTTGAATGGAGTTTCTTGGAGGCCATAATGCTTAAAATGGGATTCAACGAGAAATGGCTTTCATGGATCCGATGGTGCATCTCTTCGGTATCTTACCAAGTCCTCCTGAATGGAGACCCGAAGGGAAATATTAACCCATCTCGGGGACTTAGACAAGGAGATCCTCTATCACCCTTCCTATTTATTATTCTTACGGAAGCTCTTATTGCACAACTTCGGGGAGCAGAAGTAGAAGGGCGTATAACGGTATTAAAGATAGCGCAAGCAAGTCCGACGGTATCCCATCTCCTATTTGCGGATGATAGTCTCTTCTTCTGTAAAGCGGACGTCCTGCAATGTGCAGAGTTGATGAAGATCATAAACTGTTATGGAAGAGCTCATGCCAGCAACTAAATTTGTCAAAATCATCCATCTTTTTCGGAAGTAAAGTGGCACCCAAGATCAAGGCAGAGTTAAAAATGACACTAGGTATTACGAGGGAATGAGGAATGGGTATGTACCTGGGTCTCCCTGAAAGGATATGTGGTTCTAAGAAACATGCATTTGCTTTCATTCAAGAGCGTCTGAATAGTCGTATTAATTCATGGTCTGCCAAATTCCTCTCAAAAGGCGGCAAAGAAGTCCTTATCAAATCTGTTGCTCAAGCCCTTCCGACTTATGTCATGTCTTGCTTCCTTTTACCCCAGGAAATCATTAACAAGCTAAAAGGCGCAATTTCAAAATTCTGGTGGAGTACCAAGCAAAATAATCGGGGCCTTCATTGGATAGCATGGGACAAAATATGCCTCCCCATTGATAAGGGAGGCTTAGGATTCCGGGATTTAAAGAATTATAACCTCTCACTGCTCGCGAAGCAATTATGGCGCTTAATACAATTTCCTTCATCACTCCTTGCACGAGTTCTTAAAGGAAGGTATTTTCGATACTCTACTCCTATGAAAGTGGGTAAAGCGAATTCTCCATCTTATGGGTGGCGAAGCATTATCGCGGCTCGCAGTCTCCTCCATGCTGGTTTAAAGAAATTGATAGGTTCAGGTTTCAACACAAGAGTCTGGCAAGACAGTTGGATTCCAGTTGTTCCGTCTAGACCAGCTTTAGATAACGGCGTCTTCTGAGATCCCTATCTCTATGTCGGACATCTGATCGACCAAAACACCAAAGAATGGAAATTGGAGATTCTGCAAAACCTAATAGCCCCTGAGGATATCCCGCTAATCCGGAGTATCAAGCCGAGTAGAGGCTACAAGGCGGATATCTATTGCTGGAACCACACAAAGTCAGGCATTTACTCGGTAAAATCATGATATGAACTGGCGAACCAATTGAAGGAAGAGGAGGGCCCTCAATATATCCTTGAACCCAGTGCCACACCGCTAAAAAGTAAAATTTGGACTTTGAAAATAACAAGGAAAATCAAACACTTTCTCTGGCAGGCAGTTTCCGGATGTGTTCCGGTGTGTAATAACCTCGCAGCTCGTCACTGTGGAACATACCGTTTCTGTCCAAGGTGCGGAGCGGAGTTTGAAACAATTAACCACTTACTTTTCGAATGCCCTACGGCACTCCAGGCCTGGGAAATTTCAGGATTCCGTCAAATGCGGGCTCTTTTCCGAGCGAGTCTCTATACGTGAATTTTGATTATCTCCTTTGGCGTGCAAAGGAAGTAGGAGCAATGGAGAAATCCCTAGAGGCTTTTCCATGGATAATCTGGTATATCTGGAATGCTAGGAATGATAAAAATTTTGATGGTAAGGAGATTTCTCCTATTAAAACCTTTCAGATCGCCATACAGAAGGCAGACAACTGAAAAGTAGCACAAATGATCCCGCTAATAGGTGAGGATAACGATAACCAGTCGGACCCACCCCATGGTGAAGAAAGTAGCGGAACAAGACCTCGTTGTCAGATTGACGCCTCTTGGGTAGGCGTTGACGCGATGTTTGGCGGCGGTTGTGTCATAGAACTTGTGAACGGAAGGCGCATGTTCGGCTCCTTTGCGTAGGAACGGACGTTATCCCCTCTCCACGCTGAATTTACCACGTTATTATGGGCCATGAAGACCGTTCGTACGATGGGAGAACTATCTATGTCTTTCGAATCAGATTGCCTCCAGATGGTCAAGCTGATCGAGGAAGAGGAAGAATGGCCCGCTTTTGCTTCAGAGATTGATGAGTTTAACCATTTACGTTCCACTTTTGTTCATTTCAATATCTCTTATATTCCTCGCGTTTTGAATGTCCGTGCCGATTCCCTTACGAAAGGGGTCCGAGCACGCGGTATCACCTTTTCTCATGTAAACTATTTGATTCCGATCTGGATGGCCTCTGAGGCCACTCTTTTAGAATCATCATAATAATATACGAAGCTTTTGACATAAAAAAAAAAAAAAAATTGTCAATTGTTACATTACCAGTTCATTCGTCCATCTCCCCTTCGATGACTAATTTGTTATCTTCTGTTTGTTTGTTTGTTATCTCCCCTTCATTGACTAATTTGTCATTCCTTCTTCATTGACTAAAATTCTTTCTCCTAAAAACCACAATTACCTGAAACTTTGAAAGCCATTCACCATACAAAAATAAACAAAACTCATTATCTTTTTTTTTTTTTTTTTTTGACACAGCAAACCCCATAATCTTACATTCCACTATCATTATCATCATCATAACAAGAAGAAGATGGAGGAAGATAATTATCATACAAAATTCAAAGAGATCTCTTTAGTTCTTTGGCCACTTCCACCATTTTTAGAACTTCCCCTCTAAGACCGATGCATCTTTCCGAGAGAACAAGGAAAGCTTCCATTTGACAACGCTCTTCTTCTGAAATTTGACTCATTTTCTCTAACATATTTGGATCTACGATCTCATCCATTCTTCCCTCTCCCATAAATTTAGACAACCATTTTGGAGACTTGTTTTTCTCTCTCCAATTCTTCCAACCACAAAGCTCATCAAATCTTTCTTCTCCTGTCAGAAGCTTTTGCATGAAAATTCCAAAGCCGAATGCGTCAGTTTTCTCGGACACTACGCGATTGAATATATAATTATCGTCCATGTAATCGTAATCTTTCCCTGCCCAAGTAAGCTTGACAAATGTTTCTCCTGGTGGAATCGAGACACAATAAGATAAATCATTCAACTTCGCAACACCATTTTCATCCAATAAGATATTCCGAAAACCCATGTTCCTATATACAAAAGGTCTTGGAAACGCAGTGTGAAGATAGGCTAAGGCAGTTGCAATCTCCTCTGCTATCTTCATTCTTCTTCTCCATGACACTATCATTTTTAGATCTATAGGAGTATATTGTTTCTCTCCACCATAATAAACTATGACTGGATATTCAAACTCAAAACAACATCCCACCAATTTCATGAAGTTTTTGTGACCACTCACCATCGATGATATCGCTACGTCACGAGGGGGTCCAGAGCAAATGTCTGTAGGGGGATTAGGGCTTCTTCCCATCAATTTCCTAACGAGAATCATGCGATGGTTATCGAGCATACCTGAATGCCATCTTCCATGAAAATGTAATTCAGAAACACGACTACACTCGCAGACGTTTTGGCTTCTTTCAAGGATATTACACTTGCATAAATGTTTTTTTTCGGTGGCTTTGAGGATTTGATCGGCAGAGAAATTTTTTATGGGATTGGGTTTGCCATCACAACATTCGATGAGCTCTTTTAGAATTTTCTCTCCTCTTCTTTGGCCTCTGTCCAACCTCTGTTTCTTGACAACGGCTCGTGACTTCTTCTTCTTCCACCAATCCATCTACAAAAAAAAAAACTTTGTTTTGAAAAATATAGTGACCAAGACTGAAAACACCTCCCTCCCACTGACTTTAAAAAGAAGAAGGAAGAACATTATTAATATAAGCCCTCAGATGTTTTTAATTAGGTTTTTAGAAGTGTTTTTGGGGGGGGGGGGAGGGGGGTCAAAAGAGTGGATTTTGGTTTTAATTTTATGACCCATTCAAGATTTTAATAAAAAAAATTTCCTAAAAATTAGTTAAACTATTTTTTTTCTTTCTCAAGACTTTTCTATTTGTTCCATTTATGATTATTACATCTTTTTCTATTACTTATATTTTTCTATTAATTATATTTAAAAAGTTATTATTTTTATTAATAAAAATTTAGATATTTATTTTAGTAAATTTAAACTCATAAAAACTGATTATTAAATACATATAAACTTATATTAAGAGTCAATTTTAAATAATAAAACTATAGTAAAAACAAAAACTAAACAAATTACCATTAAATCGTAAAGAAACTAAATTTTACAGCAAACTCAAAAATAAAAAATGAAAAACCAAGATTAGAAACCAAAAAGCATTTAAAAAGCTTAAAACATTCATGGCCATAAATGTTGTTGTTGAATAGTCCACAACGACACCCTTCCGGGAAAAGTTCTTGATGGGGTTTGGGGGATATTTCATAATTCTTTTTCCACATAACAACAAAAAAAAAACTCATGAAACTCCCATGAAGAACGACTAACTTCAGTTTATGGTTTAATCATTACCTACTTTTTTGCTTCAAAATTTGTCAATTGACAATTGTTACATTACCTCCTCATTCGTCCACGTAGCCTTCATGAATAATTCTTTTGTTAATTACATACTTATGATTAAACAATCATTCTTCACGCACAACAAAATGCATAATATTATCATATATTTTATCTCCCCCNCCCCCCCCCCCCCCCCCCCAAAAGAATGCATATTCTCTATATATGATTCTATACGGCCATGGGGGCAAAGTTTCATATTCCAACTAAACATATCTTAGATATCCCATTTAAATAAGAAAACATAGTAATAATTTAAGAAGTAGCACATAGTAAGTATTCAAGAGGCGAACACTTGATACTTTGTTCTTTAGACCGGGTTCAATGGTTGTGACTATTATGTGTAATAGTAAAAAAAAAATATGATAATTTATTGTCATTCGACTCATTTTTAATTATGTTTTGTTCTTATTTCGCATATGTTTTGCTCATGTTTCGCTTATGTTTTGTTGATGTTATACTTATTTTTGTAAAAAATTGGTCAAAAAAAAAAAAAAAAAACATCAAGTGCATGTTTCCACTCTTGTACATTTTTCTTGCAAGCCACGGTCTCGCCAATTACGTTGAGTGCTAATTGGAGACCACAACACCTGTCAGCAACATGTGATGCGAGATTGAGAATCTCTGCATCACTTTGTAGAGTTCGTTCTCCGACTTTCTTTTAGAACAACTCAAAAGCCTTATCTGGTGGCAAACATTTGATTTCGATCGGGTCTTCCACTCCCATGTGCGCACAAACATCCAAGGACTAAGTGGTGAAGGCTATTTTGCATCCGTTTTCTCTCGTCGGAAAAGGAACTCCGATCTCAACTAGATCGACTTTTTTCCAAATATCATCTAGTAGCAGAACAAATCTTCTTGTCTTTAGACGATTGTATATCTGGATGGAATTCTCTCGATCGTCTCTCCGGTACCACTCCTCTCCAAATAACCCTAATTTGTTACCAATATCGTCCATCATCTTACGCAAGTTTGAGGCTTGCGAGACACTAATCCACAACACATAATGGTAACCTAAGCTCGTTAACATGTTGATTTGTGTGAGGCGTGTAGTTTTTCCCACTCCACCCATACCGTACAAACTAGGGCTGGGCACTGAAACCCTTTACCCGTCTTCGACTCGTTACCCGACTCGTACCCGTCTCCAAAAAAAGGTACCCGTAATTTGCAAGTCGGGTAAAGGGTATCATAATTTTATTACCCGCGGGTAAGGGTCGGGTATCGGGTATCAATTTTTTTTTCAACACCCGTCTCACTACCCGACCCGTTACTTGATTTATTACCCGACCCGTAAAACCCGCTTTATTAATAATTGATAATATTACCAATTAGTACTAGTTAACAATAATATCATGTTTTTTCATGTTTAGGCAAGTAAATATGCTGGAAGAAACAATCCTACGGAAGAATGATATTGCAACATAGATTTTTTTGCATTTCTGAATTGCCGCTGGTAATTACAAGCTTTAAGCTTTGCAGTTTGTAATTTTATATTTTTTGGAACTATATGTTGCATATATATTTATATATATGAATTCTTCCTCGTTTGTAAACGATTACTTATGTTTTTGGAATCTAAAATCATTATACAGGTAAAACTAACAAGTTTATTATACATGTAATTATGCGGATAAGGGTAACGGTCGGGTATTTAGCGGGTCATCTAATTTTTATCGGGTACCCGTTTTTTTGGGTACCCGTTATTTGCGGGTCGGGTAAGGGTAATGATATTTTATTACCCGCAAGGGTCGGGTCGGGTAAAGGGTATCCCGAAATTCAAGGGTATCCGACCCGTGCCCAGCCCTAGTACAAACCAACAATGCCGACACCATAATCGGTAAGGTGCTTCCATGCCCTTTCGAGAACTGATTCTCGACCAACAATTGTCGGGTTGACAGCGGTGGCTGATTTAGAAAATGTTTTGTATGGGACACAAAATTTTATTTATTTTATATATGTTTTATTCAAAAGTATTATACAGAGCTAGCCCAGACATTTGAAAGACTAGCAAGAAAAAAAATTAGTTTGTACACAAATTTTGAAATTTTGATAAATTGTCACACTTTTCTACACCAATAAATCTATAAAATTTGGTCCTCTACAAATTTATAAATTTAAAAACTCCAAGCACATGCTTCTGTACGGC
Source organism: Eutrema heterophyllum (assembly GCA_002933915.1). Lineage (NCBI taxonomy): Eukaryota > Viridiplantae > Streptophyta > Magnoliopsida > Brassicales > Brassicaceae > Eutrema > Eutrema heterophyllum. The sequence continues at coordinate 880,624 of PKMM01019312.1, forward strand.
TATTGGGGCAAAGTTTCATATTCCAACTAAACATATCTTAGATGTCCCATTTAAATAAGAAAAACAAATATGAAGTTCTATGAAATCAATTCAGTAGTCAAGCTCGACCCTAATTGGATAGATATGCTTTGGTCACCTCGATGTTATAAGCTAAGTCGTCGTCATAATTTTCTACCCCTTGGTCTAAACATATCTTGGTTTACAAAATATAAATGTCAGATTTCCAATATTATGATCACTTAACCATTTGTTAATAATTAAAGATAAATGGAAAAAAACAGGGAAAAAAAGATATAAGGAAATTCACATTCAAGGAAAGACATTTTCTTCTTTATTCTTCGTTGCAAGTTGTAAACTTCATGTTCTGTATTTTTTTTTTTCAGGCAGTTTCCGTAGTCAACTATAACAAGATAGAAAAGTCAAAAATCTTTCTCTCTCAAAACCAGATCAAAATCTTGTCTTTGAAAGCCATACACATCAGATACAAAACACACACACACAAAAAAAAAAACCCATAACCTTAAATTCATCATCATCGTCATCAAAACCAGAAGAAGATGGAGGAAATTAAGAATCATGAATTCGAAGAAGCAGCAGAAGGATCAACAATGGAGAAAGTATATATAGCTGTAGGAAACGATTTACAAGAAGGTTTCAAGACGATCGATTGGGCTTTAAAGAAATGGAACAACATCCCAATCTCCATCGTTCTTCTCCATCTGTGCAACATTTCACAGGATTTTGTTTACACCCCTTGTATGATCTCTTTCTTCTCAATTTCACACCTCTTCTTTCCTTTTAATCATATAAACCCAGTTTACATGTGATTGTGTCATAGTTGGGAAGCTTCCAGCGAGTTCTGTGAGCGAGGAAAAGCTTGAAGTTCTCAGGAAATATGAAGTACAAAAGATCAACAAGTTGTTGTCCAAATACGTTACTTTTTGTGGAAAGGTTTGTCCCTTTTTCTGTTAATTTCATTTTTTCAGGGTAGAAGCCGAAGTAATCTGTTTGTTGGGGGTCTTAGGATGTAATTTTGGGGAGTATGTTTATTACAGTTACAGGTGAAAGCAGAGTTACTCAAGGTTGAGAAACAAGATGATTCAGTTCAAGTGCTAATATTAGATTTAATCTCAAAGCTTAGAATCACAAAACTCGTCATGGGAATCACTTTCATGAGATCTTCATCATCTTGGTAAATGATTTTTTTTTTTTTTTCATGAGAATTGACCACGTTTAAACAAAAAAATCTCAATTTCAACCCTGAAAAATCCATTTGTTTTGTTTCTTCTTCGGTGTATGCAGGAAATCAAAGAGTGCAATAAGCGGATCGTTCTATGTTTATCAAAACAAACCAGAGTTTTGCGAGTTTTATATAATTTGTGGAGGCAAAATGGTTTCGCTGAAGAGAGAGAACGATTTGAACAACAACAACAATATTAGAAGTTGGATTGGTAAAATGTTCCATGATCCGGGAAGAAATCTAGACCGTTCATCTATCAACAATAATGATCCAACGGCTAGTGGAAGTCCATGGGATAATAATTTGCAGGAGATGGAGAATTATTTCCAACAATTATTGAGTTTGAATCTCGAAGAAGAAGAAGACGAAAATGGTGTCGAAGAAGATGATGATGATGGCGTGGCACTAGACGTGCTGCAACATATGGTAAAAGAAACTACTATCTGAGAGAATATACCTTTTTTTTATTCATTTGTTATTAAAATTTTGATTTGAATTTTTATATGTTGAAAATGTCAGAATGTTGCAGAGAAGTTAGAGTATGTGAGAAGAAAGGTAAATGAAGCTAAGCTGATGATAGAGGAGAAAATGAGAGAAGTCAAAGTCAACGCTGAGAGATCAGACAAAGCTGACTGGGCAATCTCTTTATGCAATTGCAGAGTAAAAGCCAAACCTTTTGGACTGACACTTGACAAGAACTGAGATTCATAGTCTTTAAAAAAACTATCTTTTTGTTGATTTGAATCAGATTGAAGAGCTTGAAGCTGGGATAAAAGAAGAAAGCGAGAGACGAGAGAAGCTTCAAGGGACGCTAGATTCCGATAAAGAATATATCGAAGAAACAAAGAATGACGTCGAGAGAGGAAAAACAAAGCTTATTTCCCTTGGGGAGCTTCGAGAAGAGCTCTCAAGCAAAGTTAAGACAATGATGGAGGCTAAATGGCAGGCGGAAGCCGAGCTAGAGAGGGTCGTGTTAAAGAAAGGAGAGATGATAATGGAGATTGAGAAACTTAGGAATCAAAGAGATGTTTTCAACCGTAGGATTGAGTTTTGCAAAGAGAAAGAGGCGATAGGGTTGGTTTTGAAGGAAGAAGTGAAGTGCGGGTATAGAGAGTATGTTGCAGAGGATATCAGACTGGCCACGGAGAGTTATTCTGATCGCTTGAGGTTGAAATCTGGCGGTAATTGGACGAATGTGTACCGAGGAAGGATCAAACATACAACTGTGGCTGTGAAAGTGATTGGTGATCGTTTGTCAGATGAGGGGTTTGGAGCAAAAGTTAAGCTTCTGACTGAGATTAGACATCCTAATTTGGTAGCAATTGCTGGCTTTTGTTCAGAAAAGCCTAAATGCATACTCTTCGAATATATGCATAGTGGGAACTTAAGGGATAATCTATTCACATCGCAGAGGAAATCGAGAAGAAGCAAAATATTGAAATGGCATGATAGGATACGTATAGCTCACCAGGTTTGCTCTGGACTCGGGTTTCTCCATTCCGTTAGGCCTAAACCGATTGTCCATGGTCGCCTCACGCCATCTAAGATCCTCTTGGACCGTAACCTTGTACCGAAAATAACTGGGTTTGGGCTTATAATGCATAGTGATCAATCTGATACGAAACCTGATGTGATGGCTTTTGGGGTTTTGCTTCTGCATCTTTTAACTGGGAGAAACTGGCCCGGTTTGCTCAAGGCAATGTCGATGAACCAGACAAGTATTCTCAGAGATTTGGATCAAACAGCTGGTAAGTGGCCGCTGGAGTTAGCTAAGGAGTTTGGTGCACTTGCTGTGAAGTGTTCTTCGGTTAACAGAGGAGGGAACATGGAATTTTCAACCAAAGAGATAATGGAAGAACTTGGTAAGATAAGGGGAAAAGCCGATAAGTTTAGAAACATAGGAGGGTACGAGGAAGCAACCAATTCAAACATTGATGAAGGAGATTCGAATGACATACCGAGTGTTTTCATGTGTCCCATACTTCAGGTCAAGTCAAGTCCACATCTTTTCCTTCTCTATATAGTAGCTCGAGAGAAAGTGATTCCACAATCTAACTTGTTCTTGTTTGCAGGAGGTGATGAAGAATCCACATGTTGCAGCAGATGGGTTTTCGTATGAGCTTGAGGCCATAGAAGAATGGCTAAGCATGGGACATGACACATCTCCTATGACAAATCTGAGACTAGATTACCAGATTCTTACACCAAACCATACTCTTCGTTCTCTGATTCAAGACTGGCATAGCAAAAGAGCAGCACAAGCTTCCTCCTAGATTCTTTTGTATAACCTCGAATCGACAAGACCATAGACCTCAAAAGGTTTCTAATTCTGTATTTTTGATTTCACATCTTCTTTCTTCCGCTATAAAGATGATCAGAATGGAAATAATGCACATAGCTTTTTCTTCGTGCTCAACAAAACATGATCTATGGAGAATCGGAAATTTCTGTATTTCCTGAAATTCCGATTAACTGATACTATCAAACACAAACAACGATGGACAATCAAAAGTGAAGAGATCCACAGCGAGAAGAACAAACAAACAAGAGGAAGAAGAAGATCACGCAACGCCAGAGAAAACACCCTTCATTTCGTCGGAGAGAAAAGGCGAGCGATTCGGTCTTTATGCTCTTGGAATCTTCGTTCCAAGAAAGTCTCCATGATCTCCATGACGGAAACGAATCTCTTCATCTGCTCTAACCGACGGCTGAGCTCGGCTTCCCTTGCCCTGGCTCGTCGCAGCCGCGCCTCGGTTTCCGCGAGCCGTTCTCGAAGATCGTCGACCACCGTATCGTCGTTGTCTCCGTTGTACGATCGGCGACGGAGGCTGCTGCGCGATAACGATTGATTGTGACCGTAACACATCGTAAAGGAGGAAGATCACACAAAATCAATTTTTGGGTTGTGTTTTTTACTTTCTTTCTTCCGATGAAGAGAAACGGGAACGAGAACCTGATCAAGGGTGTTTTGGTACTTTCACAAGTTTCCTAATAATTGGTGCTTAAATAATGATTGAAACCTTCTCATTTACCCAGAGGGTTTATGTTTTCTCGATAATTATACATAGATCAGTCGCCGGCAGTGATCGATCCGTCGGCAGAAGAATCAAGAACTATGGCGAAGCTCGAATCGGACCCTTCATCTTCTTCAGCCTTCTTCTCTCAGACCTCTTCTCGTCTCCCAGACGACACCGTTTTCTTCTCAATATTCCCGGACGCCTCCCTCTCCGCCGCAGGATCGGAAAGCTCCGCCACTCTTCAATCACTTCACCTGGAAATCATCGATTTCGTTTCTCCGTTCACTTCTCCCTACATATGGCAGCACGAGCCTTTCTCCCTCTCTATCGCTCTCTCCTCCTCTTGTGTCTGTACCGATACTGCGATGCCTCATCTTCACGGGAAGCTCAAGTATGGTGACAATCTAGAGGACGAATGGTTCGCTGTGTTCTTGCTCTTCCGCATCTCCGCCGCGTTTCCGTCTAATTCCATCCGTGTGTGGGACACCGACGGCGAGTTTCTCCTCATCGAAGCTGCTTTTCACCTCCCGCGTTGGCTCAATCCCGAAACGAGTCGCAACCGTGTCTTTCTTCGCGGCGGTGACCTCCACATCGTCCCCCGTATCCGCCTCCCGGATCCTTCCTTAGTTGCGTCCTTGCGGTTTCTCGTCGAGCGTAGTCACGAATCTCGAGCGTCGGATTCAGTTCAAAACGCTTTGAAGAATCGGATTTCCGATTATCCCGATAGAGCGTGGAGGAATATGCATCGTGTTAGGGTTAGGGTTCCGGTTTCGGTGGCGCAGGTGCTCAGGCACGATCCTTTCTTGATTTCGCTAGCAGTGGAAGGCTTTTACGATCGTGATGTGGATTCAATGAAACACGCAGCGAAGATGGAGAAGTTTCTGAGCAAAGGAAGAGAAGAGGAGCTCGTGCTGGTGCTTGTAAAGATGTCGCGTGCAATGTACGCTCAGCTGGTGCAGCAGAAGTTTCAGGCACCCAATTGCTATCCAATGCCGAGCATTAACGATCGGGATGCTTACTCTGAAGCTGAGCTAGGGATGAAAATCGCTTGTGGTATGGAAATGATGTATCAGCAGAGGAAGAAGGAAGGAGAAGATGGGAAAGGGATTAGTTGGAGCAAGTATAAGAACAATCTTGAGAAGAATGGTTATTTTGAAGGTTTGCTTTCTGGCTCGAAGGAGTACAAGAGGTTGATGGAGAATGCCGAGGAATATTACCGGAAGAGTTCATCCGTTTCAAGAACAAGGTAATAATGCAGGTTTTGGTTGCTATTTGTTTCTATAGGGAGTGAAAAGGATTCATCTTTGAGTTTGTTTATGATCTTGACTTCTTGTTTTCTTATGTACAGAGACATTATGAGTGCGCCTATGAGACGTATTGATGAGATTCTTGCTCTACCGTATTCGGAGGATGACTTCAAGGGTCAGGAAGTTCCTGTTTCTGACAATGATTCTTGGCTCTACGATGGTGAGGATGAGTTAAACTCTGTTCTTCAAGAGAGGCAGAAAGAGATGGAGTTCTATAACTCAAAGAAGGAAAGAAAACAGAAAGCAAAGGAGAAGCAAGAAGCTGGAAACTCATCTGATGCAAACGTGAACAATTTTGATCTTGGTGATATCTCAAAGTCGATGGAACAATTCATCCAGAAGGTATCAAGTTACAAAGGAGCAGAAGTGCCAGAAAACAGGTTATTTTCTTGAACATTAATCATCTTTCCGGCATCTGCCCCTTGAACATCTCATTTTTGTTGTTCTCTCATGAGGTCAAACATAAGGTATCATGTCAATTTCAAGCTTTAAGATAGCGTATTTTCTTTGCTTGGCTTCTGCAGGGATTTCAAAGAAGTGAATCTAGATGTCGACCGTTTCATGAAAGATATTGAGTCAATGCTAGGGAGCCAAGGTCGTCAAGAACAAGCTGACGATGATAGTGATGGCACAGAATTATCTTCCATGGACATTGATTTTGATGACTTTGGAGATGATAGCGACGGAGAAGAGTCTAACGAGGATGAGAAGGAAACCTTTATAGAATCCTACTCTGGAGCAATGGATGAGGAACTTAAGAACTCAACTCTTGAGAAGAGCTTTGAACATGTGAATCAACATTTTTCTAAGCAAAACGAGGTAATTTTTCCATAACCATATTGAAGCCATATTGTTATGTAGATTGTTGTGAATTTAAGAGCTTTAATGATATTTATGTGCATCTGCAGGAATCATCAAAGACTTCAGATGAGAAGGACGATGAATTTACACCAATTGACGCTGATTTCAACCTTGTTAAGAACCTTCTTGAATCCTACTCTTCACAACAAGGACTTCCTGGTCCTGCTTCCAATTTACTCGGCCTCATGGGTTTGCAACTTCCAAAGGATTCCAACGACAAACAGTGAAGTTAAAGCTTTGTGTCTGTTCAAAAGCGTACGCAACATGTTTGAGTTTACTTTGTTTAATCTTTTATGAAACTTATGATTTTGCCAAGTTTCTGATTATAACGTGTACAACGTTGGGGGTTCTTGTGTTGTCGAAAGTAAGCACATGTACACTATTACACATCATCAACCACAAAAGAACAAAAGAAAAAAAGATAATTCTATTTTTTTCCAAACCCAATAATCTCGACCACAGAAGTGAGGAAGCAGAAAACGCTTTCACTTCAAACATCCACATGAAAAATATCCAATACTCAAAAGTCATATCATATTCATAACATAATTCATCTTTGTGTTGCTAAGTCTCCATCTCTGTTCATTAGTAGATTCTTGAGAGATGACTTGATCTTTTGTTGTCACTCACTTGAAACAGAAAACCAAAAGAAGTCTCCAGAAGCTATCCACGAATCTTGCTTCTTTCTTTTTTTTTCTTTTTTTTTTTGATTTATTTGATTCTTAATTTTGATACTGAAACATCAGAGATAGTCTTGATCTTCCCAATCTCCAGTTTATAGCTTCCCCATAGACGACAGCCACTGTTCCATATTCTTCCCATCTACAGTTTAGTTTCATCAGAACAAACCAAGAACAATTCAATTCGGAATCCAAAAGACTACACAGGCAATTATGGTAATAATTCACTTCTCAGTGATAAAAAGCTCAAACCGAGATCACCTTAATCATGCATATAAGTCACATAATTGCTATTAATGATGATGATGATGGAAACAAACATTACCAGGAGCAGGAGAGAATAAGCCATTTGGAATCTGGTTCCCTGAACCATCCATCACTTTCTTGTAACAAGGAACCAGAACCACAAACCCACCACTATCATCCTCGCTTTTAAACCCTGGTCCATGTGGCTCAACCCAACCAATTGACCACTCTGGATCATCTGGTTCAGGGAACACCACATTCCCCATCTTCTCCTCCTCTCCTCCTAAACCTCCTCTTCCAATCCATCCTCTCTTCATCTTCTTCACCGTCGATGGCGAAGAAGAAGAAGAAGATCCAGTCTTAGTCTTCTTAAGTGAAGGATTCAGCGAAGAAGATCCTTTTGAAATTGACTCTTTCTTCTCTCTCTCTTTACTGTTACCACCACACAACCACCTCGGAAGACGAGGAAAAGAGACTGCCATCTATTTTTTAGGTTTTCTAAAACTCCGAACCTCCGGAGATAAACTCTTATCAATCGGCCATGGATCGATGCTTTATCTTCTTCTTCGACCTGTTAACAATAAATATCCACTTTTTCAACCATCTCCTTCATTAATAAACTATCATAATGTCACCACTATGATGACACTGACCAACACACAAACAAAAACACTAGACTGTAAACAAATTCAGAAACAAAAGAGAAAATTTCCAATCCATTGATGCTGTTTATGATTTGATCGATTAAACCATCACATAGATCATACTTAAATTTTGCGTAAAAAGATTTCAGATTTGTTTCTAGTGAATTTCGATTTCAACGAAATTTCGTTTCAGGCTTAAACACAAAGCAGATCCCGGTTTATTTTGATTATATTTCTAGCGGATTCTTCATCAATGGAAAGTAATTAATGCCTCTTCAGATCGGTGGTCCAATTAAAGGCGCCAAAAATAGAAAAGCGAAAGCGATCGACAAATGAAGAAACACGGCAAGGTTTCGCCGGAAAACTCGGCAGAAAGAAATGCGAAAAAGTCGGAAGAACAACTTTGACAATGAAGAAGAGAAAAATCTCCGGTAATCCCGAAACGTTAATTACCGAGAAAATAAGAAAACAAATCAAATCGTCGATCGAAGAAACCCTAGAATCGCGTCGTTTCGTCGTCTCTGAGTAATTTCTCTTTTCTCGGCTCTCTCTCTCTGTTTCCCTCTGACTTTTCTCTGACTTCTACAGAAGCTCATCTTCTGCTCTGCTTCATTTATATTACTCTCTTTTCTGGTTTTTTTTTCTTTCTTTTATTTATTTTTCTTAAAATTTTCCCCTTTTTATTGGGCCTCGCTCCTGCAAAACCAATAAAGATTGATCCGACGGTTGGTAGCGGTTTACTTGGTTTCGTGGCAATTGTTGGTCTACGGTTCTACTATATACTTCACAACACTTGATTCCATCTAAAGCCATCTCTCCTTACAACCAAAAAAAAAAGGGGAATACAGTATTACGGTTTTATTTGTATAAACAAATCATTTTGATATATTAACGAATCAATTTTCTTATTAATGATGATAGACTTGAATGTATTTCCCCGGAATCAATCATCTAGTTTCTAAATGGATTTTTGTATAATTATAGAGATGCTTAATAATAATAATAGCGTTTACCAAACCCTCACATTAAATCTCAATTAGGGGACCTTTATATCCACGAGGTCTATATGTCGTTAAACTTTAATTAGTGCATACACAAAGGGTCAAGGGCCGTATTAGGATTTATACATATATATATATATATATATATATATATATAGATGTTTTTCAATTTGTTTGAATGCATGTAGACGGAAATTAAACTCAACCTTGGATGCTAACAAAAAAACAAACAAATCAAATACAGGTTGATCTTGAAACGTATCTGAAAATTTAACCAATAGACTAAATATCATTGATGAATGTTAATAGTAATAACATGTTGATAAATATTGGGCAACCTTTTCCAATATGTCAGCTTTTCATAGCTACAATTCAAAGGGTAATATTACTAATTTACTTTAATTTATTCATATACGATGATTTTTTATGACATCAAACCAAATGCCTTTGACAAATATAATACTATCAGAATCCGATACAATTTTCATCTTCTGAATAACCCACTCTTCAGACCTAAAAAAAAAGAAAAAAAAAGAATAACCCACTCTAAAAAAACCACAATGCTTTTTTCATATCTTACTTTCATTGTAATATGTTCTTTTATTGAAATCCGAATTCTATTTTAGTTTCATTTTCCACATAACATATCTAACGTTTAAATAGTTCACTGAATTCTTTTTAATGGATTATTTTTTTAATGTAAAAAAGTCATGTAGAGTTTTTAATATCTTTGAAATATAACAGACATTTAGTTCAAATTATCAAAATCCAAACCTAAAAGAAAAAATATATATATAATTACAAGATAATCAGTTTGTTGATCAGAATATGAAGATCTAACAAATAGCATATTCTATACACTTGTGGATGTCGTGAGTTAAAAATTATGGATTATCCACTTGAGTCATTTATTATCTTTGCTCAAATTATCGTTGACGTTGTCACCAGCATTTTGTATATACACTAAAACCTTTATAAATTAATATTCGATAAATTAATAATCATTATAAATTAATAAATTTTTCCGGTTCTGAATCGGACAAGTGTAAAATTTAACACAATTCGATAAGATAATAAAATAATAATTTTTTTGAAATCCTTATGTAAATATATGGTTCCAATAATATGATAAATTAATAATTATAAATCTTATGTATACATACCTAAGACAATTTAGTAAAATATGAATCTATTGTTGTTTGTTTATTCTTAAAGTTAGAATCTCGTTGAAACTCATCTCTAATATTCCTTATTGCATCCATAACTCCTGGTGTTGTCTTCTCGACCTGCATCCAAAAATTGTAAAGACTTCTAGAAGCCATAATTGCTTCTTTGCGTGTAACCATTTTCAAAGGTTTCATAACATCATATTCAGTAAGGATAGTAGCTATAATTTCTTCTAAACTCTGAACTTCTGAGCATGTATCATTTTCACCTGGGTAGTCGAATTTACATAAAATTTAAAAGATTATACACTAAAATTGTTTTATCTCTATAAATTAATAATTATTAATTTATCGATAAATTAATAATTTATTAATTTATCGATTAATTAATATCTCTATGATAAAATTTTGAAGTCCCAAGATTATTAATTTATAAAGGTTTTACTGTATATATATATATTTTTTGTTTTTGTTTTTCTTAACTAGGAGGGATCCGTCCGGAACCAACATTTCCTGATGACATGGCGTAAAGTATCACTCTTACCGAGAATCTAACTAGAAACACAACCTGACCAATCCCTGCGATTAACCATATTGACACATTTCGAATAAGTTTCTACCTTTTTGCTCCGCTCTCGTATAAGATTACTACTTTGTAATTGAAATCAAGAAGTTAAGATCATTTGTGTCAATCTAAGCGAAATGTGAGTCGAAGGCTTTTGCAATTCAGGTTTTCAGTTGAGATTCATACATGTTCAGAATTTAATCAAAATGTAAATATTATTCTATTAACCCCTCAAGATAACCAACCAGTCTCATCAAGAATAAAGCTTTTATTAGCAGAGAAATCTAAAGATTTTAAGACTTTTTAATCAAACATGACACATACAATCAGGAGCCGGATAAGTATAAATCGATTGTCTTGGTTTTCTTAACCGGATCTGTCCTTGTCTATTCACATGTCCTTCACCAAGCGCCTGTTGAAAATCGACCCAAGTGATGCTTTTGTTGAGGAAAAGCTGTCCGATTAACGCCATGTTTGGTCTAATCGTCTTGAGATTCTCGAACGTTCGATGACCCACGAGAGCATTGTGCATGTTTCCAGGTGATGCAGAGATGAAAATGTCGCTGTGCATGCTTACATAGTAATCAAGTGCAGCTAATAAAGAAGCTTTGCCTTTGATTCGAGCTCGTTCTTCAGAAGAAGCAAGGCTTCTTTTGTCTTCCATTCTTGGGAAAACTTGTCTTAATGTTGAGATTCTAGCTTCTCCTCCATATACCTGAATTTCAAAAGAAAAGTGAGTCTATGTTTATTGTTTTTATTTTATATGTTTTGATGATTATCCAATTTTAATCGAACCATAACCGAAAAAATCGAACCACGCATTGCTCCGAAACCAAACAAAAACCGACCTTGTGGGATGCGAGATAGAGACGAGTATTGTTGTCGAATCCGAAAGCAGCTAAAAGAAGTCCCATTTCTTCTGGTGTTAGCGGACACCGTCCTTGGCTTCTTAACTCTTCGTCTGTGAATTGAGAATTCAAGACTCTTCCTTGCCAAATCATTTGTCGGTATTTCGCCAATGCAAGTTTCTCGGCTTTGCCTCCGCCAAAATCACAAGCCGAATGCGCAGCCATGTCCTATATACAAAACAAGAAGAAAAACTTCTTATGACCAAACAACTCAACAGACATCATCAAATGTTATGAGCAGAGTGAATTTACCTTATCGAAGCGAAGATGCAGAACCGCGAATTTCCCGGGTTCTCGTCTGCTGTGCGGGTTAGTCATGTCTCCTAAATGATCCACATTATTTTTTTCCTTGTTGCTTCTCCATGATGGGTTTCTAAGACGGCTCACGAGAGCATCACCAAGTGATGTAATGTGAGGGACAAAGCGTAAAGCTTGGAAATTTACTTTGCATCTTAGCCGTTGGATCTCAGCAGGTAAGTGATCGAACGATAGACGGTGAGAGAATGGAGAAATAGCAGCAATCCCATAACTACAACAAAAAATCTCCAAACTTTAAAATTCCGAAAGCCGAAAACTTTAACCCTATAATCTTCTAATTTTCCATGCGTCAGACTAAGTAACAGAAGACATACCTTTGAAGAACCGGTGAGACATTCTCGATATACCATTTCGCAGAAGCATGAACAGGTGCGGTTTTTACTCGAGTTTCACGGACTGCTGTGCCGTAATACTCTCTTGTGCTCCAAGAGTATTCCTCAGGAAGTTCTCTAACTACCCTTATGTCATCCTTTAACGCATCGATAAAATGATCAACATCAAAGATATCAACAAAAGAACTGCACCCCGAGAAAACAAAAAAACAAACTTCAGCTTAGAAAACCCGAGGGAACATTCTGGAGATCTCGGACAAAAAAAAAAACTGAAACAATTCAGCAACATTACCTTGAGTCTTGCCAAACAGGATTTACTTCAAGATATGGGATCACGAGTGTTGCGTTCAATATCTTAGCAACCGCAACTGCATCACATATCCCCATTCGTTGCTGGTTAAGTCCTCCATCGAGAAATACCTGAATATATCCCTCGGTTTTATCCGGTAATGCTGCTCCATGACAACAAGTAAAAGAGAGAGTTTAGACAGAGATCAATATAATCTGAAACTAATGAGAAAATTTCAAACTTTTTTCAATACTTACAAGGGGAGTTTCCCAAATCAATACATGGACTCCATCCTTGATCAGTCATTGGCCTCCATAGATCAGACTGTTCACCACTTGACTGAAATTATAACAGATAACAAAAACAGAAATCTCATCAACTCATTTACTTTCTGAAATCGAAAAACTAATCAACAAAGAGATGATGAAGAATCATTTAAAATCATCCAATTTTACCCGTTGTAAAGCACTCTTAAGCAAAGATAAATGTCTTGGCTTTATAGTGATCACTTCCTGTAAAAAGAAATTATGGTTTTATTTCATCAGAAGAACTTCACTTCCTGACTCAAGAGAGACCCTTGACTTGAAATTAAACAAGTCTAAGTTCCCAAACTAGTCAAATTTTCTAATAATCCGGAATATTAAATCGAACCGTTAGTAATCTTTAATTTCAACAAACCACAGTAGAAGAGTCAATCAACAAACCGTTGATGTCTCTTTCTCTTAAACTTGCTATAAATGTATTCCAATTAAGTAAATTTCTTCAATAGGAAAGTTGAAATTACTATTTCTGGATTCCTGAAACCATAGTCGAGTGAACTTTCCAGAGAAAAAGAGGGAATTTTTTTTTTTTTGGCCCAGAAGCTTTAAGTTTTTTTTTTCTTCCCGGAATCAAACCAAAAGATTCCTGGGAAAATAGGAAAAGATAGAATTTTTTTGTCAACTTACAGACGATGAAGACGAAGTCGAAGCGTTGCACAGCAAAACGACGAAGATAAGCACAGAGAAAATCCCTTTTCTCAGGGCGATATTGTCTTTCCCATAAAGATTCATCTTTTCTTTCTCAGGAGAGTAAAAACGGAAAAACCCAGATCCAGTTTCCGGGAAAGTTCGAGACTTTATAATCATCAATACACAGAAACCAAAAACAGCCGAAGATAAACGATCACGAAATTGCCTAGAAAACGACACAGAAGAGAAGCACGAGAGCAAAATCAAAAAGTGACAAAACCAGAATCACATGAATCAGAATGCTCTCTTGTCTATTTCCTATATTTTCTTCCACTATTTTCGGGTTTTAGTCTTCTTCTTCTTCTTCTCCTCACTTAGAGAGTTGGGATTAAAAATGAAGAAGCTTTCATCAATTTCCCAGAACGGTTTATAGTGTAAAGAGAGAGCGCGTGAATGTGTCTCACATGGACACCTGTTCATTAAATTTCCTCTGTCTGTCTCTCCATGGGTCCCCGTATTTAACACTTTTTTTGGTTCTTGCGCCGAATTTCACTTTTATCCTCGTGACACGAAAACGGGAAAATAATTAATTATTTTTTAGACTCCTGAATGACAACGTTGCATAATTACAGATAATCACAAAATGACGAAACAAAATGCGGAATGATATATTGACTTAACAAAAATAAAACTTAACGTAATTCTCTAAATTAATTCAAACTTTCTTTAACATTCGATGTAATGTATATGGAAACAATTTTTATATGAGTCATCTTATCTCAATAGGCAGGCTATTAGGAAAAAAATCAAGAGATACCTCATATGTTATGACTCTCTTTTTAGTTGGATATATCTTTCCTATATTTGTTGACATATGGCTGTATAAGGAGAGGGTATTCAATGGAGAATTTAAGTGAATTTGACTTTCTGTTTAATTATACTTGTGAAATCCACTGTACAATAGTAATACGTACTTTAAAATCACTCGTTTTTTTTTAACTCATAAAATATGACTTTCAAAATACTATGTATATCCCTTGGATTCTCAAAGTTTGTTCTAATATATTTTTTGTGAATTGTTTAAATACACAAAATTCTATGCAAGTTTAAACTACTTTTACAAATTCAACAAAATTTTATGTAAATTTGACAAATCTCATAGATTTTTAAAATCAATCAACTCTATATAAATCCAGCTTCCATAACCCCTACATTTTTTTGGATTATTATCAAGCCTTCGAGGGGGAAAAAGGAACAAAATCCTTTAACATAATCGTCGAAAGGGTTATAATTAGAAAAAAAATTGTTACAATTTTGAAGCCTAATTACTCTATTATTAGGTCACCATCACTAATACTGACACATAGACATAGTACCCACATACAAAAGCTAATGGCCGTGGATTAGATTAGTGGCGCTATCTACAGCTATTTGCTTATCAGCTATTTTCATCCTAGCGATAATAAAAATAAAACAAACAAATAATAAAAAAGGCTCTGAAAATATCTTGGGAATAATAAATAAGAGTGCATTATTAATATTTTATTTTATTAGATTTTTGGACCGTTGGAACAGATAAAGGACAGCTTTTTTTTGTTCTCCGAAAAGACAGCTTATATATACGCATGGTGGAACGAAATTCGGCTTTTGATGTCTTATTGTGAATTTGTGAATAAATATATAATATTTTAATAGGAAAAAATAATGACGTGAATTTGTGTAGAGGCACCGACACTGTTGTGTTCTTCATATTACAGCTTGACTTAAGATTTTGATATCAACCACAAAGATCCACTCTTCTCGCTTTGTGTCCTCTCTTCTTTTCACCCACTTTTTTTTTTTACTTTTTAATTTCCACGTAAATAAATGTGTCCTAGTTCTCTTTTTTTTTATGTTTCATCGGTAACTTTTCCATTATATAATATAAAAACGAAATACAAAAAAAAGATACAGTTATAATACATAAAGTCGAGGAAAAATATAATATCCCCGGAGACAAAACCGGCGGAAAACATAATTTTTCCGGAGACAAAACCCTAACAAATAGAGGCAAAACTACAACTACAAAACAAAAAACCGAATACCCACATTTAACAAAGGAGAGAAACCAAGTAAGAATCATGAAAAATGAGATCCATAAGGCCAAACCAGCCGGAACCCAAGGTAAATTTTCGAAGAAAACTCGAACAAACGCAGTCTTTGACAAACTCAAAGAAAAACAATGAAGAGAAACACCATCCACAATTGCTGAACGAGGTATTCCTGCTTTAATGTCAAACTCCTCAACAACAAGAACTCAAAACAGAATTCGAGTACCAACTAAGAGACATAACCGTAGCTGAGACAACCACAAGACCAATAAAACCAATCTCCTACACATGCAAAACTCGGAGAGATCACAGTAAGAGTAAGATAAGCAAATCAAACGCAACAAAGGACAAGGGAGGAGAAACCAAAACCGGTAATTAGGATCAACACGCGCAATCGGAGACGAGACAACGACTCAGACCCAACTTAGTTCTGTCTAAATAACTTATTTCTATTCTTTTGATCAAAAAGCGAAAAAAAAAAGAAAAAAAAACTTATTTCTATTCTACGTTTGGCTAAACATCTCGCAAGTTACTTGAGAACGAAGATCACTCCTAAAATTATGCACTTTATGTTAGGCGACAATTTAAACAAAATTATAAAATATTACTGTTAATAAATCAACCTAATAGAAAAAAATATATGAATATCATCTCGCAAGTTTTCTTGTTTTTTAATGATACGTTAAAACTGAGGATTATGCCATTAGCAACTGAGGATTAATAACATTAAAAGATTGATTCGGCTAGAACTTGAGAGCTTTATTTGGATTACGCACGTATATGATGGACGTGATTTTCAAAGGACCATTTTTTTTATGAAACAGCACAATACGATTTGTTGGCGTGAGAATATGATTCTTCTTCTTTTTCAGGATTTATCATTTTTTTCTTCATATAATATATGCAATTATTTAGCTGTACGTTGATGTGTTTTAAAGAAAGAAAAAAAAGAGAGAGATGATAGTCATACAATAAAGGTTTTAAAAGCACATGAAAAAAGGTATACAATACATTAAAAATGTATAAAGTTAAAGTTCTGAGATTACTTACTTATTTTCGGATTAAAATTTTCATTAAACGAATTAATTAAACAACGCAATTGATAGACTTATTTATTATATATGGTCTGATTGGTAACCGTTGTAACTTTCGGTTTTATGATGTGGTTTTTTGGCTGTAGGTTTTTTAGCTGTAAGATTTTGGCTGTGGCTTTTTAAAAAGTGAAAGCCTGATTGGTAAATATCAGCTGTATGTTTTAAAATTCATAGTTTTACGTTTTTATTAGAAAATATTAAAATATTAACAAAAAAAATATAACTTATAAAATATAAATTTATCAAAATACTTTCAGTAAAACGTGCAAACACATCAGATATGAACTTAAATAAAAATTAATAGCCATCTAAAATAATAATTCAGTTCTCACGTTTACCTACGAGCATCCCATAAATTCATCGCAATCTCATCTCGAAATCCCTCCATATATTGTCTCGAACCAATTACTTCATCTACCACTACTTCACCTTCATCAACCAACGTAGAATGTTGATTACCATCTAACATCCAATCAACATCAAAGTCAAGATCTAGTATGCTTGATTTTCGTACAAAGTTGTGCAATGCCATAGTTGCTACCACAAGCTTTCTTGTTGTTCCAATGTCATACCTTGCTCGATCTTGCATTATCCGCCATTTTCCTTTCCACACTCCAAATGTTCTTTCAATGACCGAGCGAAGTGAAGAATGACGATGATTAAATTTCTCTTTATAATTACTAGGCGGTGCTTGATTTTGAAACTGATTTGGATGGTACCGAGTTTGCCTATATGGTCCTAGATACCCACGACGTAAAGCATATCCTGAATCGACAAGGTAATATTTACATGTAGGTGGATGTGGAAAATTAGGATCGCCTTCCATAGCCAAAGCAAGTACTTTTGCGTCATGTGCAGATCCACGCACACCAACATATATGTATGTAAACATCATGTCCATGTTGCAAACTGCAAGAATATTCATGCTGCATGTGCTTTTTATATTCCAATATCGTTGTTGATCTCATCCAGAAACCACAACAGGCACATGCGTCCCATCCATTGCACCAACAAATCCTTTGAAGAATGGCCAATAACGTTTATCAGACTGCAACTTAGGATGAACTTGAGCGAGATTCACTGGATCTGGCTTAAATGTATCTATCGCCATAAGCTCCATGACATTGAGAACCTCATGAAATTTCCTGGAAATGGTCTCTTGAGAATGTCCAAACATTTTCATGATGCTTCGCTGGGTTGCATTGTGACCACAAATGTAAAGAAATATAGCCACACTCTCTTTCACATTCATGTTATGAGTTGATTTCATCTTGTATTTCTTTTCTAAGGTTTCACAAAGATCAAGAAATACTTGGGGACGCATTCGCAGAAGAAAGTGGCATTGGTGTGGATGACCATTTATTAGCTCATCGACAAATTGACGTCCGCGGTCAGGATGTGCACACAATGGTTGCTTAACCATGTTTCTTCTTATATACTCACTTATTAATTGAGACTCATCTTCATCTCCATCATCCACCATTTGCCAAAACAATTGCACTATTTGTATGTAAAGCAAAATATAGACGTAAATAAGACAAATAATCTCTATAGTATAATAATTTTTTTTAAAATAAAAAACCAATAAGATAGATAAATCCAAGTACTTTCAAACCCCATCCCAAAAAGATTCTAGAAAGAAAAAAACCAAATCGAACTTTTACCCCCTCCCAAAAGAACCTAGAATAAAAAAACAAATCTAACATTTTTATGATTATTCGTCATGTTTACGACCAATCATTTGCTCTAGATAAACAAGTGCGAACTTGTTTTCTTCAATCTCTAAAAACCATCTTCGTGCAGCCTCATCTGTAGAAAATAATTTAGTAGCATCCCAATAAAATGATGTGCCGAATTCAATCTCTGGAAGTTGGTGTAATCGTCTTGTAGCCATGGTTACATCGGATGTCAAAGCAGATGACATCTCAGATGCTGCTAATTTTATTGCATCCGATCTTTCACAGAAAGCTTTTGACAGATCAGACTGATCATATGATCGTTTACGCTTACTTCGTTGATCAGTTAGTGATCGTTCAACAGAAGTGGGTGATTGGTGCTTGGAGTCGAATCCTCACCATTGTATGGAGTAGAAAACAACCCGTCTAGATCCTCACCATTGTATGGAGTGTTCATATCAAATTGCACCCCAGTATCATATCCATGTTGAGGACGATACACATCGGGACCATTCCCAACTGGCCATCCATCTTCAACTCCGATACGAGTTCCACTAAACAATCTTTCCAAGAGGTCTTTATTTGCTAAAGCCTTCTTACGGAATCGTTTAGCCACATCGTTTTCCTAGATAATATGTTTAAAAATTAAGAATGATATATATACACGCAAACTAAAAAATCATATTGTATTATACAAACATACTTACTTGTATCCGATTGTCCCACCATTCTTTTTCCATGGTGATTATTCCCGTCGCATGATCAATGGCCACTCCGGTCAAATTGCAAAGTCGGTTGTAACAATCGTACCAAGTTTTTAAATTACGAAGATGGTTTGCAAATTGTTTCCATACTAAGCCATATCCAGTAGCTACTTTAAAGTTTTTGCGCACACTGGATTTACCCTCTTTTGTTAAATGTCTACCCAATTTTCTTTATCAAGCTGAGCTAAAAACATCTCTATGAAAGTTCAAGAAAGTTCATATGTCCACTTAATATTCATCTATGGCACAAAATACATATATCAATAATTTTATTTCTTCATTGAGATAAAATAGAAAAACACTGAAAAATATGTACCTCAGCTTGAGAAGCGGATGTCACACCATTGTTTGTCATAGCTACAATTTACATAACAATTATAGTTAATAAAAAACATATAAATAGTGCCCGTTCGTTTATAACAAAAGATCAATTGCGGTCAATTTCGATGATACTTAAGTATGTGATTATGTTCTGTAACCTGTTTCTATGATAATTTTATATTTACTACAATACACATGTCTCATCGTTTACAAGAGTACACAAACAACTAGCTTATTATATTATACATATATTAAAACAAAAAGTTACATACACACCTGATGAAATGAAAGAGATATTAAAAGAAATTATCTATCATGTGGCTGAGAATTAAAAGTAATAGTGCGTGGACGATATACAAGAGATGAATTATACCTTTTCCTTTCTTCTTCTTATTCTTCTTCGTATGCTTTCTGAATTTTTCTACTGAGGTGTGGGCACAATGTAGGGTTTGATTATAATTTATAGGTTTAGAATTAGGGATTTTTCTTGTTTTCTCAATAGCGCCAAAAAAATGCGCCAAAGAATATATTTTTTCAATAAATTTAGGTGAAAATATATTTTCCAAACTTGCAAAGCCCAAAATTTGGGCTGTGGAAATATAGCTTTCTACAGCCAAAAAAAGATACAAAGGGCTGTAGGTTTAAAAATCTGTAGAAATCATGATTGGAAACAAAAATTAGCTGTAGAAATAAATATGGATGTGTGCAGCCTCTAAAGCTCATTTCAATCAAGCTCATAATCTTATTATATAAAGCTGGATCTCTCAACGTGAGCATGACACATAGGATAATTCTCACTCACGAGATCGTGACATTTGTCAAGGTTAATTTAGATCACGATATGTGTCAATTAATTAAAAAAGTAAAATCGAATTAAAATAAATATTAAAAAGGTTAAACTAAAAAGGCAATATTAAAAAAAAAACAAGAATAAGTAAGGAAAATTATAATAAAGGAAAGTGACATACGAAAACTTAAAAGTTTATAATCTACAATCACGAACAAACTTAGAAAGGAAAATTATAAATATATTTTAAACTTAAAAGGAAAATTATTAATATACGACCAAACTTAACCAAACTTAAAAATTTTTTTATTAATATACAACCACGTCCAAACTCTATATAATAATATACATCTTTTTAATTTTTAAATGTGTACTTCCATCTTATTTTTAAATGTGTACTTCCATCTTTTAGTTCTCTTATTTAGATTCTAAACAACCAAATCATGACTTCTAAAACTCAAAAAATCATAATTTTAAAATGTGTACTTCCATCTTATTATTAAATGTGTATTTCCATCTTTTAGTTCTCTTATTCAAATTCTAAACAAGCAAATCATGACTTCTAAAACTCAAAAAGGAAACCAATAACATTGAAAAAAGTAAAGTAAGAGAAAAAAAATAAAAACTACCAAATAAAAATAAAAAAAATAAAAAAATGGTGTATTATATAATGGAAATTAATAACATTGAAATTGAAAAAGTAAAGTAAGAGAAAAAATAGAAACTACCAAATAAAAAATGTTAAATATAAAAAAATATATAGGATTCATAATATATAAAATTAGAAGAAGAAAAATGTGTTATCGTGTGTTTGGTAATTTGGAATCCTCTCATTCATTTAAAGAGATTTTTTTTGTCATCATTTTGGGCCACAACAGGCCAGTCCAATAGCCAAATACCCCCACACACGGAGGGTAGGTGGACTCGAACTCGACACCGGTAAGATGGCAGCAGAGGTGTGACAACCACTTGCCCACTTGCTTATTCTTTCATTTAAATGGATTGTTTATCAGATTTATGGATAATATGAATCAATTTTGAATTTTCTTAAAATTACGTTTACTAAACGGCCGAGATTTTAAAATTAAATTAAATAACAATATGTAATTTTATCAGATTGTTTAGTAAATAACTAACAATAGGTAATTAATATAACTTAACTTATACTAAATTTATATTACTAAATAACAATGATACAAGCTTAATTAAACGCAATTGATGGATAACTAAACGGGATTTTAATTTATAATATAATTATACGGATCGTAATTAAGCATATTATCAATTTTATAATCTAAATCTTTTATACGCATGACCTAATCTAGTAGGTCTAGTTTATTATATAAAGTAAATGAAAGACCAAATCATTAAGCATTTTGGAAGTAGAACTGTCTTATGCTTGATAGACCAAATCAGTGGATGAGATGGAGAAACACTTACTTGAACAATGTATTTAAATACCAACAAAATACTAGAATCCAACCATCTGATTTTTGTAAGTATGCATTGACACTAAATATGATTTAGGCCTTTACAAAAGTTTATAATTTTGGATTAGTCAAATCATATGGGCCTGGCCCAATTAAGTAATGGCCCTTTATTTTTGAGTAGGTTGTTTAAGGTCAAAGATTGATAAAATTTGGGCCATGTAGTAAAACTGTTAAAAAGTTTTTTTAAACTACATGACTGTTTTGAATATTGAGAAATTAGCCCTCGCAGTCTCATTTTCTCCATTTGTGTGGTTCTTCTTTAACAAATTAGACCCACCAAAATTTGTAATCAATATTCTTTATGTGTATTTTACCTTCAATGACACGCTATCTGGTCGGTCCAAAATTCTAAAAGAATTAAATAACAAAAAGAATCATAAGCACCACACAGATCTGCGTATGATTATAAATGGTCATCTGCGTGTGTGATGATCATTCAATCAATTAAAATTCGATCTTCATTGTCATGATTATCATCTTATGCCATCCTTTATCGTAATAATAGTATACTGCAATAGTAGATCATACTCATTGCACCGTAATTTTGAAGTGTTCAGTGTGTCTATTTTTCTAGTCGATCTGTATCAACCATTACAAAATTATATTTGGTAAATTCCTGACAAATCGTATAAACAAAAACGAAACGTGAACTAAATTAATTATCCTACTGTGAGTGACTCTGTCTGATTTTGAGGATTTACTGATATTATTTTTGGTTATTAAAAAAAAAAGGATGGAAATAAAATAATGAACCAAAATCGGACACGAGAAGGCGTCGTTAACGCACAGCACAAAATATTTTGCGTCTTAAAAGACGCTTTGGTGTCTCTGTCAATTTTTTTGTTTTAATTTAAAAGAAAATCTGACAAAATATCAAAAACGACATCGTATCATTCTCGTAGGAATAAACAAAAAAAACAGCCTCCGCCTTTCATTTATTTTTTATATATCTCAGAGAGACAAAGAGGCAAACCGGAAAAAAAGAAAAAAAGGAAAATAATTTGGATTTGGAGGTAATAAATTCAAAAACTTTTGAAAGCTTTCGCTTGGAATCTGAGGTTTCCTGCTGCAGAATTCTTGCTGAAATCGGGAATAGAATTAGGGTTTTTTTTTTTGTGGATTGAAAAATGGCGGAGCAGAAGAGTAATAACAATACCAATAGGTGGAACTGGGAGGTGTCTGGGTTCGAATCTAGGAAGTCGTCTTCGAGTGAGGAGGCCGTTCATCGGACTCCGTCTTCGATGCTTCGACGGTACTCGATCCCGACCAACTCTCATCCACCGCACTCGTCGGAGCTTGTGTCTAAGGTTCAGAGTTTGAAGGAAAAAGTTCAGGTGTGCAGATTGCCTCAGAAATCTCTTAAATGTCCCTCCGAGATGGAAACTTTTAGGGATTATTATCTTTGGGTTTGAATGTGAGTGGGGTTGGATAGTTATATGTTTCGTCTCAAGCTATCTTTAAATTATGAAAGAGGATGATTTTTTTTTTGTGTGTTTAAACGAGAGTATGGAGCTGAGATAGTAAAAGTTTTAGGGGAAATGTTATTGCGGTTGTGTAATTAGGGATAATTGATGGAAGTTCAAGTGTGGTAGAGTTCTTTGGTCGAAGCTATTGTTTAAGAAAAGTGAGTTTTGGTTGAACAGCTTGCAAAGGAGGATTACGTGGAATTGAGACAGGAAGCTACTGATCTTCAAGAGTATTCTAATGCAAAGCTTGAAAGGGTTACACGTTATTTAGGTGTTCTGGCTGAGAAAAGTCGTAAATTGGGTAAGTTATTACTTTCTTCCAGTGTATTCCATGTGAAGTTTTGAGAACAATGCTATTTTGTGGCAAAAATAAGAAATTTTTGATTGATGGATAACAATAGTTGAGAAGACAAGATATTTTTTTGGCCGCTTATTCAATATTGGGATTTCATGTCTATATATCTCTTGGATAGGACTTTTGTTACTGTCATCTGCTTCATGTTTTGTTGTGGTGAAATTCGGGGAATGTGTCTTGTTCACTTATCTGCGTAGCCTATCACAGATCAATTTGCCCTTGAGACTGAGGCTAGGATATCTCCACTTATTTTTGAGAAGAAAAGACTCTTCAATGACTTACTGACAACCAAAGGTGCAGATCTTCCATTACACACGTGATCAGTCTTTCTCTCTGTCCTCGTTCTTTATCTATAGTTTTGTTGATATCCTCTACTACAATTTGGATTGTTCTATATGACCTGAACATGTAATTTATGTTTTACCTTTCAGGGAACGTAAAGGTATTTTGTCGAGCAAGACCGTTATTTGAAGATGAGGGTCTTTCTATTATTGAATTTCCTGATAACTGCACTATACGCGTAAACACTAGTGATGACACTCTGTCCAATCCCAAGAAGGAATTTGAATTTGACCGAGTTTATGGACCTCATGTTGGACAAGGTGAGATGCCATACTTCACTGTTAATGTAACCTTACCTTATGCTTAAGAACTGTTTCCAATATTTGTCTAAAAAAGTAGCAAGCTTTCGTACATTTGGTTTACAAATGTAATCTATGTACTTATTCATTAGAATTCGGAACTTATTCTGTAAAAACTTTCCTCAGCTTCACTGTTCAGTGATGTCCAACCGTTTGTGCAATCCGCTCTGGATGGATCTAACGTCTCTATATTTGCCTATGGACAAACTCACGCAGGGAAGACATACACCATGGTTGTCCCTCCTTTCCTTTTCCTCTCTGAAATTAGATATAGATCTTTCGATTTACCAGAGATTTCTATATCAGGCAATTGCTCACTGTTAATATGAGTTATATGTTGTTGGCTTTTTATCAGGAAGGATCTAATCAGGACCCTGGTTTATATGCTCGTTGTTTTGAGGAACTTATTGACTTGGCCAATTCTGATTCAACTTCCACATCTCAGTTCAGTTTCTCTGTTTCAGTGTTTGAGCTCTATAACGAACAGGTGCTTCCTTTTTCGTTTTAAGTCCTAATACTTTTGGCTTTCGTTTTATTAGTGAAACATGATACTGTTATGGAAATTGAAAGTCTTTTCTAATTCAGAAACTTTCATGTTTTAGATCAGGGATTTACTCCCGGGTTGTCAGAGCAACTTGCCAAAGATCAATATGGGTTTACACGAATCTGTTATAGAACTCGCGCAAGAACATGTTGATAATCTATCGGAGTTCTTGAGAGTCCTGAAATCTGCATTTCAGAATAGAGGGAATGATACATCAAAGTCTAATGTGACCCATCTGTATGTTTTATTTTATGCATATAGCTCTCTGCTAAGATTCTTTTTTTTTTTTTCTTTTCTAAATTTCTATTCTCTTGGTAGGATTGTCTCAATACACATTTGTTACAGCAACACAATTACGAGAGAAAATGTAAATTGCAAGCTCTCTTTAGTTGACCTGGCTGGAAGTGAAGGATTAACTGTGGAAGATGACAATGGAGATCATGTCACTGATCTGCTCCATGTAACGAATTCGATTTCCGCGTAAGTTGAAGTGTCCTTTCCCCGTCCCGTCTTTTCGCTTGCGCCCTTACAAGTGAATCCATACCTAACTTCTGCATCTTTACCAATAATCTTTGACAATTTTCTTCATGTGTATGCTTATGCTTGAATTCGTGAATTAGTATTTTCTTTTTTCCTTTACTTACTACATACATCTCGGGTTCGGTAGGCTGGGAGATGTTTTATCCTCGTTGACATCAAAAAAAGATACCATTCCTTACGAGAACTCATTTCTTACAAGAATACTTGCAGATTCACTAGGTAAATGCTTCCGCTTTCCAGTACATGTGCCTCTACGTTTACCTCTAAATAAATTTTAAATGTGTTGAGGATTTCTCCCCAGTGCTTGAACTTCTCTTCAAATGAGAACAATTTTCTGTAATGTACAGGGGGGAGCTCCAAAACATTGATGATCGTCAACATTTGTCCAAGTGCACGGAACTTGTCTGAGATAATGTCATGTCTCAATTATGCCGCTAGAGCTCGGAATACTGTTCCAAGCCTTGGGAATCGAGACACAATTAAGAAATGGAGAGACGTGGTAAGTGGAACTAGAGAATGGCATCCTCCTCCCTTTCCTTCTTCTCTCATCACTTGACATTGATACATATAACAGATGGAATTGATAAAATGGATGTACGATTCATAGGTTTTGACTGTCTGTTAAATAAATTTTCAAATTATATAATACATATTCTGGAACTTCAGTAATACCATATGTATATAGAACAAATATTAAATTTCTATAGCTGAAAGTAAAGCAGAGCGTGAAAGGATTAACTTGACAGACATTTAGCACTTCAGTTCAGGATATGCCTTAATTAGTCCGTTGGTGTGATCCTCTTTCTCTTTTGGAGTTTAGTTTATTTTTCTGGAGAACAGATTTTGGGAATGTACTTTGTAACTTTTTAGCTTAACTTGCTAATACTTATATAGTATACACGCAGTTTGAAGATATTCTATTTTCATGCAGGCAAATGATGCCCGGAAGGAGGTATTGGAGAAAGAGAGGGAAACTCAGCGTCTGAAACAAGAGGTTACAGGTTTAAAACAAGCACTTAAAGAAGCAAATGACCAATGTGTACTGCTCTACAACGAAGTACAGAGAGCGTGGAGGGTTTCATTCACATTGCAATCAGATTTAAAGGTTCTTCAGTGCTGACTGGGATAGTGTCTGGTTATTTTAATTATTCCTTATAAGATATCTTTATGCTAATGATTTGCTTTTTTTCTTTCATGCAGTCAGAGAATACTATGGTTGCAGACAAACATAAAATAGAAAAGGAGCAGAATTCTCAATTAAGAAATCAAATAGCTCAACTTTTACAGTTAGAACAGGAACAGAAGCTGAAGGTGCAACAACAAGATTCCACCATTCAAAATCTCCAGGTTGGTACTTCATTAGTATCTACTTTCTGAACTTTGGCACATTTCTCCTTACCTTTTATCTGAAGCATCTACGTAACAGGAAATAGATGGTGAAATTGCTTTCAAGTAGCCTTCTCTGAACAGATAGCATGACATTCACCTTCTCTTTTTTATAAATTTTATGCAGTCTAAAGTTAAAGACTTAGAATCACAACTGAGTGATGCCCTTAAGTCTGACATGGCAAAATTGAGAGATCCCTTGGAGTCTCAGCCCAGAGCAGCTGGAAACACAGTCGATACTTCTGCAGTTACCAAGAAACTTGAGGAAGAACTAAAAAAACGTGATGCACTGATTGAGGTTCTGCTTTGTCTTCCTGTTGAGCACATTTTATTAGTGACTTTCGAATTACCCAAATGATATTTGGACTTGAACATTTGTCTGAAGAGAGTAAATGTTTTCTGCAGAGGTTGCATGAAGAAAACGAAAAATTGTTTGACAGATTAACAGAAAAGTCAAATGCTGGTTCGACTCAGGTGATTCTTTTCTCTATCTTACACTGAGCATGATTCAGTATCACACTTCTCTTTTTGCAGCTGTTGGAAGAAAAATCATTCTAATTCTTCTCTTCATTAAATGTTACTTATTGTCATAATAATGTTGGAAGATATATCTGCTCCAGCTAGCCATTTGCTTAAGCTTTGTCATCCATTGTTGTACATAGGTATCCAGCCCCTCATCAAAAACTTCACCAACAGTTTTGCCTGCAGATGTTGACAGGTAGCTATTTGATCACTTTGGAACCATTTAGTCCAAAATTCTGTCTTCTCTATTTGTTTACCTTCCTGGCCACCTGATCTGTAATATTTTTCTTCAGGAAAAACAGTGTTGGCGCTTTACCATCTTCGGCGGATAAGAATGAGGGCGCAATTACAGTAGTAAAATCTAGCTCTGAAATAGTAAAAACCACTCCAGCTGGAGAATACTTGACAGCTGCACTGAATGATTTTGATCCCGAACAGTATGAAGGTCTTGCAGCCATTGCTGACGGTGCAAACAAGCTTCTCATGCTGGTACTTCCACGGGGTTAATAGTTTGATGTTGAGTGCCCTTTTAGATTTTTCAGGAATGCAATTAACTGTATTATTCTACCGCAATTTGAAGATAAAATACTGCAGTAAATTCTATTTTTCACGAAACATGCATGGCTGTTTGGGATAGATCTTCAAATATTTTTAGGTTTATATGCTGAGAACTTTTATTGGTGTTATTGTTGACTTGCAGGTTTTGGCAGCTGTCATAAAAGCTGGTGCTTCCCGAGAGCATGAAATCCTTGCTGAGATCAGAGATGCTGTCTTTTCATTTATCCGGAAAATGGAGCCAAGAAGAGTAATGGATACAATGCTTGTTTCTCGAGTCAGGATATTGTACATAAGGTCCTTACTTGCACGATCACCTGAGCTTCAGTCGATCAAGGTGAGCATAACCAAATTGTATGAGCTATTTTTTTTTCTTTATCTTTGTCTCTCATGTGCCTTTCTCCCAGCAAGATTAATCTCACGTCATCCACTCCTTTTAGGTTTCTCCTGTTGAACGCTTTTTGGAGAAGCCTTATACTGGCCGAACTAGAAGCTCCAGCGGGAGTAGCAGCCCAGGTAGATCGCCAGTTCGATATTATGAAGAGCAGATTCATGGCTTTAAAGTAAATTTAAAACCAGAAAAGAAGAGTAAGTTGGTATCCGTTGTTTCAAGAATCCGTGGACATGACCAGGTAAGAAGATATCTATGATTCCCAGAGATGTTTGATTTTAACCTAATAACTGAGAATCAAGATACAAACATACATGCTTCTATTGTTTGTAAATTGTCTTAGGATACTGGGAGGCAGCAAGTGACTGGAGGAAAGCTGAGAGAGATACAAGATGAAGCCAAAAGTTTTGCCATTGGAAACAAACCCTTAGCTGCTTTATTTGTTCACACTCCGGCTGGTGAACTGCAAAGACAGATTCGGTCATGGCTTGCAGAAAGTTTTGAGTTTCTTTCTATTACAGCAGATGATGTTTCAGGAGGAACCACTGGCCAATTAGAGCTTCTTTCCACAGCAATTATGGATGGCTGGATGGCTGGAGTAGGAGCTGCGGTGCCACCTCACACAGACGCTTTGGGACAGCTTTTATCTGAGTATGCAAAACGAGTCTACACATCTCAGATGCAGCACCTAAAGGTATATATGCCATGTCATAGGTGAAAATGATAATTTTTTTGAGTTGAAATGCCAGAATGATTTCAGCAGTAACTGATTTTAAAATAAGAAATCTGGTGAAGTAGAGGCTTTTGTTGAAATCTGGGTCTTACTCGCTGAAGAACCTGTTTGCCATGTGAGGCCTAATATGGGGCTGTTTTATTAGGATATTGCTGGTACTCTGGCTTCGGAAGAGGCAGAAGATGCTGGTCAAGTAGCGAAGCTTCGATCAGCTCTCGAGTCTGTTGACCACAAAAGAAGAAAGGTAATTCTGAAAAAAGAAAGTAATGCTGTCATATTGTTATACTCATTCTCAGTGTCTCTTGAGCGTTTTTCTCGTGCCTGAGTTTCCATGTTCTTTCTATATCAGATTTTGCTACAAATGAGAAATGACGCAGCTTTGTTTACCTTGGAAGAAAGCAGTTCTCCAGTTCAAAATCCTTCTACAGCAGCCGAAGACTCAAGATTAGCCTCTCTCATTTCTCTAGATGCCATACTGAAGCAAGTCAAGGTATCATAACGCTTATGTCGTGTCTTGCTTGATCTTGGTTATGATTTAACTACGAGAAGAAAAGCGGTTAATAAAAACTGTTTGCTTCTGGTAGGAAATAACAAGACAATCCTCTGTCCACGTTTTGAGTAAAAGCAAGAAGAAAGCATTGCTTGAGTCTCTTGAAGAACTTAACGAACGAATGCCTTCTCTTCTTGATGTTGATCATCCATGCGCACAGAGAGAAATTGCTACGGCTCACCAGTTGGTCGAGGTAAGTGATGAAGAAAAAATGAGGATCCAAAAATCTTGAGAAATTCGATATTTATAACTTGTTAATTGCTGGTTTTATTTACTGGACTGCAGACAATCCCAGAACAAGAGGACAATCTTCAAGATGAAAAGAGACCTTCATTAGATTCAATATCCTCAACCGAAACCGATGTGTCTCAATGGAATGTTTTGCAATTCAACACAGGAGGCTCTTCAGCTCCATTCATCATAAAATGCGGAGCTAACTCCAACTCGGAGCTCGTGATCAAAGCAGATGCCCGAGTTCAAGAACCCAAAGGAGGCGAAATCGTAAGAGTTGTGCCAAGACCTTCGGTTCTAGAAAACATGAGCCTAGAGGAAATGAAACAAGTGTTTGGTCAGTTGCCTGAGGCTCTAAGTTCACTGGCCTTAGCAAGAACAGCTGATGGCACACGGGCTCGATACTCTAGACTCTACAGAACTCTAGCCATGAAGGTTCCCTCTCTCAGGGACCTCGTTGGAGAGCTTGAGAAAGGAGGAGTCTTAAAAGATACCAAGTCGACATGAAACAACAACAAAAAAAAATGGTTTCATTTGTGTAAGTATTAATTTTTACTGTGAGGCTTTATACTTTGGATTTCTCTGTATTTGTGTGTACTCTGTAATTTGCGGCCACTAATGGTGGTATTGTGTGTAAGAAGAGCTCAGCTAAGAGAAGCTCTCACTAGAACCTTCCATGGAGTTTAATTGACATAAATTTATTTAGTTTCCAAACTGTAAAGCTTTAAACCAAAAGAAGGAAATCTGTAAGTTGAAAATGAAAAAGTATGCTAACCAAAAAGAAAGAAACATGAAAATTTGTAGAATATATACGGAAAATCATATGATATTTCTTGAATAAGATCATCATTTAATTCACTCTTTTTGCCTCTCTTAAAATTTTGAACTGTGATAAGTAATGGGGGTTGTGTCATTGGACCATGTTAGAAAGAAAATAAACCCAATAATATTTTATTATATAAATTAGATCTATCGTGAGCGTGATAGGTATGATAATTTTCACTCACGAGATTGTGACATTTGCCACGGGTAATTTAGATCTTGACATGTGTCAATTTAAATTAAAAAAAGTATAAATAAATATTAAAAAATGTTAAACTAAAAAGACAATCTTAAAAAAAATAAAATAAAAATAAACGAGGAAAACTTATAATAAAGGAAAGTGACAAAAAATGCAATCTTAAAAAAAAAAAATAATAATAAGTAAGAAAACTTATACTAAAGGACAAAGTGAAACTTAAAAATTTATAATCTACAACCACGACCAAACTTAAAAAAAGAAAATTATAAATATACTCTAAATTTAAAAGGAAAATTATTAATATATGACCAAACTTAAAGTTTATAATCATTTCCTTTATGACAAAATAAAACTTAAAAAGGAAAATTATTAATATACAACCACATCCAAACTCTATATAATAATTTACACTTTTTTAATTTTTATTAAATGTGTACTTCCATATTTTAGTTCCCTTGTTCAAATTCTAAACAAAATCAAAATATCAAATTATAGGTAATCTAGACCAATTTTAAACCTTTTTAATTGTGAATTTCAAAACGTAATTTATGGATAGATAACTAAACGAGTGTTTAACTTTACAATCAAATTATATAAATCATAATTATGCGGATTATTAATTTTAGAATTTAAATATTTTTTGTTTCATCCGCCTAAACTAGTTGCGTATAAAGCACAAAACACCTAATTGGCTAATTGTAGATTAAAGGAGAGAGGAAAAAAAAACACGCAATGGACTTGACCGGAAGTATTTCTATAGTAAGTTGAAGAGGTATCGATGAAGAAGACTCGGTTCCATCTTCCGTGCTCCTTTCTTTCTCCCTTTGTAATGCTAATTGTGTCGCTCTCTTCTACGCTAATTAAGAGAGAGATTGTAAACATCTCTGAGATCTTTGAGCCAAATATTAGGCGTACACGATATCCACATGCGAAAAATTATATATATATATATATTTTTTTTTTCATATCGCATTCGCGTTAAAGGAATACATATGAACCATGGATAGACCGAGAAGCCCATGAATCATGGATATGTCCTCAGTATATTGAAAAAACAAAATCTATAAGTGAAAGTAGTAGTAAAAAACGGCAACTGAATATTCTAGCTAGGTTACTCTCAAAAAAAAAAAATCTCTGTTTGTGAAAAAGTTGTATAAGTATTTTTTCCCTATTTCTAACATTCACAATTATGGAAAACAAGCTAGAAAGGTATTAGATTAGATACACAAAATAGTTTTCATATGCATTCATGTCAAAAGTTTGAATAATGAATCATTTTTCGTTTATTTTCTTAAGATTGTTAATCTACACAAACACATTGACTTCAAAGTTCCACTTATAAAACTACCCCCAAAAAAAAAAAAAAAAATAAATCTATACACGCAGCTCGATTATAGACTGGATTGGAAAAAAAGATAAAAAAATGAACATTTTCTATTTCTATTCAAGTCAAAAGCTGGACATCAAACTCCATAAAACGTTTGAGCAGATGAATCATGAGGATCCCGGTTCCAAACCGGTTCAACACCACCAAACAAGTAATCTGATAAATTCTCAATACCTGATGAGTCTTTTGTGCTACATGAGCTTGTTGTCTCCGATGAGCTAAACAGTGACGATAAACTTCCACTCGACAAATCCACTCGCGGCAACAAACTGCTACTACTGTCTCTCTGTTTCTTGTTGTTGTTGTTATTGTCGTGTCTTGACGGAATTGCAGCCAAATTTCTTCTTTCCTTTGATTTCCGACCACCGTTCTTGCTCACCGCTCTGGGAGAATCTCTGTCAAAGAAGAGGATTTTTTTTTTCTCAGATATGTATGCTAAATATACAAGATTGGGTTGGGTTTTTGATGATGTCCACTCACCTTGCATAGAGAAGCATGTATGCTCCCTCTAGTAATACAGTCTCTAATTGAACCGGGAAAACCTGTGAATCGGAATGAAAATCAAGAATCAAGAAAAAGAAAAAACAGCATCATTGTGGTATCCCTTATAATAATGTTACTGAAACTTACATTGCTGTCATCAATCTTAAACCAATCTCCATGAAGGGTTTTTATGTAGCAAACATAATGACCTGAAAATGAAGTGCTCATAGCATCTAAATGGACCACCACTGCGTAGAGACTATACACGGGATGATGATCCCTGTGGTTTGGCTTGCTCATATACGGGCTAATATTGAGAAGCTCGGGAAAATGGATGGGTTTACTCAGCTTCCCAAAGTTATCAGACTGCATGAAAAATAAATCATTCTTCTGAATAAACACAACAAATAGTAGACACCATCATCAAACTTAAAGAGGATGAAGACTCTCACCTGAAAACGTTTCAACACCACAGTAAGAATATTGGGTCCTTCCAGTATCATCAATTTCTTTTTGGCTTTCTGGTAAGATTTACACCTGTGGTTGTAAAAGCAAACGAATTAGTACTTAAATATTTGGTTTCCAAAAGCAAATTTCAACTACCTGCCACAGAAGTACCGGTTCTCTCCATCTAGGACTTCGTAGGATGTAAATTGAGCAAGTGCATCTTCGAGGCTTCCTATATCCCCATCAATCTCGATGGTTAGATCCATCATCAGCTCCGATCGTTCAGATTTGTGAAGGCATTTCATGCATTCAATCTGTGTATTATTCACCATAAAATCTCAATAATTGGGATTACTTGAATGTCAGAAAGAACAAACAAAGATCCAATACTAAAACAAGGATACAATTGTTAATAATATAACCTTGGAGTGAAGATATCCACCAAACGTAAGACCTACTAAAGTAGTTTCTTCTGCAAACGGACCAGCTGCACCGGCCTCTTTGAGAAAAACAGATTGCATTGTATCAACAGCACACCTGACATTCTTATGAAAGTAAAATGTAATTCACCTTTGCGAAAATATTGAATAAAGAAAAACGATAAAAGCTAGTAAAAGCATAACCCATATGATTCACCTTAGAAATTCGTGGGCGTCTTCTTCCTTTCCAGGGCCAAGATGCTTCCCAATCTTTTGTAATCTTGATAAGATCTTGATAGGTGATAGAGGAGATCCTCCTCCCATTGACTTTAAAATTAAGAATTCAAACTCACAAACAAAACACCAACTTTTCTTTCGACCTGAAAACCCAACTATCAAGATGAGATTCCACATAGTTTACACAATAAGAGCAGTAAAAATGATTTGGCGTGCAAACTTACATGCTTTAGAATGTAATCCCCTAAGTAGGTAAGACATAAGTGGCCGAGTGAATGCCAAACACTGAAGAACAACATTTGCATAACAACTAGAAAAGACATAAGATAAGTGATGAGCACAACTATACTTAAGACGGAATTACAATAAAAATGCTTAGTCTAAAAATTGATCCTACTTTTTCTCCCAAATTTAAGAGTAAACAGCACACTAGATCATCATGCTATAAGCAAGAATAGTTAAAGATAGATCGATAGGAACCTGTTCCCCAAGTTCACAAGGCCAAATGGCTGTAATTCTACTCTATCACAATAAAGTTTCACGAACATCTCATAGGAGAAGCTCATCTGCACAAAAAAAACAGTAACATCAATATGAAATAATGGCAGTAGATAGAATCATGGTCACCAAAAAAAAAAAAGAACTTTGCAATCATATTTTCTAGTAACCTCATCATCGATAGAGCGCGAAGGTTGAGATAGTTTTGACGACTTCGGGGGTCTAAAATGCTGAACAACTTTTTGCACCGATGTTTTCAACCCACTACTTGAAGCTTGTAACACTTTGGGCTTACTATTAGCTTTTGAAGGTAAGAGAATAGTTGAAGACGACATTGCAGCAGAAGCCCCAGATGGTTCAAATGTAGTTTTTCCATGTCCAAGTGCATTCATTTCTCCTTCATACTCAACTGACAAAGATTGATTCGAAGCTGACATTTCAGCCGTATCAACTGACCGACGTGAATTTTGCCCAACTTTTTGCGGATTTTCATCAGTAAGTAGAGCAGTCTTGCCTTTGATATACTTTCTGGCTGATTCAACTTTTTCTGTGAGATGATGTGATTTCTTCCTACTTATTGGCCTCGTCTCATAGAAATTATCCTTTTTGTTTAAAGAGCAAGTGAAATCTTCAGCTTCAGATCTGGCTTGTACCTTTTGAATACTAGGCCTGTTTGTAGAGACATCAACAGACACGACGCCATCATTATCCATCCTGTCGTCGGTGTCATTTAAAGGTATATCTGATGATGATGATGATTCAAACCCAGTCCCACGAGATGACAATCCAATATTTAATCCTTGTGCATCTGCAGAGAGTTTCAAGCCATCACAATGTGAACCTTTTAGAATTAAAACACTTACGTATCTGAAAGTGTTATTACCATCAGATTTAACAGACTTGTCCTTTTCTCCATCAGGAAGAGAAGGCGATCGACATTCCTCCTTGTGGCCTCGTCGCCAATGAAGAATCTGACACTTGCTAGAACTAGAGAAACCCAAAATTATAAATATATTCTTAGGGAAACAGAAACAATGTTCAATTGAGAGAAAACGAACCAGTAACGGACGGATTTGCACTGAGCGCAGCGAGTAGTGGTGGGGTAGAGACAAACGGCGCAACGATAAGCATCCGAAACCGAGGAGGAGCCGTAATCTACAGTGGCTCGAACATAAGATTCTTCGGTTGCTAAAGCGATAAGGCGAAAAACCTCCTCCCTCTTCACAGCGGCAGATCTCCATTGCCGGCGAATTAGAAGAAAACCCAACATCATAAATCCAATCAAGAGAAAATGAAACATGTTTCTTCATCCGGCGGCGAGAATCAGAATCAATCCGGAGGAGAGAACCCCTAGGAGGCTGATCAACATTGCCTATTATTGACGCGGAGGCGGCGGGTGTAAACGACGACGATGATGGTGCGAGTAAGAGAATAAATGGAATCTAACACGGCGGAGAAGATGGTGGCGATTGGAGAAGCGACGGCGAGTTAAGGATTTGGGCATCTGGAGAGATTACAGCTAGAGAGAGAGAGAGAAGAGAGAAGAGAGGAGGAAGAAATGAGAAATGGTCTGTACTAAGTGAAAGAGGAAAGAGCAAAGAGTCGTTTACGAATTTCTTTTTTTCTTTTGGTCCCTCTCCAGTTTTGGAATAAGGATAATTAATTAATTAATATCCAGTTTAAGTAATAAATACCAACAAGTCGCTTTGGCCGAGTGGTTAAGGCGTTCGCCTGCTAAGCGAATGGGGTCTCCCCGCGAGAGTTCGAATCTCTCAGGCGACGATCATTTTTTTTTCAGGTGGGACCCAACTAGTAGACGTTACTGCGCGCGTGTTTTAACAGCTTGGCTGACTTTGACCAAAAGTCAACGACCTGCACCACTAAACACACACTACTCGTTTCAGACGATCAAACTTTTGCCCGTTGCCAAAAATCTTTCCAACTTTTTTTTACTACTGTAATTGTAACCGCTATTTTTTGTTTTTTTTACTACATACATTGCTTGGTTCAAAGTAATTGGCCAAAATTTCACCGTACTAATGAACCAGACGCGACTTTGCAGTAAAACAAAAACCGTAAGAACCAGATTCTTCACCGGTTCACGTGTCTGGTACTAGTAGTTGTAGCCTCCTTCTCGGTAGTCTGTAGAATCTTTACATAGCATAGACCTGAGTTCCATCATTGATCTCGGTGGCTCTAAGTGCTCGGGCTTGAGAGCGTTCCCTAACAGACTTTGCATTTGTGTTGCAAAGATTTCATCCAAAACCTGAAATCATCGAATAATAATAAGATAAGAAAAACAGTCATAGGGCATTTTTATTTACGCTTCTCAAAAGAGTAACTTACAGAAACTGCGATTCTCGGGCCTTTGTGCCAAGTCACGTTATCTTTCCTATCTTCCAAAAGACGAAGCACATCCTGGAAGAAGAAAAGAATAGTGAAGCTAAACGCAGAAGACAAAAACAACCGGTGTAAACGTAATGTAAAGTTGTTTCAAACCTGTCCCATTCGGTCCCAGATTCCTCTACAGACCGACACAAATACATCGGGTAAGAAAACACTGTGTAGATGATCGATGGTTTTGTCTAGCACATCTTTCAATGCCATCATTCTGTTTCTAACATCTGGTTCTGCTGTCGTTTCCCTTAAGTCGTGGATGATGCTCTTTAGCTTCATGTGACTTTGTATCCTCGTCTGTTTAACATAATAAAATCATCAACAAAGGTGGCGAGAACGAAAACCAGAACAAAATCACGTTTTAGAGTACAAACATTCTCAGCGAGCTTCTCCACAAGAGCTTGCATATAACTTCTGAATTTGGCTCTTAACAATACTGTAACCTCACTTAACCGCTCTCCCAAGACTCTGTTTTCTCCGTCAGGGATATAAGAATTCCAAGATTTGAACCGGTTCTCTATACTCGGCCGTAAAATGTCAAGCACTCTTTTCATCGAGTTCAGAAGAACTCCAAGCTGTATTTTTTCACCAAAGTTGTGTCAATGCCTTCTCCTTTTACATCCAAGAAAACTTGAAATTTACAATAAGTAACATACCTCTTTTGGAGCAGAGTAAGGGTTAGGTGTGCCTTTGGTGAATTTCTGGACAATTTTCAGCCCAAATATCTTACTTTCCTTTAACGGAGATAAAATCTCAGCAAATTGTTTCTCCATCGCTTCAACTATTGCCTTCTCCGCATCTGCTACAACCTTTTCCATGAACAACAACAACACATAAGAAGAAGTAGAAGATAATGAAGCTCAAAGCTCATACTAATTCAAGCGATGTCAGGCCATCGTTTCTGAAGTTTACAGAAAGTGGAACGAAAGAATGAAAATAAGTTTTTGTTGTTTCACTTACTTTCTCCAAGGATACTGCATATTCTGGCCAACGCCTAATGATAATATCATATTCATCAAGTGTCCCATTGAGTCTCTCATACATCTCATCAACAAAAGGAGAAGTCAATCCCGGAATCTCGCCACATGCTTTTACCTGAAAAAAAAACAAAAAACCCAGAATGTAATTCAATTGCGTTGAAAGAAGGGCTTTATCACGTTCTACGTTCTGCAGTAAACGATTAGTACCGTCTCTAGCTTGCAGAGTTCATATAAAACGCGTCTTTTCTCTTCAATCCAGCTTGTGATATATGAATAGAAAAGCTCTTTGGCGTTAACACCACCTTTAATAGGACTGCAACATGGCAACACAATATGTAAGTGTCTATCAGTAACAGAAAAGTATAAAAAAGAGATATAAGAGTAAGAAGTAGACATCAGTGAATTTACTTTATGTTCCAGCTAGAGATATCTCTCTGAAAGTCAGCAGTTGTGATAACAAGGTCAACAACCGCAGGTGATGGTCCAGGAGGAGGCCATACGAGAAGAAATTCCCGGAGCCTAT
This sequence comes from Eutrema heterophyllum, assembly GCA_002933915.1. Classification (NCBI taxonomy): domain Eukaryota; kingdom Viridiplantae; phylum Streptophyta; class Magnoliopsida; order Brassicales; family Brassicaceae; genus Eutrema; species Eutrema heterophyllum. Next base: position 918,676 of record PKMM01019312.1, read on the forward strand.
TGCAGAGATCAACACTATATATTGCCGCTGAAAGATTTGGAAGGTCTATACAGCTGTTCGAGAGTTGAAAGAGAGAATCATTCGAATGATATACTGAGAGGCAAACAGTATATAATCTAAGTTAACATATATGCTGCACATCTTTGACTTGAAAGTCATTAAACAAACCTTGGGAGCACATTGCAGTTATGGATCGCTATGTCAGTGGATATTTCATTCTTAAAGCTCAAGATTAGAGACTTCATCTTTTGATAAGAAGCTGGAAGTGCCATGGGATCAACTGGTGCAACACCTTCACTACGGTTGTTAAGTAAATCGTTTGTTTCCAATAAATGCCTTCTTGACCTCTTCTTTGAAGCAGCCTGAATGGTTTCCATAGGTGATTGATCACACATATGAATAAGAATATATGGTTAAGAAACAGATAAAGAGTTTGGTTGATACCTGAAAGTATCTGCAAAGTTTCAGCTGTGCCTCAGGGGTTAATACATCGTTGAGAAGACCATAAAGCTTGACAGCTGATTCTATCGCCGGTGCTGGAGTCCCCGTAGCAGACTCAAAAATATCTTTCATTCCGGAGAAAGACAGTTCATCAAGTGATTTATAATTCTCAAATGCTGAAGCAAGAATCTGCTGAATTTGTTCGTCAATTTCCCCCAGTAATCGATTCTGTCAAGAAGACACCAAACGTTGAAGTAAGCTACTTGAATAATGAAGATAGCTACTTGACAATCAAAGCTATCCCACCTCTTGATGACTCAAAACAGCCTTGTGGTTGCTTTTCATTATAATAGGGAATAGAAAATCATGTATCAGATCAAGACAGTCCTTGGTAGGCGATGCGACATCCATGACATAAGAAAGATATCTGCAAATTTTCACAACACTGCTTAATTGCCGCAAAGATAACTTAACACACTAAAACCATTCCTTTGTCATTCAATTCTTACCTTAACCTTGTGTACGCATCTGAAATCCCATAATAGGATGCGAATCGAGTAATCATCCAGTGCCATGGGCCCTTAAACACTAAATTTCTTCGCTGAAATCGTTCTGCTTTCATGGCCACCTCTAGGACAAGATCATACGCTGAAGTTTCTGCCACCAACCCACACTTAGTTTTTTCATCTAGACTGCTTGAGTAACTAAGATGAAGCTGGATTCTCCCAATAAACTCATGCTCTGGTTCATGGTATATTGGCCACCATCGCAGCTTCTCGGCCTGCATCCGCAAAAACAAAAAAAAAGACTTAAGATCTTCAGCTTCATTATCTAGTAGACTTGGCGATTGGAAAACATAAGGCTTATGAGAGAGAGAGAATCTTACCGGATCATCAGCTATAGCTGCTAGCTGAGCTACAACACGACCAAGAAGTTGCCCCTTCGAATCTCGAACTTCAATGATCAAATCATCACCAAGACTATCTGGTAAGCTACAAGAGAAGAATATTAAGCTCTGCATACAAAAGAAGTAGAATGAAAGGTCCTTAATGATCACGAGAGCAAACAAGAGCACATACAAAATAAAAGCCTCGCCAGATCCAGGTTGCGTCTTAATTTGATCCTCTTCAGCAGAGCTCTTTAACCTCAACGAACATGAATATGTTTCTGAAAACAGAAAGAATCAAATACCGATGACCAATATAAGAAAATGAGTATGTCCAAAGTAGAATGCAATACCTTGTACTGCTTCATAAGTTTGCGGTCCAGTGTGTGATGTAACCATTTCGTTTTTAACGGCCTTTGAGACCTGTTTAAGGTAGCGAGCAGCTGCCTGCAGGTAAGCCAAACTTTGACGCGAAAGTGAACCATTTAGAGGAACTTGAGGAGTGACATGAACTTTCTTAGCTGCTTTCCATCCAGAAGATAAAGTCAAATTTAGTTCCGCAATATGGTGACGAACAACTTCAAGCTTTTCCTTGGAGACGGTTAGTGATGCAATGTTGCAGCCAGGTGGTGGATCTAATCCCATTTTAATTCTACGAACTGTACAAAATCATACTCTTGTAAGCACCGCTGCTGCAAAGTCTACAAAAGGCCAAATGCCATGGAAGGAGAAAAAGATATGAATGTATACCTTGGAGTCTAATTTTTCCAATAGTTTTCTTATATTTTGGAGCCGATGTCTCAGTAACCAACTCAGAAGGTCCCTTTCCCAGTAACTCTTCTTCAGATTGAAGGAAAAATTTCTCCAAACTAAATGCATTTCGGATTATGGTGCATTCGTTGTTCAGGAAGTAAGAAGCCTCGCTGACACTATCCATTGACCATGAATGAAGAGATAGCCGCACACAGGCTTCATAGGCAATCATCGCAGACCATGGACCTTGCTCACTGCATTTAAACAAAAAAGAAATGTGGGAATGAATATTAAAAAAAAATCAAGAGAACAACATATAAACTCAGCAATGTCACTCAACCTTGCGTGAAAAGTTGGGAAACGAGGAGACAATGAACTCATTGAAGTGCTAGTCCCGTTCTGGGTCCTTCCTGAAGTTCCAGCCTCAACATTTCTTCTTGTTTCACATTCATTACGCGTAGATATATTGTTCCTCACACCACAAGCTTCTGCTTCCTGTAAATTTATTAACCAAAACTCAGAACAGGATTACGCTTTCGAAAGAACTTAATCACAATAAAGGAAAAGGAGAAAAAAGAGGGGGAAATACATATGAAACTTCGGTGCTTGTAGCTGAGTCTGATAACTCATCTCCACCAAAACCAAAGGCCTTTGCACCATTACGCCCATGTCCATTTTGAGCTGCCATTTGATACACGTGAGGCAAGCCAACATGAATTTTATAATCTTGAGGAGATCGTTGAGGTGAGTGGTGCCTCTGGTATGTCTCTTCATCTGAAATAGAAGCAATGTCCATGTCTGAACTTGAGCCACCATTGTTATTACCTCTCGCCGGTTTTGTGGCTGACAAAAACGGAGGAGCACTCCCGAGTCCAAAAGCATGACCAGCTTTCCCCGAATTCGCTTTGGCAACAGATTTAGCATCCAATTTCCGGTTACCGATCGTCCACCTCGAACCAACATCCTATTATCATCTTAAAAGGAGCAATAGTTATAGTGAATCAAAAAACAAGATAGAAAATGTAAAATTAGAGAAACAGATTGAAAACATACCTCCCCTAAGCTTCTTAAGCCAGCTTCCCTGAACATTGTTCCCTAACCTAAAATTCAGAAATTCCACAGCGATTATGAACAAAAATTTAACAAAAACAAACAAAATGCAGATAATTTCAAACGCAGCCAACTATAAAATCTAAGCTCTATACTCAAATTAACGCAACTGAAATCCCTAGCACATAGCAACTGAAATCTAACGAAACGATTTATACCTGAGACAAAATTAAACCAAGAGACGGCTACAAAAGCAAAATCCTGGTGAAACGACCGAGGAGAATGTAGAAAGAAGAAGTAAAATAAAGGATGAGAATTACTTTTTTTCTCTTCCACGAAATTCACATGAAAGAAGCGAAATCGTGAACGGAAACTCGCGAAATTGAAGAATCGATCTAATAATCTAAACGGAATAAAGTAAATGCATTAGCTTACCACTGCCCAAAAAGAAAACTCCTGGAGATTTTCGCAGTGAGAGAAAGCAAGTGTGAAACCGAAATTCCCAGTAGAACAAACTGGTAACAAAAAAAACTTCAAACTGAGACAAGTATTACGACTACGGAAGGAAAATTTCCGGCAGTGACAGTCATTGGGTCGTCGAATTCAGTATGAAGAAAAAATGAAAATGTTGGATTAGAAAAAGGAAGATCGATGAAGATCGTATATTCCTTTTTTTATCTTCCTGTTTCTTTTATCACTGTGTTTAGTAAAACTTGCGCCATCAAGGAAAATATATATACATTATACGGTGAAGGGGTTTTATGGAGCGGAGAGGCGAGCGGCGTTGGATGGAGACAATTAACGGTGACGGAAACTTTAAGACTATGGCGTCAAACTGACGTGTCAAGTGGAGACACGCCCTTTTCCATAACGGCAACGTTACGCGCGCGTGACGGTGTGTGTATCGAATTTTGGTTTTTGGCAGTTTAATTTAAAAAGAAATGCGATTTACGAGTATTTCTTTTGTCAACATTTTTACGAGTATTTTAGTCGTAGAAATTTTAAATATTTAATTTATTACGTATACTAGCAATTATTAAAAAGATGAGTAATCGATTTCTTTAGATTTCGTTCTATTGATGTGGTCGCATTTGATTAACCAACTCTTTTTTTTCTTTTCCTGCCTAACAAATGTCTTGCGGGATCTCAATTATTCCATTTGACTATTAAATTTATGGAGCATAAATTTCATCAATTCTCATTTATTGAAAACACAATGAATCGATTAAACCCCACACAGACGAATACAATTAATTTGATCCGGTGTTTAGTCTATTGGAAAATGAAAACTAATTACTAATTTCTTTTATTAATAATACGCAACTTCTTTTTTTACTGCTACGCATTTTAATCTAAAAAATAAATAATATTATCGACCAAAAAAATAGTAATATCATGCGAAAGAATTTAGACAACTTTTTTCTTGTCTTCATATGTCTTTTCTTTTTTTCCGACCGCGTTAGTTGTGTCCAGGTCACGCCGAAAACGCATATGCTTAGCCAGCAAGGTAAAGCCTTCTTGATGGGCTTCAGGAGGCTCATAACAGACCCAATCAAAAGCCCATATTCTAACTTTTGACTTTAAACAGTGTCAACTAGTTGGAAGCTGACGAACTAAATTATTATCGTCTATTCACTCGCTCTTATCGAAAGACCAAACCCTAGCCACCTTCCCACGCGCCGCACATCCTCCAACGTGAGTGTCACGCTCCTAAAGTTTATTTCAAAGAACGACGTCGTTTTATTCGAGACTTTCATTCACGCGCGAGTGGAGAGAATTTCCTTTTACAGGTCACTGTGACTCGGCTCTGAAGCTTTATTTTTCCCCTTTTATTCTTCTTTTCTTCTTCTCAATCTTTTTTTCTTCCAGAAATTTCTTCCGATTTCAAAAATTTCCGAGGAAAAAAAAAAGAAGAAAAAATCGAGATCTCTCTAATGGCGGCGACGTTGAGCAGAGATCAATACGTGTACATGGCGAAGCTTGCCGAGCAAGCGGAGCGTTACGAAGAGATGGTTCAGTTCATGGAGCAGCTCGTAAGCGGAGCTACACCCGCCGGTGAGCTAACCGTGGAGGAGAGGAATCTTCTGTCCGTCGCGTATAAGAACGTGATTGGATCTCTTCGCGCCGCCTGGAGGATCGTGTCTTCGATTGAGCAGAAGGAAGAGAGCAGGAAGAACGAGGAGCACGTGTCGCTCGTCAAGGATTACAGATCTAAGGTTGAGACTGAGCTCTCTTCGATCTGCTCGGGAATCCTCAGGCTGCTCGACACGCATCTGATCCCTTCCGCGACTGCCAGCGAGTCAAAGGTTTTCTACCTGAAGATGAAGGGAGATTACCATCGCTATCTCGCCGAGTTTAAATCTGGAGATGAGAGGAAAACAGCTGCGGAAGACACCATGATCGCCTACAAGGCTGCTCAGGTACCTTATGATTTTTCCTTGAATCTCTTTCTGTATTCGTCTATGGGTACTGTGAATCGATCTACTTTTGGTCCCAGTTCCTAGTAATTAATTGGCCTCAAATTGAGCTATTCTACTGATAAAAATCGTTAGAAGTAGTCAACTTTCACAATTTCTTCTTAAAGAGCATTCAGTTGCTTCCTTCCAGAGTCTGTCTTTCTTTTCAACAAAATCACCTAAATCTGAGTAGTAGTATTACATCTTCTGATTGTTCTGAAAATATATATTTTTGATCTTTCATGGGTTTTTTTTTTTTTTTAAATGCAAACGAACCTCTCACACGAATGTTCTCTCTTTCTATGTAATGTCTTTGAAGGACGTTGCAGTTGCTGATCTAGCGCCTACACATCCGATCAGGCTGGGTCTGGCCCTCAATTTCTCAGTGTTTTACTACGAGATTCTCAACTCTTCAGAGAAAGCTTGTAGCATGGCCAAACAGGTACTCTTTCTTTCTTCGTTCTCTGATCTGCATGTTTGTTTCAAGTTGAAAAATCCGTCAGATACAAACAGGAATCATGGTCTTAGTTTGGTTGTGAAGAGTATTTTCTCTGTTGCTTGCTTGATGATGTTTTGAGTGAGACTAATTGACCACTTGTTTACTATTCCTAGTGTCCCCATCTTTCATTCATTGTGTTAGGTTGATTTTGAGTGAATTTTGAAAATTTCTTCTTTCTTCTTTCTTCTTTCTTCTTTCTCAAAGGACCCACTCCTTTTAATAACAGAGATTCTAAAGAAAAAGACATCCTGAAAAGTCCTCTTCTTTATAACTTTTTTGACCTACGCCTCACACTAACCTAATTATTCCTTTTGTCAGTAGAATCTCTTAGAACGACATACATACTTAGAAACCATAACATCTCATATAATTATGGATACCAGATTGAGTAATGCAAGAGATCTGAATCGTTAAGCTTTTAGACATCTCATGCATCATCGCATATACAAGATTCAGTAAGAGTAAGAGGTATCTGATCATTAACTTGTGCTTGTTGGATGAATCACCTGTAGGCTTTCGAAGAAGCCATTGCTGAGCTGGACACATTGGGAGAGGAGTCATACAAAGACAGTACTCTCATCATGCAGTTGCTAAGGGACAATCTAACCCTGTGGACCTCCGATATGCAGGTTTGTCCAATTCTCTACTCTTGTTCATATTCAATCACATCATTAGAAATCGCTTAGTGTTGTGATCATACATAGATACTCTTATAAGACTATGCGAATAATGACACCCCAAAAAAAACTCAATGATTGACTGCTTTATTCAGGAGCAGATGGATGAGGCCTGAAGGTCTCTTATGGAAGAAAAGACGGTTATGTAACGTCCGAAAATCGAGTTCAAACCCCAAAACCCCCTTTGCTCTAAAACTTGTCGAAAAAAAAATATATGTTTTTTTATGACAGATTATGTGCACAGCTTTGGTGTTATCTGCTGCTCTGTTCCAACTCTGTTTTTTTTTTTAATTTATTTTTATCCTCATCTTTCCTAAAAAAAATTATATTGCAAACAAATTATTCAGTGCCCCAAATCTTAGCTGGGCCTGTGAAATCTTCCAGCCTCTAAAAGCCATCTAGGCTGTGATGAAACGCTGCGTTTAGGATTTAGTTAAAAACATGATTTCACTTGGAGTGGTAATTTTCGTTTACGGTTTGGTTTTCTATTCTATGGTTTTATGAAATAAAACTAAATAAAATCATTCTCGGTTTGTATTTAATAAGATTTCGGTTTGGCTTGGTTCAGGTACATTGAAATCGGTTTCGCTTTCGTTTTCGGTTTTTAATTTCACTTATCAAAGCTTCTTCCTTTCTCAAGAGTCAAGACTCTTGGACTACTTGTTACTTGACCCGTTTCTGGAGCGGGTACGGATTTCTGACCCGTACTTGATACCCGAATTTTCGGGTACCCGTAGTTGCAAGTACCCGTCAATTTGATGGTACCCGCGGGTAACTTGACCCGTACTTGATACCCGGGTTTTCGGGTACCTGTTTGGCCAAGTACTTGAAAATTACAAGTACCCGTTTCAAGTACCCGCAATTAGAACAAGTACCCGACTTGAAAACCAATAAACCATGCATTACACTGATTACATTACACTGATTACATTACATACTGAAATTTTAGACTGAAAGTTTAGACTGAAAGTTTAGACTGAAAGTAGTAGTTTAGTCTTTAGTGCATTACAAGCCTTTTAACAAAAGTCACACAATACAACTTAGCTAACCAGTAGGTCCAGTATCATCTCTGCTACAATACCTACAAACAATAAATCAATTAAGCAAATGTTTACTTTCAAGTTTCAAATACTTCAAATAACGCAAGTTGGAGTTATCGAATGTTTACCTTTCACTCTTCTTCCTCCAAACTTAAGCTGATTCCTTTGGCCAACGAACCATACTCCTTTGAATTTTCGAGCTCTAGCAAAACAAATAACGATCAGAATTTAGAAGTTCAAATGGTTAGTGACTTAGTGTGACAATGTGTAACTTATAAAAAATATATAATCAGAAGTTAGAAAATGAAACATACCGTCTTCTAATATCTCAAGTTGGCGGAACTGCTCCTCCAAAGAAACTTGTTCATAGTCGCTTCTAATCCAATCTTGGGTACATATTAAAGCTTCAACCGTTCTCGGTGTGAGCGAGCTACGATATGGATCAATTACCCGACCACTTGTTGAGAAAGCAGATTCAGAAGCAACAGAAGACACGGGTATTGCTAGCAAATCTCTAGCCATTAGAGAGAGAATCCTATACTTAGATTCCATCTTCTTCCACCAAACTAAAACCTCAAAGCTAGGATCTATTCTAGAAACACAACTATCAGACAAGTAACTCTCCAACTCTGATTGATACTCGGAATTTTCTTCGCTTGTTTCGTGTTGTTCAATCAGCGAATCCAAATCATAAATTTCAACATCATCTGTATTTAGTTGAGAAGCACTGACTGCTCCAGCAGCAAACGGTTCGTTTGACTTTGAACAACCAAATTTTTCATTGTAGTGGTCAAACATCTTCTTTACAGCCTCAGTTACTTTCTCAATCAACGTCTCAGAAACGGTATCAGATCCAGAACCATAACTCTCTCTGATTAACCAGCTAACATACTTCAGCTTATACCGAGGATCCATAACGCAAGCAACAAAGATAACTAAATTCATACTATCCACATCTCCCCAATACTTATCAAACTTAGCTTTCATCTTCACAGCCATCTCCCTTTGATTTGGATCTGTCCTATTTAAACTCATCTTCCTAATCATGAGACCGACTCCAAATACCTCTTTCAAATACGAATTCCCAGTGACATGTTTAGTGGATGAAACTTTTAAAGTGGCATCATAGAAAAACTTCAAAATGGGCAAATACGTTTTCACATACTCCCAATCAGCCGCAGTTGGTAAGCCATCTATTCTACCAAGCTCTACCATGTAGTTTTCATCCTCTAACTCAAGCATATCAAAAGCTTTTTTCTGTTGCAAAGCAGATTCTAACATTAAGTATGTAGAATTCCATCTAGTCTCAACATCTAGACATAACCCGACTGTAGTCCCAAGCTTTAGATGACTGAGACACTCTTTTAGCTTGTCTAACCTAGCCGGAGATGACCTAACATACCTAACAGCACTGCGAATGCGCCTAATAGAGGCTTTGTTTTCTTGCAACCCATCTTTTACAATCAAATTTAAGATATGCGCACCACATCTCATATGGAGAAATTCTCCATTGAGTACACTAGTTCCCCATGTGTGAAGTCTTCTTTTTAAGAAGCGTAGTCCTACATCATTAGAACTAGCATTGTCTACTGTCACTGTAAAAATCCTGCTAATTCCCCAAGACACCAAACACCTCTCAATCATTTTCCCAATGACTTCACCTTTATGACTATGAATCTGACAAAAATTGATAATTTTTTTGTGTAGATTCCAGTTTTCATCGACTAAATGGGCTGTTAGGCACATATAATTAATGTTCTGAACAGATGTCCAAGTATCTGTTGTAAGAGAAACACTCCCTTTGTGTTTCTCAAAGAACATTTTCAGTTTTTTCTTTTCTTCAACAAACAAACTGAAACAGTCTCTAGTGACTGTCCTACGAGATGGGATTTCAAATCGAGGCTGAAGCGTGTAGATGAATTCTCTAAACCCTTCCTTTTCTACAATCCTAAATGGCAACTCATCTTTAACTATCATCCTTACTAGAGCTTTTCGGCAATCATCTTTATCATATTTCAGATATGATGCAGCAGATTCAGGATTCTTAGGTTGATTCATTAATGTAGCTTGCTTAAACCTTTTACCAGCAACAACATCTTCTTCAATTTCAGGATGAAGTTTTTTACATCTAGGCAAATGTTTCAACATTGTGCTAGTGGTCACACCGGTTCGAGTTTTAATCGAAACTACCGCGCCACAATGATTACATTTTGCTTTGCCATTATCTGCAGTTCTCTTAAAATGTCCCCAGGCAGGTGATCGTTCTCGAGAAGTTACCTTAGATTCAACCGATTCGATTGTTGGATCCTCGAATGGGATTTCAGATTGACCACCACGATCTGGTTGTTCTGTTGTCTCGGTGTTATGTGGTTGGTTATCCATCTGCACATTGCACAACATTAGAAAATAGATGTCAATATGGCATTACAAATTTACAAGAACAGAAAACAAACTAATTGAACACGAAATCCGTCCTAAATCGATCCTATATAACCGCTAAATCTAATAATATATAAAACCCCCAAACAAAAAATTAGGGTTTCGTATTAGGGTTTCATATTTAACAAAATCAAACAATCTAAAAAGGAATCAAACACCAAATGCTTCCTAATTCGATCCTACATAACCGCTAAACCTAATAATATAACAAAACCCCAAAAAAAATTGAAATCTAAATTTGAGTTTCGTTCTTACCTAAGAGGAGGAGAGGCGAGACCGCGAGACGTGAGATTCGAGAGAGAGACGGAGATAACGATTTAAGAAATAAGAAGAGAAGGATGATCGGTGAGAGAGAGAGAGAGATCAAGGTTGGTTTTGTGTAATGTGGAGAATGTTCTGGAGAGTGGAGATGGTGGTGCGATTGTGAAGAAGACGAAGTCACGTTCTGGTTTTGTGTAAAGTAAAGCCCATTAACGGCCCAATTACGTTTATTTCGTACTCTCTTTGAAAGTGCTATCAAGGATTCAAGATAATAAGGTTAAGTTAACAATACATAGGTTTATTGAATCAAGTACTAACAAGTATCAAGTAGCGGGTAATAACGGGTCAAGTAGTAAAAAAAAAAGATAGACTTGATACTTGACCCGTACTTGCGGGTAATCGTAAAACACTACTTGATACTTGTACCCGCATTTACGGGTACCCGCATTTACGGGTCGGGTACGGGGCGGGTAGCGGGTACGGGGCGGGTAACGGGTATCCGTGCCCAGGCCTAGTCAAGAGTGTTTGCGTTCTTCTCCGAGCCCAATCTCTACGGTAAAAAATCTTTAGAAAAAGGTCATTTAAATATCGGATTCGAACCATCAGGCCATGTGATCAGGGTAAAGTTTCCGTGAAGTTGACCACAGGCGTGCATGAAACACAAAATTACTTAAATCACAATAAAGAAAAGTTTTATAGAGGCAGGATCTAAAAGCTCGAATCTCAGAACACACAAAGATAAGCAAAACATCAAAAGTGTACTTGGACCACTTTTGTCTGGCATTTGCATGCATTGAAAAAAAATAAAAAATAAAGAGTCTTTTTGGTCTAATTCGGAAAACCTCTTCTTTACTTGAACCTTTGTTTCTTCTTACCAATAATATTTTCAGAAAATAAAAAGACTGTAAAAACACTAAAGTTTATAAGTTACTACCAACAAAAGAAAATAAAAAACACCTTCGTAAAACACTCAAATGATATTCATAATTTCTTTTATCTTTTTTATGATTCTGGAAACCAAATCATCAACACATGCTTGTGGTCGTAGTTGTAGATTTTTTTTCCTTGTAAAAACTACTTTACAACTTCTAAAACATTTCAATATATCTAGATTTTTTTATAAGAAAAATTAAACTTTGACCAACAAACAAAATAAACAAATGCTGAGAATTTTTGGTGCCCATCTAATCCATGATCCTGAAAACATTAGTTCGATGAAAATATATATAGTGTGAACGGCAGTAGTGTCTTCACAGTAATGTAGAATGAAATTTGATTCTTGAAAGTAACATTCCAATTGAATGAAAAAAAATTATGTTACTCATTTGAACTAAACAAAAAAATTGTTGGTTTTTATCAAAAAATAAGATTGTTATTAAGAGTTTGTTTATTTCAAAATAAAAAATCTGAAGTTTGTGTAGTTTATTTTTTACAAAATATAAATTTCAGAGAAATATCGTAAAATACCTCAAGTTACAGGTTTATAAAGGATTTCTTACATTTCAGGATGATTCCTAGATCATTTAGTACCCATTAATTGGTTTTTAGGAATCCTTCTAAAATGAAAGCTCATGGTATTTTTCAAATTTTAAGATCTTGTGTGGTGATAATTCTAGAAAATAATACGTGAAATGTGGTATACAAATAATACGTGAATTTACTTCAAATAAATTGTTCATTTCATACAAATAAAATGAGTAGTAGTTGAAACCTATGGGTCGCTAATCATTTGAAGTAAATTCAAGCAAAGAAAAAATTATTCTAATCACCTCTAACAAAATATAATAATGTAGAATCTTTGGATGCGATAGAGCATTAGACCTGGGTTCGAAAATTTGACCTCTACTTGGGGACAAACAAATATATTATATGTAAAACAGAGACCTTACAGTTAATCTTATGTTGATTGCTGGGTAAAACAGAAGCCAGTATCTTTGGGTAAAATAAAACACATTAAAGAAAGACCATACTCTGTACAAAACAAAGACGACCATATTGTGTAAAAAAGAAAGACCATATCAAGTTAGTATATGACATAGTTCCTATACATATCTACAGTATACAAATTCCATTCAAAGGTATATGCAATGATGTAGTCATTGAAATTAAAGTGACCCTATAGTCTCAAGATCAATCAGAGCATATGCTTCAAACATCATATTATTGATGGATTTTGAGTAAAAAAACATTTAAATTTTTTTTTTATTTATTGCATGTTTATACATTAGCATGTTTGGATATGTTTCTTCTTTGTTCAATTTGATTGGATTTAGAAAACAAAATCTCATGGTTCCACGAATTTTTCCGCCAAAAAAAGAACCATATCATAATATCAATTTGGTATACTTGGGCAAGTAATTTTATCACTCTTGTGCTTACAAAATATCACAAGGTATTGATCAGATTATATCGAAATATATGAAAAGCTAAAAGTTGTTTTCATAATTTTAATGAATTTTATACTGTTTTAAACTGTTAGTCAAACTATATTTATTGGAGCTAGAATGAAGAATAAAATCATGGAATACATAATATGTAAAAACATATAATGCGATCAATTTTTGTCAAGTACATTGGCTATTTTAGCAATTTGAATATACAAAACTGTAGACTTTTAGCGCGTATAAAATACCAAAACTCAAATTCCCAAAAATACATAGCGCGAATGTAATACCGAACCACCCAACCGGTTGATTCATCAACCAAAAACTAAAATACAACGAATAAAAAACCTATTTCTTACATCAAATTTCAAACACATTTCCATAAATTTTCCAATGAGGAAACATTTGTTACCATGATAGTCAATTCACTTTCTAAAATTTTCAATTTTCTACTCTTTGATCCTCTTCCCCAATTCTCTTCTCTCACACATTACCCACTTACCCTGAAAACCCACATTTACATTTCTTCACTTCCTCAATAAAAAGCTCCCCCCTTTAATTTTTACCTTCAACCCCAAAACAACAACCCCTTCCACGAGGGCAAAAAGAAGAAAAAACAAATCAAAGACCCAATCTTTCTTTCACTTCCCAATCTCTAGATGACAATCCTTCTCCAAATTTCCTAACAACATATTCTTTTTAGATCGATAAAGGGAACAATTTCACTTTTCTGAACACTCTGTTATAATGGCAGAAAATCTAGAACTGGGCCTTTTATGTACAGAGACCAACGTTGGTGATGAAGATAACGGCATGATTGTTGACAAAATTCCGATTGTTGTTCGTGAAATTTCGATTTCTCAGATGGGTTTTCCGTCGGAGAGCGAAGAGATTATCAGAGAGATGATGGAGAAGGAGAAGCAGCGTTTGCCAAGAGATGATTACATCAAGAGACTCAGAAGTGGAGATTTGGATTTGAATGTCAGAAGAAAAGAAGCCCTTAATTGGATTTGGAAGGTCTGATTTTTATTTTTGTTTCTTTCCTTTTTGATTAAATTGGCATGTTGATGGGTTTAAATCATCCTATGTGCTCAAATTCTGAAAATCACATCCCTTTTGATGAATGATCTGGACATTAGAGTGTATACTAGATCAGAGGCCTATGCAGAACAAAGAGGGAGCTTTTGCCAGAAATCTGCGAATCTGATGCTCAATTTGACAATAGATTCACTTCAATCTCAGAGTTTTAGATCTCTGAAAGCTAGAGAAAGAGCAAAAGGGACAAACTTTTGATGTATCTCTTATTCTCTTGTTGTAATTACAACAGGCTTGTGAAGAACACCAGTTTGGACCGCTGTGCATTTGCTCATCAGTGAATTACTTGGATCGATTCTTATCGGTTCATGATTTCCCTGTAAGTTCACATTGATTCAACCAAAAGATTGAAAATGTTTTTAGCCCTTCATCATCTGAAAGTCCCTTTTTTTTTTTGTAACTTCCTGATTTATGATTCTTCTTGTAGAGTGACAAAGCTTGGACAGTGCAGTTGTTGGCTGTGGCTTGTCTATCCTTGGCAGCCAAAATTGAAGAATCTGAAGTCCCGATGTTAATAGATCTTCAGGTGCTAATAATCTCTCCCAAAAAAATAGCCAAATTGCTGAGATGTTATCAATCCGATAATCTCTTGACTCGATTGCGGTTTTGCTCACATTTCGGAACAGGTTGGAAATCCTCAGTTTGTATTTGAGGCGAAATCAGTCCAAAGAATGGAACTTTTGGTGTTGAACAGATTGGAATGGCGATTGAGAGCGATAACTCCCTGCTCATACATAAGATATTTCCTGAGAAAGATGAGCAAATGTGATCAAGAACCATCCAACGCATTGATATCCAGATCACTACAAGTGATAGCCAGCAAAACCAAAGGTGAAAAAGGTCTCTTCTTTGTGTTTTATTTTCTTGACCACTTTTGTTTTTGTGCTATTTTGGGTTTTCTATAACTTTTGCTTTTTATGATTTTGGGTAAAAAAAAATTTGGACTATAATGGTGGTTGTGTGAGTGAGCAGGTATTGACTTTTTGGAGTTTAGACCTTCTGAAGTTGCTGCTGCAGTGGCACTTTCTGTTTCTGGAGAATCGCACACAGTACACTTTGACAACTCTTCCTTCTCTCCTCTTTTCTCACTACTTCAAAAGGTAAAAGAAATTCCACCAAAAATCTCAAATTCATAAATCTATTTCTCTAATATCAATAAAAAGCAGCAATTGGCTGTTCAATTTCAAGAAATGCCAGTTGTGGAGAATATTGAAATCATCATTGTGTGTGTGCACTAACTAATGCATTGCATACACATGTATAATTTATATTTATAAAAAAAGTTATAAAAAAAAAGGAAAGAAAAACTGGTTTATGGGTCTGAATCCTTTGACTTCCAAAACTAGTGGAGCGTATAGACCAAAGACCACTTTAAAGTATATTATTCTATAGCTGTGTGTCTTGTGACTCTTCTTTCTCTCTCTCTCTCTCACACACACTCACTGCACACTCTAGTCACATCTATAACCAAATCTTGCCCCCACAAAACATGTTGTGGTATGGTTGATTCTAATTTGATCTTGCAATCTAAAAAATCAGATTGGTTTCCATTTAGATCTTCTTTTTCTAGACCCAAAAAAGCTGATGTGGTCATTGTGTTTGTGTTCAAGAGACAAAACAAAGTGTCAAGTTTTAAACTTTGTTGGTTCTTTTATTGCTTAAACTCTGTTGCAGGAGAGAGTGAAGAAGATTGGGGAAATGATAGAGACTGATGGCTCAGGCTTATGTTCACAAACACCTAATGGGGTTTTAGAAGTATCAGCTTGTTGTTTCAGCTTTAAGACTCATAATTCTTCATCTTCTCATACACATCTTTCTTAAATTTCTCTGTTTTTTCCTAAGTTATTATTATTACTATGTCTGAGGAGAGGTTGAAAAAGCAAAATAATCATAGCAAAATTTAAAAATAAAAAAACTAGTATTTCGATTCCAATATTAATTTTATTTCTAGCTTTGATTGTACTTGGCAAATAAATAGGATGGATGATCTTTAGAATTTTTTGTTGGTAGGAAATAGGAAAGAACAAAAAAAGAAACAGAGAATGTTTTTTTTCTTTTTCGTTCCCGCCAAATAAATATAGCGGGAAAAAAAACCGTATCGGTTCCGTTGATCGCTAAGAGTTGACTTTCAAACGGTGTCGTTTAAATAAAATAAGGCGCGCATGGCAATAATGGGCTTAGAATTGGGCCCACTAACAGAAGTCTTTGACTTCAAGTTGACGTAAGAGACCTTTCTACCTTTATCAATAAAAGTCCAAAATCTAAAATATAGTGTTTCATGAAAAACAAAATAAAAATTATATAATGATTGGAGTCCAGGTCCACTAAACCTCTAGGTTCTGCAACTATATGAGTAATGGGCCAATACTATATTCATTAAAATAATC
This sequence comes from Eutrema heterophyllum, assembly GCA_002933915.1. Lineage (NCBI taxonomy): Eukaryota > Viridiplantae > Streptophyta > Magnoliopsida > Brassicales > Brassicaceae > Eutrema > Eutrema heterophyllum. Next base: position 935,044 of record PKMM01019312.1, read on the forward strand.
ATTTGGGCCTACCGATTTCGTTTGGTATACCATCGATTTTGACGATCATCAAATAAAATAATTGTGTTTGGAGAAAAATATATGAAGATATTCTCTTTTTCTTTGTATCAGTTTATCAATATATTTTCAAGCTCAAAATGGTAAAAATCTCTATTCGTCACTAAACAATCGGTCAAATCTTTCCAAGCTTAACTGTGTGAAAATAAATTTATTTTCCATCAAGTATGAAATAGATTTATTAGACATTAAGAGCGTAATCATGATACATGATAAGAAAGTACATTTGTCGGGAAAAAAAAAACAAGAAAGTACAAAAAAGTATATATATATTACCATTTTTAAAAATATTAAAATTCGAATACGGTGAAGTAAGATATATTTGCGTTAATTAATACACGAACAAGTGCTAGTTTGTATGAATTTTTTTTTTAAAAATAGCTACGATAATTAATAACATAAAAAATTGCCATATCATTGATATATAAAAATAATAGTTCTCATAATTAACCATCGTCTAGCTAATTAATTGGTGAGTGAAAGACTATCTTTTCATTAAACTCTTTTTTGTAACTACTAATTTGACTTAATCACTGCTTATTCTAGAATTTTGTTTAGCTTTGGTCCTGACTCCTGACCTTGCACTAAAACAATCTTGCTGTTTAAAGGGACAATTTTGGGATCCACATGAACGTATATACACGTAAGATATGTGTGTGTGTGTGTGTGTGAAAATTTGAAATGAAGAACTATTTGGATAGTGGACTAAGTGAAGACAACAATACAAAACATATAAACTTTTATAATTCTTTCATTGGGCTTCGTCATAATGAGTCGTCATAGTCATTCAACAGTCCAAATCAATATTATATTACATTTTATTATTTTCCCTTAAAAAGTTGCTGGAAGACTCAAAGTTATTTACTTATATGGCTTCAAAACTTTTTTCAACCTATGCTTTTTCTTTTATACTTACTAGGAGAGGCGCAATATTGCTTTTTCTTTTATACTTACTGGGAGAGGCGCATATTTATTTTTATTTTGTGTTGTAAATAATGTTTTTACTTTTTACACCTTCAATTTGATTGTCAATCTTTCTCCTGTCTCCGAGTATAAAATTATATGTTTTGGCCCTATATATTAATCTGTATAAAATCATACTTTTTTCTAGTTCATCCAAATTCTGTTATAATTTTTAACTTTTTCAATTTACCATTTTGAGTTTTTGTTTTCACATTATTTCATTTCCCATTTCCACACCCTTAAATTCTTATATTCTTCTTTGTTTTCATCTTCTTTTTCTATGTTTTTTTTTGTTATATATCTCATTTGTTCCTGATAACTTGTTATCTTTTTAATTGTTTATTGAATGTTTTTTTTATGTCTTATGGTTTTTTATTATGATTTTTCTTCTTTACTTGCTTAAAAACTTTCTTAACTTATCGTCACTTGCTCTCATAATTTGTTCTTTTTTCTTCACTTGTATGAAGATTAAATTATCCTCTCGAAAATGACGATTAATTCCGACGAAAAAAATGAAACAAAAAATCTTATAAGATCTTATGATGTTTCAAAATTAAATTCGAATTTCATTTATTTTATGTTTATGTTTTAATAATTTTTAAAATAGTTAAATTCAAATAAAGAGTTTGCATATGCAATTAATAGATAGACATATGTTAATTTTTTAGTTACTCATACATGATGATGTGTCAATCCCTGGAAAGCCCCCTTTCATCTTTTATATATTAGATAACTAAAGAGAAAATACTTTTCTTTTTGTATAAAGAAAAACAAATTATGTCTTTAAGTAATTTCATAAGACGTACAATCATTTAAATTAATTAACTACTAATTAACTATACGTATTCTGAAAAAAAATCACTGATTTATAATTTTGTTTTAAAGCAGAAAAATGGGAAATTTATTCACTGCACGTGAATCATCATCACTTTCCCAAATTAGGGCAATGTTTTTTAAAATAAGAGCCTAAGAGTATGGGAATATCATCTAATTTAAAGAAAGAAGAAAACCCTAACCCTAGTTGGTCCTATATATTTGTTTTACGCAATCAAATCGAGCTTGTTTGTTCTTTTTTTTTTCAATTATAATAATGTTACTTGTTTTGAAACTTAGCTTGAAAGGGTGGTCATAAAACCCTGCTTGTGGGTCACATTTAGATTCCCTAAATGAAGCATAACGACAGTAACTATTCTACAGTAATAACACTGTGATCATGATGATGATATACACGTATACATGCATGTATATATGTATGGTACACAATATACATATTGATGGGTCGTTGTCCGATGTGTTTCTGCGTATTGACTGAAAGATTCCATGAAGAGGACCACAGTAAAAAAAAAAATATCATTTTTAAATATATATTTGTATTGTATATGATCAAAAAATTTGTACATCAATAGTTTAATTTTTTACATTGCGAAAAAACAAACCCCTAAATTTTATTTACTTAACTGCGTTTCACTACTTTCTATGAACATTTATTACATATCCAAACTCCAACGTATGGTACAAACATTTCTCATTACTGCAGCAGCCGAGTAAAGATTTTTCAGCTCTGAATAAATATTTTAATCATATGATTCATATACAATACTTCGGTATACATGTCCCCATCATTAATTTTTTATAGTTTGTTTATGTAGCAATATATGGAGACTCCTCTACCAAAATTAAGCTATCTGGTAACTAGGAAGTTTTAGTAATACTAATATTTAAAACAAATAATCGTATTCAAGTGATCAATATCAACTTAAAGACTTGTTTTTTTTTAACTAATCACTCTTTCGGATAAGCTAAATACTCTTAGATAATTCTCATGTTTTGCGTGAGTAAACAATAGAGAGAATGACATAAAAAGGAGAAACAATTTAACAGGTTTTAAAGTAGTCAGAACTAACTAATATCGCGTGAAAAAATGTCAGAACAATGTGTTGTCAAAACAGATGCATGGAATAATATAAATGGTGGATTAACAAACGTTAATTAATCATTAATCCCAAACATGTACTGATCAAACTCGATCAAGTACATTAACTGATTAAGCCAATGCACAAGCGTTTGAAATTTGGACCCAACAAAAAATAAAAAGAGAGCAATGAAAGAGGACCACAAAGTCATCTTCGCTCTTGGAGTGTGCAGCTTTAGCTTCGACAAGAAGGCGTAGAGATTGCCTTATCAAGCAAAAGCATCCTCTCAAGTCCCTTCATTTGTGTGTATATTTGTCTCTCTTTTCTCTCTTTACTTAGCATTGTCTCGCATAGAGAGAGAGAGAAGATGGAGAGGTTGAGACATGAAAGGCTAAATATGGATATGGCCGTGAGATGGGGACTCGAATCTTATCTGCCTCTTTTTGCCTTTTTCAATCATTTCGGTTTCCTCTTTCCTCTGCATATTTCATTACATCATCACTCAAAACCCTAGTTTCATTTGAATTCATTTTTTTGTTGGTATCAGGTAGTTACCAATTTTTCATCAACCCATTTTGAATAAAATTACTAGGCCTAATTAACCACTTTTAAGTTTACTAAAACTTGTTCAATTTGACGTAATTTAATTATACTATAAAATAATTTATCGAAGAGAAAGTTAAACCTGAATCCAATGGAGAAGTTTTTTTCTCGATTAAATTCATATACTGGTAATACTATATACTCCGAAAACAAAACAAAAAGGTGAATTAAACGAATGATTAAAATGATCTTAAGAAAAATAAACAAAATTAATTCCGGGTGAAAGTCTAGGGATTTGGAAGAATATCATTAGTGTAGTTATGTATGTGTGCCCATATGTTTTTCTCTCTTCTCCTTCATGCTTCCAAAGAGCCTACATGTCTCCTTCCCCATATCTTTAAAGAACAATGCTCTACATATATATATACACACTCACACATACACATACACATATATTAATAATTAGAAAGACATAGAGAGGATGAAGCTTTGGATGTATCGACATGTTTCGAGTTTTTTTGTCTTTTTTTTTTTTTTTTGAAGTGAAGAATTAATTCCCAGGAATCAGAATACTGTTGCAGCTACTAGCTGATGTTTTTTCACCTTTTTCATTTCCAAGGGAAAAAAAATTAAAAAATTGAAAAGAACAAATATATATATATATATATATCAATACTGATTGGTTATTCAGGAATCCACGCATACATGATATGTATAAGCCATTGAACAATATTTGTAGGGCAGAAATCTCCATCCCAAGGAGATTCCGACCGATCCACATTGGAGTCTTACACTCATTGGACAATAAATGAGATCTATATATATAATCTCACCAAACATATAATAATAACAATAATCGTAACAAATTTAGCAATCATCATTATGTGTGTGTGTGTGGAAAAAATGATCAAGAGAGTATATATTAACTCTCAATTAAACCCCAAGAACTTAAGAAACATGAACACTATAATTATCAGATCTATAAATGTGCATGTGTGGAAATAATGGTGAAGAAAATATAGTAACACTCTCAAACACCAAAAACGAATCAAGAAACAAGAACAATATCAACAATTAATTAGGAAGCACTAAAAAGATCTCAACACACAAAATCATATACGAATCATATGCCAACGAGGATGCATCTATATAAATAATGCATACACAAAATACACACACATTTGCACGAGATCATATAAAAATTCATACACAAAACCTTGTAAATTCAAACACTGACACATGTGATGCTACTACGGACGTCACTAATAAATAGCTAGACAAATCAAGGATTTTGCTAAGAGATTTAGAAGTAAATAATGAAAAACGTAATTAACCAGAAAGGATCATCATCAACATCATCAAAAGACGAAAATGGGTACATAAATTAAACAATAAAAACCCCTCTCAAATTTCTCAATTAATTAATTAGCTAAATTAAAACCCTAGTAGTGATCAAGAAATTCAAGATTCATGGTTGGTCTTGTTCATGATGAAACGAAGTAGACTGTGGAGGAGGAGGAGCTGAATTCTGATGATGATGATGAAGTGGTGGCGACGATGACTTACCAAGAGTGTGTTTGTTGTTATGTAACCAAACCTTAAGAACTTGTCTCGGAACTCCAGTCTCTTGACAAAATCGCTGAATCACTTCATCGTCTTGTCTCTGAATTCTCCATCCAATCCTCTCAGCTAAACCTAACATCCTCTCCTTCTGCTCAGCCGTGAATTTAGTCCTAAACCTCTTCCTGATCCCTCCTCCTCCTCCTGCCTCCGCAGAAGAAGTCTCCATTCGATCTTCTGATCTCTCTCTTTGTGGTGGAGGAGGAAGAGCGAGCTGTAGAGGAGGAGCTTGCGACGGTGGTGGTCGGTAACTCACTGGAGCTGGAAGACGGTAGAATCCCGGCGGGGGAGGAGGAGGCTGTTGCGGCGGCGCGTGGTGGTGGAAGTAAGGTAGTTCCTTGCGGTGGAAGTTACGGTGACAGCCACAAGCGGCGCATTTTAGCGCGTCGATGGTACCTTCGATTCCAGCTGGCATAAACTCACCACAACCATCCACCGCGTGTCCTCCTATGTTCACCGCTTGGTTCTTGAGACACTCACGGAACCTAAACCTGCTTCCGCCGGAACCACCGCCGTGAACCACCATATATCCTCCACCGCCGGTGGAGGTTGTTCCGGCGGTCTCAGGACTTTCGGTGGAGGCCTTGAGGACACGAGACGGTGGAGGAAGAGGAGGAGAGTCGTAAACGGCGTCGTCTTCTCCTTCCTCGTGAAGATTCATTTCGTCTTCTTCTTCGTTGTTGTTGTTGTCGTCTTCAAACTCCATCAAAGCTAGTGGAGATGGTGAAAACTACGTCGTTTTTGAGAGAGGAAGTTCAACAAGGAGAAGGAGAGAGAGAGAATGTGGACATCCAAGATTTTATCTTCTCTCTTTCTCTCTTTCTCTCTCTCTATATCTGGATTTGGGATTTGAGAAATGGTTTATTTTATTTTTGCTATATACATTCTTGGTTATTGGAAATTGGAATCTAATAAATCTGTCCTCAACCACACTTTGTAACGCTTTCTTTTATCATTACATTCTTTTTTCTTTCTAATTTTACTTTTTATATAGTTGAAAACAATATACTTTGTTTTGTTTTTTTTTGTCAACTAAGCACTAAAACCAATGTACTTATTAATTAGTTATTATTATATCCACTATATCAGTCAATTTAGTCGGACCGATCTAACCATGACTATGATCTAAGAAACGAAATTTTGATTTTAGTTTGGTTTTAATTGGTTCCATTCTTTTATTCATATGAAAAACAAATATATAATCATTAATAAAATTTATTAAGATGGATTTAAAACATTATACTAATTTTGACTAGCAAATAAAAAATAAATTATTTAATGATTTGGAATTGAGATATTATATTTAAATATGTTCGTTTTTAACATTTATATAATTATGAGAATTATTATAAAGACAATTTTATAACAGACAACGCTATCCGTTCCACAAAGATCTACGATCACGATTAACGGTTTCACCTGCATTACGTTGAATATTTCCTTATAAATTTATCTCCATTAATCTGTATAAATTGGTCAACTATGGACTAAGAAGACTTCTACAGCGTTTTATTATTTTATGAAGAATCAAATTTGGAAAATATTGATTTAGTGATTTATGATTCCAATGTTTTCTAATTTACTTCTAGGGCTGGTTTTGAAAACACTGCATGTTATGTTTTACTAGTTTTTTTCTTTTTACAAAGAAATAAGCTGGCGACAAAAAAAAATGAGATAAGCTTTTGTTTTTCTGGACAAAACACCATCGCATGTGATCGTCGTTTCTTATCCCTTGCCGCTTGTGATGAACCGTTTCGTTGTGGTGGTTTCTCTCCGGCGGTTTCTCCAGTTCTGATATGTGCTCTCAAGTTGACCGACGGTTTATTTTTGGCATTTGCAGAGAAGGATGAGCTTATGTCAAGAAGGATGAGCTTAATTTGTAATCTCAGGTTTGTGCAGAAAGTTGGGTTTGTGTGATGAGTGAGGCGCCAAATGTATAGATGAGCGGATCTGTCTGACGGTGCGGTATAGTTGCTTGGAGCGATATATGTGCTTTCGCAAACGGCATCGCAGAACTTTCTTCAACTCTTGTTCCAGTCTTGAGCTTCTCTGATCTTGTTTCGTGATGTGCTCGGGTTCGATTGGGGTTCATCTCTGGTAAAGCTGTCTTTGTCTTTGTTCCCGTGTTCAAGTTTTATCCTTGTTGTTTTCGTTATCGGTTTATCTCCTCTGCCTTGATCTTTTTCGAGCTCGCTCTGTTTAGACTTTGGTTTTTGGTTTCTATCGCTTGCTTCCGGCAACGGGAAAGTCGACGCTTGGTTGTTGGTTTGTGTTTGGTGAAGAGGTTGCGTTCTGGCAGCTTGCTTTGTTTGAAAAAAAAGTTTTATCATGTTGTTGTCTTTTCCGGCTGGTTTTCGGTGTTTAGATTTCATTATGTCTAGTTCTATTCAGAAATTTTTGTTGGTGTTGTATCGATTCTAGCCTTTGTTTTAGTTTGTTTTCCCTGTTTTTGGAGCTTGTGTTTTCCTCTTTTGGTCTCATGTTTCCGGGGACTTTTCGTTGTTCCGTCGGCTTTTGTATACTTTGTATCCCTCCATGTTAATATTAATCAAAATCAGATGACAAAAAAAAAATTGTTTTTCTGGACATAACATACAAATAGTTTAGTGTATGTATTTTAAAGTAAAGCGAAGGGATAGTATTAGAGATAACTTTTGGGAAACTAAAAAAAAAGGGATAAAATAAAAATAAACGCGATAATTATTTTTGTCCATATGCCAATAGTATAAATAACGCATTAATATTTCTGCGATAAAGTGATGGGCTGTCTAATCACATCAAAATCAGTAATGCCCTTAATAATTTCAAGGTCTGAATTTCAACTTTTCAGAATTATTTACTAAATAATTCAAAGAGTAAAACAAAGTTTAATACATTAAGTAATAAGTACGTGCAGATAATTTGCAAAAGTTGAAAGAAGAAACTTTAGTAAAACTTCAGCCCGTAACCGCCTGATTAATTAACTCGTGTTGACGTTAGATCAACAGCATCAGATTTTTTCGTTTTTTTTAATAGATTTTTCGTTTTTCTATGTTGTTATTTTTATCAAACAATTTTTTTTTTTGTATTTTGATTAAACTCGGAAGTAATTTCCGACTCTACTAATCTCCCGAGCGGGAGTGACACAACTCATTTATGATACTCCACTTGGCTAAGAGTAAGTTTGATAATTCCGCATCCGAGGAAACTCGATCCCTGGTCTGGACAAACAGAGTCAAACAATTTGACAAACTAATATTCATAAAATTGTTTTTAATGATTAGTCTCTTCGTTAATTCAGTCGATGGTCATTTGTCTTGTCAACACGAAATTGCATGATGAATTTACATAACTTATTTGATGGACGTGTTTAAATCAAGTTTAACTCCAAACATTAGCATTTGTTTTTTATGGTCTGAAAAGGATAAATTATGTGTCATGAGTTCGTATGTTCTATAATTTAAACAACAGGTTTTTGCTTCTTTTTTTTTTGACCAAATAAACAACAGGTTTTTGCGAAAATACAAGAACTCGAGAAGGAAACCAAGATTCATTATCATTAATATTCAAATATTGGATCCAATCTAATTTGAAAAGACCAACGAGAGCAACTTTATGAATTTAAGCCCCCTTGAAAATAAAATGTTGAAAAACAGAAATAATATATCAAAAAAAAAAATGGTGGTGATCTTAAATTAAACTTTAGAAAAAAAAAAATTAGAAATAATATAGCTCTGACCGGGTTAGAATAACAGTATTATTATAAGATTTTAATAACAGGTGTGTCGGATTATATAATAATGTTTTGTAGGGCCTCAAAATTAACGAAGTAAAAAATTAAGAGCGACTAAAATAACTCATTTTACACGAAAGATCAAAAAGTAAAGTAAATTTTTAGGTTACGAACAAAAAGTATAAATTATACACCGACTCTGAGAAGAAAATGGGATGCTGAAAGACGTTTGAGATGACGTGCTGACGTGTACCTGTCAGCCGGCGGGAAACCGCTTTCCTACGTGGAGACACACATAGGAATTGTCTCCGTTCATTATTCATAAACGAATCATTTTTACATTTAATATAACAAAATACAAAATTCTCAAATTTATAACACGATGGATGTAATGATTTGTCTTTGAGAAATGTAAAACATAATTTTCATAATTCTTCATTTAAATAGATAATTTAACTAGAAATCATAACATAAGTCGCGCCACCAAAATTATTTAACTAAAAGAGACAGAAGTAATATTATCAACAGCAACAAAATAAAAATAAAAATAACAAAAAAATGTAAAAACTATTCAACAGTTTTATACCAAACATAATTTAAGAGTTAATATTTTTCCTACACTTATATACTTACGTATTAATAAAAATGGGTCGAACGCTCAGTATGAAAACTGGCAAAAAAAAAAAAAAAAAGTAATGTTAGAACTTGTCAATGATAGGCTCGTTGAAACCTATTTATTGCACATCTATATGACGTGGATATGGTCATCACAACTAAATCATAGTATATATTATGACAAAATTTTCACAGAGTATATATATATATTTATATTTTGTTAAAATCGTAGTTTTTTTGGTAATGAGAATAGGGGAAAACAACACAACTGGCTAAACCAAGCAACTGATTCAAGATGGCGAATTATTGAATATATTATTATGATGACTTTGTTAACTTTACAAAAACGTAACAGTTAAAGCTTTGCAAGCGTGAGGATAAAAACTTTATGATGATTTATAAGTCTGAATTTTCACAACCCATATCGAACTCTACTATTACCTATGTAGCCTAATATACATTTTGAAATGGGGGTAATCATTGGATTGGTAATTCGATATGTTCAATCAATTATATATCATACAAGAAAAATATATAATATGAATTTTGACAAAAATAAAAAAAACTAAAAAGCAACCGACAAGGCTAAGTTAATAGGGCATCAGGGTAGATTGAAAAAGTAGTAAAACTTTGTTACAAGTGGAACTTATAGATTATCATGAGAATCCATTTGACCATAAATACTACATCAAAAAGGACAATAATTTAACTCCTCTTCTTTAGTGCACATCCATCCTTTTTTCTCCCATCATTTTTCTTGGAAATTAAAAAAAAAACAAAAAAAACAAGATATTTGAATAACATGGTATCTCTCCTATTAATAAAACCTATGCTATCGGATATTTACTGTGAAAAAAATGAGCTGCATAAATGGGTGTTTTGAAAGAAAGAAAAAACATGGCTTTGATGTTTTTGGTTCTAAAAATATATAGAATTTGTCTCCTGTAAACGAGAGACCAACATTAGTGTTAAAAATCTTTAACGGAAATATGAATGTAAAAAACTTTTGTAATAGAAAAGAGGCTGCTTATATTTAAAGATAGACATTTGTACCAAAACATCTGACCATCTTTGGCAGCTCTATATATATACAAGAATGGCACTTCGATTTTGGTTAGTAAATTTAACAACATAAGTTTATTGAAATAATCTTGTCCATGGTCCATGGATCAAAGACTAATGATTAACCCATAGAAACATACACCAAAAGAACAATCACATCTCACAAAATTTATTTATAATTGCAAGATCATCTCATCCAAAGAAACCCATTTGGAGCAGCTCTCAATCACATCAAGCTTCTTCCAGAACATGATTCATCAGAAAGCATCTGCCTGATCCTCTGGAAGAAGCTCAACACTGTCTCCTCAGCTTTAGTTTCTGCAGAAGACAGAGATAAGCTCATAAATAAGATCAAAACAAGAAGAGACAGATCTTAAATTACTTATTCCGCTGTAGTAATTTAACGACAAGTTAAAGATTATTAGCTTGGTTTTTATTACTAACCGAGTTTTGGTATAGTGTGTCCACTTGTATGATGGATCACCACTGGCTCTACAAATGATTTCGCAAGAACTTCGCCTTCTGTTTTCAAAAAATCTCTCTCGCCTGCAAACCCGACACAGAGTTACAGACTCTCCATGCTCATTTAAGATTCCAAATACTACAGACAAGCATCTCCAGTGTTATATTTGGTCCTTTGATATGTGATAAAAAATATATATATTTGGTCCTTTGATAGAAACAGCAAAAGCCAATCCAGATGTTGTATCAGAGAAGCTCTAATGGGGATTTAAAACTACGTTAACATGTCTATCTAAACATTCCTATGCCAATCTTGGCTACATCAAAGCCACACTATTAATGTAAGCTTAAAAAAAAAAGTAGACAGAAACTTGGCATATATTAGTGTCTAAGATTACAAATTAACCGAGAAATCGAGTGAAGAACATGAGCAGGGACGTTGCCGGTTTACCTATGAAGTGGAGTGACGGGCAACGAACTGGAGATGAGAATGCACCTACAGCAGCTTTAGGCTGCCCAAACATCAACCCTGGAATTTTTGCTCCAGATATTATCACCAAGAACTTGACCTTTGGCACCTTAGTTAAGGCCGTTCCCTACAGACAGTTTCAACACTAAACACTTTCTCAGGCACAAAACAATAGTAAGAAACTATTCTAACAATAGGTTTGATTTTCCAAAAGCTCAAATTCAAATTCAATCTCTCTGTTCGCTACAAACGGTTTCAACATCAAACACTTAGAACGAAACAATAGAAACTAGTCTAAAAGAGGTTTCATTCTTCAAAAAGCTCTAGATGCAGATTCAGTCTCAGAACCTGGATTCTGATTGCTTATGTACCTCTTCTTGCATTCCGGGAATAGCCGCAGATAGAAAAGCTCCCTACGAGAATTGAACAGAACAAAATGGATCAAGAGCACACACTGGAAATTGGTCACATCAAGAATCGACGGCCCATGATCCTGATGATATATATATCAAAGTGATCAATACTGGAAATCTCGTCCAGCATCAAACCAACCTGGGAAAAACCAAGAAGTCCATCAAAAGGTCCATTCTTTATCATGTAGTCCTCAATATAATCCAAACACTCTTCAAAATTCCTGTATTCTGTAAAACCCTATACAAACAATAGCACCAAACACACACACCCAATTCTAGTTATTTATACAAAATTATGAACTTTTCTACCCAAATAAAACTTGAGCAGATACTAGAACAATCATCCATTGACTAAAATTTTACGATTAAACGGGAAATTTCTCCAGTGCTTGTGAATTAACCTTTACTTTGATCGCATTATTAGTCAAATAACATCGAGATTTAAGGAAATTAAAAAAAAAAAAATTGGAACGGACCTTGCTAGCTTGGTACCACTCGTAATACGGCGGGTCAAAGAATCGCTCGACGTCCGATTTCCCGGTGGCCGGAAATGGACCGTCGAGGAAATCGAGGTCTAGATCTCGGAGAACTGTGTCCGGCCATTTACCTATAAGCGCTTGGAGAATCCGACCGCTGGTTCTGAATCCATGAAGGCACAGGATTCTAGGGTTCCTCGGTTTGTTTTCCGTACCGGACAGATGATTTTCCGACGCCATCGCCGTTATGTTGAAGCCTAATCTCGTTCGCAATCCAGTGGCTGTTTGGCAACCAGGATATGAATGTCCCAGCATTGGACAAGTGTAGCTCTCCGTCAGGTTTCGGATTATGCTTGTGACCGAACAACAATATAACTTTTCGTGAGAGTTGTTAGATTCGTTCCAAATCTAACTAACGGTCAGGTTGTAATTTCTATGTGACATTTATTTTTATTTTTTTGGGTAGTCGGATGGTAATTAACTTTCATTTCTAAATTGAAGATAATTCGTTTCCCAGAACATTGCGGTAAAAGAAACAAAAAAAATCCCTTAAAAACCGTTGTATTTGTCTATTTATAATTTTAAATATTTTGCAAATTTTCAAGATCCACAATGGAATATAAACCAGGTATTTTTGTTCTTCTTCTTCTTTTCTCTGAAAATATATAAACCAAGTTTTGCATGGAAGATTAAAGCTTACTCGTCCAAGTCATTAAGTGGAGTGTGGACAATGGAAAAATGATTAAAGTCTGGCAAGGTAAGTACTCGTTGTATAAGTTGAGTAATGAGAGTTTAACACCAACAAAAATAAACCTTGTAATTAAACATCTTTATACTAATGGAGCATATTTAGTAGAGCTTACACATATATAATCAAATCATTTTTTTTTTTTTTTGGAATTTGCTCTCAGTTCAAGAGATCAACATGCAAAAAGTTGTTAGATGCAAACCTAGTAATTTTACAATCTTGATGATGTAGTCAGCTGGATTTACACTCGAACTACAATTTATACAGTTAAGAGTGTATAATCAACAGTATGTTGTTTGATTATCTCTTAGAACAACCTTGTAGGGATCTCTTTCCAACTTTATGTACCGATGTTCAAATAAATGAAAAGAAAAGAAAAAGAAAAAATTATCTTAAATGTTGTGAAGTACGTATTTTGGTAGGGATTTAATTAATAGATTCAGTAAACTGAATTGTAGGTGTAATTGTATGGTCGGTTCACACCGTATGGCATCATAGAATTGCCAACTATATAATTCAGTAATCATTTTACACAGTAGTTGTAGTACCAATTCAATTAACAATTTAAATGAACAATAACTACTGTAGAAAGGACCTTTACAGGCTATCAACTGTCTTCTTCCTTTATGTATTATACTATATATCGGTTTTAGCTGTTATATAATCTTATTCGACTATTTAAAAATTATCTGACAGCTATCTCCAACTCTTGTTATTAGTGATAAAAACAGTATTAGTCGACAAAACAACATTAATATATGGAAGAAAACAATAACAGCAATATCAAACGGTAACAAGCACAATAAAATCATAAATAATAAAATAGTCCCGATGGTCTGCTACGGCTACGCACATGGGATATACGATAATAATAAATGTCATAAGTCATTCTTCATAGGGGATAGGGTGCTAGGGATATATACTATCTGTATTTCTTCTGCAATCGACTTGATAACTGTTACATGATTCGGAACTAATATTATATATTTTGTTTTTGAGTCTGGAAAATTACGGGCTTCACCACAAAATCGTATGATAATCCCAAAAAAAAAAAATTCAATTATTAAAATTTTTATATAAAAAAGGTATATTACCGGTGGGTGGATCGAGTAGACAGAAGGACAAACATGATGCGATATTCAATACACATATGAATTTGTATGTATAATGTGCATTGTTTCTCTCTCCAATTATTGTTAGTTTGTTACCTAATCAACTTATTGGTATCTGTGTTTGTTTAGCTCAATGGTTAACTAATGCCTGGTAACCTCGATTTCGTGTTTCGTTTTTACCGAGCTAAACCAATGGGTTTATCTCGGTTTTATCTTTAACCTTTGAAATATAGTTTGGACGACTCGAAATCAACAAATAAGCATACTAATTAGTCTTAAAGTCGAACTTTTTCCTCGTCTCTTATACTCAAACTCCCTCCCCATGTTATTCTTATCATGCGCTTGCATGTTAGTGTTCAAGTTAACGTACACACTTTAAACTCCATTACTCATTTCACAAAAAATGTCTTGACACATTTCACACATATTAAGAAAACTATTAAAAGTTCAATATTCCATTTGATCTATAATAGATGATATTTAAGGATTCTACACACAAATTAAGAAATCACACAAAATCATATCTTTTTTTATTTTTTCTAAATCAAAACATCATTTATTGTCTAATTAAACACAATTCAACTAATGATAAAAAATACTGCATAATATAAATGGTCAAAAATAAATATAAAAACTTTAATTTTGCATTGAAAATGTAAAACATCAATTAAAATGAAACAAATTTTTTTTGCTTAAACATCAACTATTATGGATCAAAGGGAGTATTACATTTTATTAATACACTAAACAATTTTTCATTCTCTAATTAATACATTTAAACAATAAAATTAAAACTGGATTTTTGTTCAAAATTATGCATTGAAAACATAAAATGACACTTTTTGTGAAACAAAATTAAAACCTTAAAATGACACTCTTTGTGAAACGGATGAAATATTATTTTAATTAACTTTTGCAAAGTGATTAAAAGAAGTTTTTTTTACAAAAACATGCTCTTTCTGTTTCGTTTTGTTAAGATGGATTTGTATATGTTGTTAGTACGTTTTTGGTTTTGAACTCTTTTGACTAAAGCTAGTTTAATATTCCCTCCATTTCACAAAGGGTGTCATTGAAAGGTTTTATTTTTTTTTCACAAAGAATGTTGTTTTATGTTTTCAATGCATAATTTTTAACAAAAATCTAGTTTTAGCCATTGTTTAAATGTATTAATTAAAGAGAAAAAAATTGTTTAGTGTATTAATAAAGGATAATATTGAATTTTTAATAGTTTTTTTTAATATGTGTGATATGTGTCAAAATGATACTCTTCGTGAAACAGAGAAAGTATTACAAAGGTGACTAAGTAAAATAATTTAAAAAAAAAATCCGAATACTATGAAACCAAAAGTAAATCGCTAAAACATCTTATAGAACAGAAGACTGAGTAATTAATTACTAACAATCAAACTTAAATTAACTTTAAAACAAATCATTTTGATGGTGATTGTAATTTGCAAAATAGCTCACGCAATTATGTAAATTAAAACTGCGAGTTAAACGGCTATCAAAAATTTGAACCATTTACGCGGTTATATGTTAAATCAATCTCTTTCGCTTAATGAATCTCATCATTTTATTCGTTAAACCGACAAAACCACATGATAATTTAACATAACTCATTATTAATATTATATGATTTTTGGTTAATACGCATAAACATATCTCCATTCCGCAAGATATTTTAATATTGTTTTGACCCTCCAAACACTCTCTTTTTATACCTGCACATTAGGGGTCGTCTTCCTCACCTTTCACCACTCTGCAATACACTCTCTATCTCCTTGCTTCGCTTTCTCTCTCCACACTCGGAGAATTCGAAGAAGAAGAAGAGACAGAGGAAATAAAATGAATTCGAAGATCATCGAAGCTTTCTTCATCGTGGCACTCTTCGCCACTTCATGCCTCGCACAAGCTCCAGCCCCAACTCCCACCACCACCGCCACTCCTCCTCCGCCTCCCGCAGCCACTCCTCCTCCAGTCGCCACACCACCACCCGCCGCAACTCCAGCACCGTCCACCACTCCACCACCTGCCGCCACCCCTGCCCCCACCGTTACTCCTCCATCGTCCGCTCCTTCTCCTTCTGATGTTCCCGCCGCTTCTCCACCTGCACCGGAAGGTCCTGGAGTTAGTCCCGGAGACCTTTCTCCGACTCCTTCCGACGCCGCTGCTCCTCCACCTAACGCCGCTTTCTCCAACAAAGCTTTCGCCGCCGGTACCGCTTTCGCCGCGATTATTTACGCCGTCGTTTTGGCTTAAGAACTCATTTAAAACATCTTTAAAAAAAAAAGTTCTGTTTTAGTTTCATTTTTTTTTCCATTTTTTTTTTAGTTTCAATGTTAATTTCGAGAATTTGATTGATTTTCGTTATTCGATTGTTGATTTTGAATTGGGTATGATTGATCGGGGATTGGTATTTATTTATGCCGGAGTTTAACTGTTGACACGTGTAACATGTCACGGTTTGTTGTTGAGGTGGAATGTGTTATGTAAATCCAGTAATAGCTTTAATAAAATTATTTGATTATTCTTTTCTTTACAACAATCTCACATGGTTCATCACTCTTTTGAGTCTTTTATAGGAAAAGTCAGAATCTCTCTAATATTATTTAACAATACATTTTTTAAAATAAAATTTATTTGATTTTTATTACATGCCATTACAAATAAAAAAAAAATTTTAAAATGAAATTTATTTGGTAAGTTATTACATATTATGTCATTATAAAAAAAAAAAAGATAATTAAAATAGGAAAAAATATAATTTTTTTTTTAAAATTATTGATGAGAATATGAAAAGTATTTATTTCTCATTAAATATGTTATTTACTATTTAGTTTCTTAATTATTATGATATTATTATATAATAATCAATATATACATATTCAATAAAATATATTCGAGATATTGAAATATTTTCAATATGATTATTATATTTTATTTGAATATATATCAAAACAAAAATTTGAAAAATATTTTACTAGTTTTATAAAAAGTTAGACACAATAAAATTGATTTTTCAGAATTTATGGACTGACCACCAAACTCATAGTCATTAAGCGGTGCATATTAGAGTTATGTTTTCAAAATTATAGATTTTTGCGGGTTAGTCCGAATAATATTTTAGTTCATTGCAAATAATTAGTTAGATATATTATAAAATTCAGATTAATTTATTTTTTTCATAAATTTCAAAACAATTTTTAAGAAAAAATTATTTCGCGCTATATAGTTAGCGCAGATTGAATCCTATATATATGTATCCCGGTTTACTCCTATCTGATTCCCGTTGATTATTGAACTGTAAATCACGTTCTTTGGCTTTTTCCTTTTATTAAATGTCATTTTAATACGATGAATTCCGGATATGAGATCTCGATCATACTTTATTGCTAAGTGCTTACCGTCGTCTTTATGACTTTATTATATCAGCCAAAAAAACCTTAGGTGGATTGTAAAATTACATTCGTAAAATATATATTTGTTTCCTAAAAACACAGACATTCCGAGCCCATCTTTCACAGAGAACTACAACAAGTATTAATATATTTTCAAAATGCATGACAAAAAACATATATCACCTTTAAACCTCACAAAACCAAATAAAACTTCGTTCCACAAATATCAAACCATTTTCCATGTAATATGACTCCTCACCAAGACGGAAAAAGCCCTTTCACATATGGGCTGCCTCCCCCTATTTGGGCTATTGCTGGTCCAACATAATAATTGGTTAAAACTATGATTTTATTGATTAACTAGATTTTAAACATAATATTATTTTTTTGTAGATTTCACTAATATGTTAAATTTTTATTTATTTTTATTTTTTAGAAAGGGTTATTTTTAATAACAGACACACTGCTACACTGGTTTTAATACCTGAAAGACGTGTGTGAGTTAATATAGATGACAATTTATTTTCTTTGATAACCATGAGATTGCAGATCAAATTCCAAATAATCCTGGATTTTGTGGAATAATCGATATTTGTATTATTTTAAATGTTTGCACTGATCAAGAATGATTGAAAATCACAGTGAAAATATAATACATTTAAACTTTAGACGTTGTTATTTGTAGGGATGCAATGAATAAATGCCAAAAAAATCTTCAATTTAATATTTTCAGCCAAAAAAGCTCTAATTATCATATGGACAAAATAAAGTGTAAATTTTGATTGATTTTCACTTTTAATTCCATATTTTCGTTGACCAGACCAAATCAAACTCATCGTTAAAGAGTTAACAGATCAATTAAACGTTGTGTAGAATATATGTTAAATTAAAACGACGTCGTTTTGAATAAAAGCTATAATAAAACAAAATTTTGGAGATTTGAACTGCTTACCTTAGGAACAAGTTTGCATATACAAAACCAATTGAGCTACGATGGTTTAATGATAAGACAACAAAACACACATAATTATATATTCTAACAAAAAAACCCCACCGCGGTTTTCACTACCCAGGGCCCTTTCACGATCCGATTCACGATTTTGAATCTCTGATTTCGGAACGAGTCGTCACCGTTGATGAACCGGTGGAGAAGCGAGCCGGAAGGGATCGGTTCCTCCGTCGCGAAGTAGAACACGACGCTGTGGTGTTCCTTACTTGGAACCTGGAGATTCACGGCGAAGATGAAGCTCTTTAGGGAATAGCCACGGGATTGGGCTTTTCTAAGCGCGTGAGCCACACGATTATAGGGACGAGCAAGCACGTTGTCGAGTTTTGTACTTGATTTGAGCCAGTCCATGCCGGCGGGAGAGAGTAGATAATCTCCGGTTGGAGATTTCTATTTTTTGGTCAAGTAAGATTTGGAGCGGAGAGAGAACACGTCGCCGGGAGGCGAAGCCCAGCCGTCAATGCCAGTGTCGGGATCTACGCGGCGGAGGGATCTGCCGTTGGTTGCTTCGGCAATCCATTCCGGTACGGCGGAGGAGGAACCATAACAAGTTTAGGAACAAGTTTGCATATATAATTATGTGTGTTTGTTGTCTTATCAATAAACCATCGTAGCTCAATTGGTTATGTGTATGCAAACTTCTTCCTAAGGTAAGCGGTTTGAATCTCCAAAGTTGTGTTTTATATAGGCTTATGATCAAAAGTGGAAGTAAACAAAAGTTTACAGTTCATTTTGTCCGTTAAAGTTTTTTTTGGTTGAAAACTATAAATTGAGAGTATTTTTTGGTAATGATATATCTAGTTTTTGGTAATGGACTCTTGAATTTTCTCTCTCGAATTTTTTTATAAAAAAACCTAGATCACTATAATAAGTTTATTTTTCGTGAACTTCAAGATATTCCAAATAAATAGAAAAAAAACAAGGGAAATATAAGAGTTAAAACATAATTTTAAATAAGTAATTTGTTATATAATATTACTAGTTACAATAATAAAATCATGGATTCTCGGCACAGCCGTCCAAAAAAAAAAAAAAAAAATATCCTCGGCAGTCAGCACGCGATAAGAACCAACAAAACCACGTCGAGGAAAAAAGAAAAAAAACCAACGAATTCACAAGGACACAAAAATCGGACTATTTACATCCCCACACATTTAGTTGATTTATTTATTACCCACGAATTATTTTCTGCGTTCTCTGAGCCTGTTTTATAAGTTATATAACACTCGTCACTCACACTCACCAATGATTCCACGTACGGAAAAAAACAAACAAAGCAATGTTTTTTTTTGTGCGTTTCAATTAAAAATATTTTTAAAAATAAATAAATCTTACTTCCATCTAATAAATTAAAAATAACAATCTTACTTCCATCTAATTTGTGCGTTTCTATTCATTGTTTTCTTGTTGCATGCATCTTTCACCACTCATACATCCATCAATCTGTATAATACTATGGGACACAGAATTCTTTGAACTATTCATCAAAATTATACCTTTTCTGTTTTATAATAAGTATTATTTAAGTTTTTTTCCATAAAATATCGTTTTAGATTTTTGTAAATATCAGTATAAAATATCTAATTTAATTTATATTCTAATAAAAATGTGAAGAGTTAACTTGTATTTTAAAAGTATAACTAAATTTTTAATAAATTATATTAATTTATGTAAAAAGTATCAAAACGATATTTATTATAAAATAGAAGACGTATTTAATAGTTTAATTGATGTTTGGCGAATTCGAATACCAAAAAGGACTAATCAACATGTTCTAATTCTCAATTCAAAAAGGATTCATCATATATAATGTAAAGTGCAAAAAAGTAATTGGTATGCAGCGGCTAGCAAACCGTCAGGGGTGTCAAAATGGGTCATGGTCGATCCATGACCCATAACTTTAATGAGTCAAATCTTTTGACTTTAATGGATTAATAGGTCAAATGGGTCATGTGTCAAATGAGTCAATTTGTAATGGGTCATGGGTCATGGGTCAAATGGACGACTCGTTGGACCCATCATCATGACATCATCATTGCATTATCATGACATCATAGCAATATTACATCATCATTGCATCATCATGACATCATTCCGCATTTTCCCGCCAAATACGTTATTCTGTGTTTTCCCGCCAAAAACGTGATTCTGCGTTTTCCCGCCAAAAACGTGATTTCATATTTTCCCACCAAAACCGTGATTCTGCGTTTTCCCGCCAAAATGATGAAAACGCAGAATCACGTTTTAGACAAAAAAACGCGGAATCGCGTTTTTGGCGGAAAAATGTAAAATCGCATTTTTGGCGGGAAAATGCACTATCACGTTTTTAGCGAAAAACGTGGAATCGGGTTTTTGGCGGGAAAACGTCGAATCGCGTTTTTGGCGAGAAAATGTAAATCGTGTTTTTGTCGGAAAAACGCGGAATCGTGTTTTTGGCGGAAAATGTAAAATCGTTTTTTGGCGGGAAAACGCGGGATAACGTTTTTGGCGGGAAAATGTGAAATCGTGTTTTGGCGGAAAAATGATGTTATGATAGTAATATTGATGGGAGAAAGGCTAATTCCTGTCTGAACCTAGACCAATGGTACCGATTAGTGCCCGAACAATTGAGTTGTGCTAAAACATACACAAACTTCTTAAATTTTGAATATTCATACACAAACTTTTTTTTTTTTGCTGATTCATGCATTGACCTTGATTCTGTTAGTCAACTCCGTTAAACCGTTAACGGAGATGAGTCAGCTGCCACGGTGGAATCCCTGTTGGAACGATAATGTTAAACGACGTCGTTTTGAAAAAAAAAAAAAATTATGTACACCTAACAAATCAAACCTTGGGCAATCGATTCCAGAGTGAACACACATACCAGTGAGCCAAATTCATTTATTAGGATCTCTTACACACAAAAATTTTAAGTTGAGAAGCAAAGATTAAAAAAAAACAAAAAACAAATACGAATCACTAAAACCGAATTTCGAAGAAGGAAGAAGAAATAAATCGATGCCAGATTCAGAATTGGTATCTGAAATACCGATCCTTAACCATTAAAACCAAATTTCACAAACTCCTAGAGTTTTTTATCAACTATCTCAACGACGATTCTGGTCTTGTTCTTTTTTGTTTTGGTTAAATTCTGGTCCAATTCTTCTCCCTGATTCTGTTAACAGTTGAACATGTTGACTAACGGGATTCGGGTCAATTCATGAATCGGCAAAAAAAAAAAAGTTTGTGTATGCATATTCAAATTTTAAGAAGTTTGGGTATGTTTTAGCACAACTAAATTGTTCGGGCACTTATCGGTACCATTGGTCTAGGTTCAGGCAGAAATTAGTCTTTCTTCTGTGATATTGCTATGATGTCATGATGATATCGTAATGATGTCATGATGATGTTATGCTGATGGATCCAACAGGTCACCCATTTGACCCATAATCCATTTACATTCAACCCATTAGTGTCATCGGTCATGGATGACCCATTTTGACACCCATTTTGACATCTCTACCAATTGTTACAAAATGTAAATTTTTTAAAAAAACAATAGCTGTATTTTGTTTTCTATTGCACGAATTGAAGCTTTAAAACAAATAATATAAAGAAATAGAAAAAAATCGGAGCAAAATAGAAAGAAAGACAAAACCAAATCAACTTTTGGTACAACTGTGGATTTAAATTTTAAGTCGTCAGCTTTAAATAATTTGGCTGTTAAAAAAGGGTGCAAGTACCTACAATATAATTGTTCTGAAAAAGTGTAAAAATTAGGTGGGTCTACTTACAATTTTAAAAGCTTGTTAGGGACCAAAAAAAAAACTCTTGAAGGAAATAGTTTTTTTTTTTTTTTTTTTTTTGTTAGGCATTAGTCAATCAGACACATTCGCATTATTGGGTAAGCAATGAGATCACAAGGGACACTGACGCATGTGGAAATAGAACGACGTTTGCCAAAACTAAACAAAATATATATTACCACGTGCTAGGAGTGTCAAAATGGGTCAAATGGGTCACCCATGTCCTATGACCCTAATGGATTGAGTGTAAATAGATCAATGGGTCACCCGGTCATGGGTCATCCATGACCCATCTAATTACATGGGTCATGGATCAAATGGATGATCCGTTGGACCCATCATAATGACATCATCATGACTTCATTATGACATCATCGTGACTTTATTTCATTATGACATCATCATGACTTCATTATGACATCATAACAATATTACTACTATCATAACATCATTTTCCCGCCAAAAACGCAAATTCACATTTCCCGCCAAAAATGTGATTCCACATTTTCCCGTCAAAAATGTGATTCCGCGTTTTTGGCGGGAAAACGTGAAATCACGTTTTTGGCGGGAAAACGCGGAATCACGTTTTTGGCGGGAAAACGTGGAATCACATTTTTGGCGGGAAAACGCAGAATCACGTTTTTGGCGGGAAAACGTGAAATCACGTTTTTGGCGGGAAAACGCGGAATCACATTTTTGGCGGGAAAATGTGAAATCGCTTTTTTGGCGGGAAAATGTAAAATCACGTTTTTGGCGGGAAAACGCGGAATCACGTTTTTAGCGGGAAAATATGAAATCATGTTTTTGGCGGGAAAATCTGGAAATGCGTTTTTGGTGGGAAAACGCGGAATCACCTTTTTTGGCGGGAAAAGCGGGATCACGTTTTTGGCGTGAAAATGTGAAATCACGTTTTTGGCGGGAAAACACGATTCCACGTTTTTGGCGGGAAAACGCGGAATCATATTTTGGCGGGAAAATGTGGAATCACGTTTGGCGAGAAAATGTGAATTTGCGTTTTTGGCGGAAAAAAGTATAATCGTGTTTTTGGCGGGAAAATGATGTTATGATAGTAGTAATATTTTTATGATGTCATAATGAAGTCATGATGATGTCATATTGAAATGAAGTCATGATGATGTCATAAAGAAGTCATGATGATGGGTCCAACGGGTCACCCATTTGATCTATGACCCATTACAAATTGACTCATTTGACCCATGACCCATTTGAGCCATGACCCATTTAACCCATCAACCCATTAGAGTTAATTTTTTTGACCCATTAGGGTCATGGGTCATGGATCGACTCAAATCGATCCATGACCCATGACCCATTTTGACACCCTTACCACGTGCCTGGCACGTGTTGTGATTGCTCAATTTCAATGGAACTTGATTTGTGTAGCTTTTTTTATTCCATGCTTACCACTTACTATAATTCACTATATCGCAAATCTGACCAAATCGAATTCTTTTAAGACTACTACAGAATTTTTTTTAAATTACTTTTTTTGGGGTCAGATTTTTAAAATTACATTAGAGTTAATTATCTATCAAACATAGAGTTTTACCACAAACTATTAAAATCGTTAAATCTAAACTATTAAATCAGAATATAAGGCTATAATTTATCTGGATAATTATACATAATGCCAAACAAGTTAATTTGGTGTACTATTAATAAAAAGTACATTTTATTTATATTTATATTTAATTCCAAAAATTTAAATATTAATTTAGATTACGTTGGATTTCCTTAAATATATGTTAGATTACTTACTAAAAATCACAAAATTTAGTTGTTATTGTATCTTTACAAAACTAATAACCGGATATTAATTTAGATTTAATTTAAATATTCGAATTTAAATAATACTTACATAATAATGCAGATGATAAACGAATATGTTATTGTATATTTTTATCATAATCAACCAGCCTACAATTTCAAATATTCAAAATTAGTAAATATTTATATTATACTGTAATATGATGGGACGGGTTAAGGTTATATTTTTATAATTGCGGTCTTTTGCAGGTTGGTTTGTCAAAACATGCAAGATATTAGGCTGATTCGAGGCAGATTAAAAGGACGAGTTGATCCATTTTAACACTCATGTATATAAAGATTGGTTGTGTGGTAATCTAAATTCACATAATAACAAAATTTACAATTAAGATTACATCGATATATACTTAATTAACTCAGACTTCTATTATACTAATATATATCATATGGTAACATCATATAACTTTTATAACAATTTACTTTTTTGGTTAGATAACAACATTGCTATCATTTAAGATTACAAAAATATTATAATCATGAAATTTTTCATAACGATGAAATTTAAGTCAAACTACTTTCGTTAATGTTTGGTCAACATAACGTTTTTTATTCAATATAAATTTCACAAAAAAAACAATGTATAAAAAATTATTGTCCCGCACACTACGCATATTAGAATCTAATTTTGCATAGCACAAGTTAGAAATATGGTATAAACATCAAAAGACATATTGCACAACAAATCAACAAAATATTATTTTTTCACTAAAAACCTAAGAATAACAAATTCAACATATTTGAATCAATAACACTTAAATTATATCTTATTTTTCATTCCCAATTTGTATATTTCAAAATTTAGTCTAAAATTTTTTTACCATACGCACGGATTAGAATCTAAATTTTTTATTAAAACTTAGACCAACTTCTTTTAACTAATCTTACATTTTTCATGTCCGTTTAATGACACAAAGCATAAACGAAAAAAAAAATATCAAAATGGTTAAGAAAAAAAAAATGGCTCAGTTTTTACTAATTTTATGATTAGTAAGTAGTAACTACCAAAATGGTAAATCAAAATTTTAAAATCAGCAGCTATCGTGACAAAAAAAAAATGAAATAATGATATATTTTTTATTTTAAATATAGCTATATTTTTGGCATATTTAGCAATTTTTTTCTTTTTCGACAACATTTGGGAATTTATATATTATGATACACATATACACAGATGTCTTAAAAATATATACATTGCAAAAACCAATTCAGACACTATCTCTAGCCTCCACCTTTCTTTCCACTCCCTTTTTTCTATTAATATTTCCTCCCAAGCTTTAAAAAAAGTAGAAAAAACCAAAAACAAAGAAAAACAAAAGAGGATTAACGATGAGAGGACGTGTCGGAGAAGAAGAATCAGAGCCGAGGATTCCACTGTTGAAAAGCCCTAACACGGCGGAGGAAGACGGTGGAGGATTGAAGAAGAGAGTTTGGGTTGAGACAAAGAAGCTATGGCAAATCGTGGGTCCGGCAATATTCAGTAGATTAACGACATATTCGATGCTTGTAATAACTCAAGCCTTCGCTGGTCATCTCGGAGATCTCGAACTCGCCGCAATCTCCATCGTTAATAACGTCATCGTCGGCTTCAACTTCGGCCTTTTGGTATAATTAAATCGATAATACTATACATAGAACTTTTAATTGATGGGTTTTCAATTTATTAATATGACAATATTAATGGTGTAGCTTGGAATGGCGAGTGCGTTGGAAACGCTGTGTGGACAAGCGTTTGGAGCGAAGAAGTATTACATGTTGGGAGTTTATATGCAGCGTTCTTGGATTGTGCTCTTCTTTTGTTGTGTCTTTTTGTTGCCGACTTATCTTTTCACAACTCCGGTTCTCAAGTTTCTCGGTCAATCGGACGATATCGCTGAGCTTTCCGGTGTCGTCTCCGTTTGGGTCATTCCTCTTCATTTCGCGTTCGCTTTGTCTTTCCCGCTTCAACGTTTCCTCCAGTGCCAGCTCAAAAACCAAGTACGTAATCGATCTGATTGTTTCAAACGCAAACAAAATCTTTGATATTATAGACGATATATATTGCATCAATAGTTCATATTAATTAAGCATATAAATTCAAGAGATAATATTACAGAGTTGTACATTTTGAAATGAAGGTATTGTACCAATATAAAGTACAAGAAAAATTTGATATTTTTCATAATATATATTATATATGTTAAAAATCATAAAGCGGCATTTAAAATACAACGATGCATGAGAGTACTTATGTACAGTGCTTTAAAAAGTTTAGTACAAAGGCAAAAAAGCAATCATAGTTTTTTATAATAATTTTTCTTAGATGACAATTTTTTTTTGTTGAACTAACCGTTCTTGGGGGTTATTTAGGTGACTGCATTTGCGGCTGCGGTTGCATTGGTGGTCCATTTTTTAGTGTGTTGGCTGTTTGTGGACGGGCTTAAACTCGGAGTCGTCGGGACTATGGCAACGATTAGTATCTCTTGGTGGGTCAACGTTCTTATTCTATTAGCTTACTCCGTTTGCGGCGGCTGTCCACTCACTTGGACTGGCTTCTCCTCCGAAGCCTTCACTGGACTTTGGGAGTTTCTCAAGCTCTCCGCTTCTTCTGGCGTCATGCTTTGGTACTTATTTTGATAAAGTACACTTCTTAATATTATTTTCTAATTAATGTATATCACATAACTTTTTAACAATAGATATTTGGTCTTTTGGACAGTTTGGAGAATTGGTATTATCGGATTTTGATTATAATGACTGGAAATCTTGAGAATGCTCGAATCGCCGTTGACTCTTTGTCTATATGGTAGGTCGTTTCTTTACCTTTGTTTGTTTTTTACTATTTGTTCACGTTACTATGTTTCTTTATACTATAATAGAAGAAAAAGTCATCAATCATATAATCTTATCGTATCGTTTCGCACGTCTACTTGTTGGGTTGCGGAAAGGTTATAATTGTTTTGTTTTTATCTTCCTCTTAATTCTTAAGAACTATTATCCCTTATCTTTATGCATGGTTAATTTAACTTATGAAACGAAACTTTTGGCAGCATGTCGATAAATGGTTGGGAGATGATGATTCCTCTCGCTTTCTTCGCCGGAACCGGGTAAAAAGCCCTTCATCTCTATTTGCTAATTTCTAAACCGGTTTATGATTATGATCTAATTGGATCTGGTTCGGTTTAGTCCACTTTAATACAACCATATCAAAGTGTTTGGTTGTTACAACGGACCCATGAAATTGAAAGTTATACGGAATTAATAGAGGACGTAGAGGTCATGTCGGGTTCGTGAATATTAAATGCGTCTCTGCTTTCAGGTGGACAATTAATGTAAGTTGCCAAAAATAACTGTTAATTGGATTATCTGTGAACATGAAATTCGCAAGAAAACATTACATATCTTCTAAGACTAGGATACTTTTTGCAAGGAACACTATTTTTTGGAAAATTTAACCTAACATCTGTCATTTTGGATAGATCCTTATAACTTCTTCTATCTTCTTCCGTGTTTGTTATGGTTTTTTTCTATTTGTCGTGTTGTCTGAATAAGACTTTACGAGGACATAAATTAGAGATGATTTCTCCTTCCTAGCTATTATAACCCGATTTGTAGCTTTTTTTGTTCACATATTTTTATTTATGTATTTTATTTCTGTGTGGACATCCGCGTATGCACATAGATACAAGTAAACTACTAACATAAGACTAGGCTGAGGAGACTTTTATGTGTAGGAAATGATCAAGTGTCTAAAACTTAGTTACACTTAATTTAAAAGAATATATAGAATATTAATTTTGTATGGAACCTACTTACTTTTGTGTATGTGTTAAATGTTAAAAATTAAAACCTGACTAAATGAAAAATATTGAAAAAAAAACACTATAGATGCTACAGAATGCGTTTACAGCAATACTAATTACACCTTAACAGTTTTTAAAAACAATCTACTGCTTAATTTAGACCTATATAAAAATCTAATCTATTTTTGTCTGGTATATACTATACATAAACTATATTGCAGTGTACGTGTGGCGAACGAACTAGGAGCAGGTAATGGAAAAGGAGCAAGATTTGCGACGATTGTATCAGTGACACAATCGTTAATAATCGGATTATTCTTTTGGGTGATAATAATGCTTCTTCATAACCAAATCGCTTGGATCTTCTCTTCAAGTGAAGCCGTCTTACTGGCCGTCAATAAACTCTCCATTCTGTTAGCTTTCACCGTCCTTCTTAACAGCGTTCAACCGGTTCTTTCCGGTACGTCACATATTTATTATTTAATTTGTTTCTTTATACTATACCACCAAGTCAACGTTTTGTGTGTTGACTTTTCACTTTTGAATCAAGGTGTTGCGGTTGGATCGGGCTGGCAATCCTACGTGGCATATATAAACTTGGGATGTTACTATTGCATCGGAGTTCCATTTGGGTTTCTAATGGGCTGGGTTTTTAAATTCGGTGTCATGGTAACCATAATTTTCCTTCTTCACCTTATATATCAATTTATTTAAACCGTTTATATTAGTTTTTAAGTTATTGAATCGTATGGTGCTTAAAAAAAAAACTAATAATATGTATTTTGTGATTTTATATTTTATAGGGTATTTGGGCTGGTATGATTTTTGGAGGAACCGCAGTTCAGACAATGATCTTAGGTTTTATCACGATGAGATGTGATTGGGAAAAGGAGGTAAATTAATATTTCCCATATATATATGTTTTTATTTTTTTATTAGATTCGCTATGAGAATTCAAATTTACTGATGACGTTTTTTTAAATTTAAATTTGCAGGCGCAAAAGGCAAATGCGCGTGTTAACGAATGGTCAAACACAATAAAATGAAGATTTATTGAATAATTTTGCAGCATAACTTTGTGTTTTAGAAACGGTATATCTTGTTATCGAAATGTGATACAGAATACCTAGAGCCGGTTCAAATATCACAGAGACTCTGTAGTTATTACAAAAAAAAACTTCTTTGTAATTTTTCTCTAAAAAATGCATTTTAATATTATCAGGAAAACGGTTACAAATTCATGAACTGGTTATATCTGGTTTTAAAAAACCTGTTGGAAAGATAGAGATGTGATGGAAATAAGATATACAAAAATGCTAAATATATGTATCTGCTTGTATTAGTGTTCTGCATGATTTCTAAGGTATAATATTTATATATAACTAGATTAAGATTTGTAAATACGCGGATTTATAATTAAATATTTTATAACCTGTAAAAAATAGAAAAATGTAAAACAAAATTAAATCACTCATGAAGTAAAACATAATATAAGATTGAAAACGCAAAACCCACCAAAAAAGAAACATATAAAAAAATTTATTTATTTTAATTCTCTTATTTTCTATTATTAGGTTTTCAATCAAATTTTATCTTATGTTCCCAAGTATTTTATTTATTTTATTATTTATTTACATATATATATATATATCTATTTTTCAAACCTTGACTAATGAACTTTTTATTCCTATTTGAAACAAAACTCAAATTTCGATAAAGTGATTTAAGAAATTTTTTTTTTCACTGAAATTTATTCATTATATAAAACATATGAGAAATACACAAAATATAAGGTGTAATACGTTTTTGTTACACCAAGCCGACGAAAAACAAAAAATTCCCGGAAACTAAGTCCAACACACAGGAGACAAAGCCCGATACACGGGAAACTAAACCCAACACACATGAGACAAAGCCCGATACACGGGAAACTAAGCCTGAAAAACGAGAAACAACAACAACATAAACCATAAATTCGATAACCTTGAATCCAAACATAAAAAGAAGCTACCAACAAACGAGAATTTATAAGGCTGAACAACACATCCTGACAATAAAATGGAAGGTTACACAAGATTATTCAACTCTTTCAGTCCAAGGACACACCATGCTGACCGTGAAAATACCATGTCTTTCACCTTCCTACCAACAACCGGATTTGATCCAAAAGTTTGGGAGAAGCTTTTTACCGGTATTTGAAGGAAAAAGATACTGTTGAAATACCCTAGGAAGAACGGATAAGAGACCAAAAACAACGTTTAGAAAAGAAGATCTAAGAATTTGACTTTTTTACCCAGACATGTAGCAACCGGAAACAATCGTAGAAAACTTCAGGTAATATATCTAGCACCTCCAATACCACCGCTCAAGAATCCCGAACACAAGACATACCCAGTCGCCTTCATTCGCCTCCACGCCGGAAGCTTCACTTTCGTCTGGAAAATTGAGGCCACACCAAAGGTTTATGACACAAAGAAAGACAAAAAATATAAACAAAAGCTGGTCAAACGCCGTGGCTGTGAAAGCCCACCGACGTCGACCAGAATCGAAGCCAAGAGAAGAAGAAGTTTTTAGAGAGAAGGTGGAGAGAAAAAGGAGAGAGAGAAAGTGTTGGTCGATGAAAGCGATTTAAGATTAAACGCCATATTCTAAACAAATATATAAAAACAAAATTAAATAATTAAATGGGGCAAAGGAGTTGGAGAATTCTTGCAAGACATTTGCGGTTATGGGTTTGGTTTTCTCAGCAACTGAATGTCGAGAAGGCAAGAGCGAAGCATGATACAACAAAAACCGCTTAACCCATTTCTCAAAAAAAAAAAAAAAAACCAAACAATTCTGCCCGGTGGTGCCATGTCTGCCCGAGGTGGGCCAAAAGCTGCGTGTATAGGTTGCCCTGGCTTTGCAACTTTCTCTTTACTCATAGAGAAGTTATTCGATAGGCATACATAATCCAGTAAGGTATCTAACAAACGCCATTGCTGGGAATTTTTTAGCTGCTTCCTTTCTAGAGAGAAACTAGCTAGAGTTACACTTTTAAAAATAGAAGAAAGTGAGGCTTGTTTTGATTCAACATTGTTCAGTTATTCTTCCTTTCTAGTAATAGATTTCATTACACTCAGGCTCGATATTAAAGTGTTCCTCCGAAATTTAGGGCTTGTCCTTACTCACAAGTTCCAATTTTCGGAGTTTGAAGTCTCTTTGTTGTCCTGTATGTACAAAACTGCCGTATTAATCTGGTTAATGTTCACTCTTTTTTAAATCATATGTTTGGCAGACCTTAAGACTGAAATTGATCTTTAACAACAAACAAACAAAAAAAAAAAAATAATATACATTAATGTTTGTACATGGTGCGGATGAGTTGACTAATTAGATGTTAAAAAGTTAGCCATATATATATTATATATTAACATTTAAATAAATAATTTTGGTACCATATCTATTAGAATAAATTAAATTATTCCAAACATATAAATATTTGAACAGATAAGTATGAAACTTGAAATTTAAGGCTAATATGGGCTGGATCATGAAACCCATCTCCAAATGGACAGCTCTAAATGAAACTGGTAAACCAAACAAATCACGGGGACAAACTTGTCGGGCTATTTAGTATTTACACACTGATTAGCCACGATTTATTTTCTTCGTTCATGTCTTACACAATTTTTTGGTCCAATTGTATATAATGACCCCCTGCGTATAAAAAAGAAGAAACCAAGTTTTTTTTTTCCTCGTCTTAATTACAATCCAACGTCCATCTAATATTATGTATTTATGTGTTCTTTTTGCATTTATTATATCTACGTCAGTCCATCCAGTACTTTTTTTTCTCCACGATTTATATATGTATATTATCTACAATTGGACCAAAAAATATTGTTTGAACTATTTATTACTAGTACCTAATAGTAGACTACGTACGACATGTAATATACTAGTTTATATTAGCGTTGTCATTATGTTATTCTCCGAATTTAATTAACCCACATTGCTGGAAAGAAAATGCAGTATATGTTTAGTAAGATTGTATCGGGCTATCTGATGTTGGTAGCTCAATGGTTTACTAATCTGTGATCCGAAAACTATTTTTTAAGTTGTGAACTTAGGTATTAGCAAATAGATTAAACTAATTAACCTGCTCGGGATTATGTAAAAAAGAATTTATAGACAAGACTAAAAAAATTTGTTAAAAAACAAAAACATAATTTTCTCGGTTTCATATTCCAAACTAGAAATATCGTTTTAAAAATGATGTGAAGAAAGCTCGGTTTTAAGGGTGTGAAGAAAGTGCAAAAGCACATGGTCCCTTTTTTCCTAATTTTGTTCTTACCGTATGAAAGCCCAATTTTGTACAAAAGAATTGCAAAAATTGGCGGATGAACCAAAAAAAGAAAATTAGGTTTATTATATAAAAAAGAAGATAACGCACGTGTATATACATCCTCTGTTAAAAAAAATATATATATATTTGGATCCATATTAGTTGATGTTTAAACAAAAAAAATTGTTTCATTTTAATTGATGTTTTAAATTTTCAATGCAAAATTAAAGTTTTTATATTTATTTTTAACCATTTATATTCTGCAGTCTTTTTTATCATTGGTTAAATTGTGTTTTATTTAGACAATAAATGATGTTTTAATTTAGAAAAAATCAAAAATTTATGATTTTGTGTGATTTCTTAATTTGTGTGTAGAATCCTTAAACATCAACTAATATGGATCAGATGGACTATATGTGTTTTTTTTTTTTTTTTAACACTCATAATAGTTTTTATTCAAACCCAAGGGGAAATACAAGGTGGGATATGATACAGATAAAATACACAAAGCCGACAGAGAAAACTCCCAGAAACAAAGACCCCAAACCGGGGAAACAAACCAAATTGACAAAACGAAACCAAAGAAATCGACTCCCAAAAAAACTTACTCAGTGAAACCTTTCGCCTAAAATCTGCCATCACTCATCTCATCCTCGCTTGGAGCTTAGTCGACTTGAGAAAATAGAAACACCTGCTTGCAAACTCCGGCTCGATGGAGCTTCGATCATGAAGCGTTGGAACCACCGCAAACTTGCCGACACCATTGATGTCGAGATTACTCGGATCATGACCCAGACTCTGTCTTGGGATGAAACAGAACTAGACATCGCAAACTTGGTTGAGTTGAAACAGAACTTGTCAGATCTAGACACAGATCTGGTCTTGAAATCTTGTTGGAGGAAACCAAAAGGCCGCCTAACCGCGTCACACCCCACCCCGGAAATGAGAACGTGTTGGTCAATCGGTTAAGGCAAGGGAAACGATGGCACAACTGAAGGCATAGAAAACGCAGAGAAAGGAGGAAGCAAAAACTGATTTCGTAAGCCAAAGACCTAACAACAAAGATATGAAACCAGCAAACCTCAATCCACGGTGAGGACAAGATTCCCATTTTTTTTTCCGATCGAAACTTTTTTCCAAAAGATTGAAAAGTCAAACCCATAACATGGACCCTCGGAACACGGAGATCCATCGAAGCTCGTCACACACCACCGTAGATCGAGAACTAGCCACCAAACCATCGTTGGAAGGCTGATGCGATACAACAGCAACAAGACCCAAGGTCTCAACGGAGCAGACATAGATCTGGCGCAAGACAGGAAAGAGAACCCGCAGAGCATCATCGCCGGCCGGAGACCAGATCTCACGATGCCGTCGTGACCAAACCGAGAGCCTCTCCATCGCGAAGAACGCCGAGAACCACCACGCCGAGACAAGATTGGATAAAAAAAACAAGAAAACAAACCCCACCACCGGAAGAACAAACTAGGCCAGAGGGAGAACTGCGAGCTAAGAAGGAAGAAACAAAAAAAAGGGAACCTCCTCCGGCGCGGCAAAGAGTGCCGACCACCGGAGAGGCAACGTCTATAATCTTGAGTTTTGTCGGCCACAAGTAGAATTAAGTTCCAAGATTTTGTTTTTTTAATTAGCAAACCAATACAGTATCTACTTTCAATATAGGGATTTTAGTTTAGCTCAAAATCTAAATATAATTTGAACCGGAACTGGTCATATGATCGAGTAACATTTGAAACGATACCATATACAACATGTTTTGAATTCAAATTTATGGGATGTATGGATCTTAACCCAAAATCTCTTAATCATAAAAAAATATATATATAAATTAACGGCAGCTAGCATATGTCTCTCACGTGTTTTTTTTTTTAGTGTTAACCAACTTATTCTATTCACTAGATAGAGAATCTCACCAAATCGAACCTACTACGGATCTTTCTTTCTTTTTTTTTTTTTTTTTTCAAATGATATAAAAAAGGTAAATTCTATCAAATGTAGTCTTGCCACAAAATGCGGTGGTTTCAACTTTCAATTAAGATCGTGATTGTTCAATATCTTTATTGAAATAAAAATTTTATTTGTTAAATTCATATTTTTAAAACCCGTGGCAGTCGTGGCATATAAAATATAAGATATCTTTTGTCGCAAATATATATGTTTAACATCAAAATATGATACATTTTCTAATTATATGTCACGTTAACACTTTATTATAATTAGAAGTATTTGTCGTCATAAATGGAAATTACTCATGTGCCAGATTTTGTTTTTTTCACTTTTCACTTTTACATACATGTTTGAACTTATCATACTAGGAAAATTTTCTATAATCTCAGATTCTCAGAAATAAATTGAAATATTAGACACAGCGTTTATATTTAGAGATTTATTTATCTTTTGTTGTCATACTTAGAACTTGTTTATGATGCCCAAACATATATATATATATTACATCATATTTGGAAAATTATTTTAATTCCAAAATTCAAGTAAAATACAGGAAAAAGCAAATTCACACGCACTACTTTTCTCTCGTCTCCACTCTCCACCTTTCTTCACACTCCCTTTTTTTTGTTTTTTTTGCTAATATTTCATCCCCTAAGAGAAACAAAAAGATTAGCGATGAGAGGAAGAGGAGGAGAAGAAGAGCCGGAGTCGAGGATTCCAATGTTGAAAAGCCCTCACACGGCGGAGGAAGATGGTGGAGAATTGAAGAAGATAGTTTGGGTTGAGACAAAAAAGCTATGGCAAATCGTTGGTCCTGCGATGTTCAGTAGATTAACAACAAATTCGATGCTTGTAATAACTCAAGCTTTCGCTGGACATCTTGGAGATCTCGAACTCGCCGCAATCTCCATCGTCACTAACGTCATCCTCGGCTTCAACTTCGGTCTCTTGGTACAAATCTATAATACTATATATATAAGTTTTAAATTGATGGGTTTTCATTTGTTTTATATATGACAATAAACGGTGCAGCTTGGAATGGCGAGTGCGTTGGAAACGCTGTGTGGACAAGCGTTTGGAGCGAAGAAATATTACATGTTAGGAGTTTATATGCAGCGTTCTTGGATTGTTCTCTTCTTTTGTTGTGTCTTCTTATTACCGACTTATCTTTTCACAACTCCGGTTCTCAAGTTTCTCGGTCAACCGGACGATATCGCTGAGCTTTCCGGTGTCGTCTCCGTTTGGGCCATCCCTCTCCATTTCGCCTTTTGTTTGGCTTTACCGCTTCAACGTTTCCTCCAGTGCCAGCTCAGGAACCAAGTACGTAATCGATCTGACTCTTTCAAACGTACCCTATGACTTTTGCGTTTATATGAAAACAGAATTCACAGATTTGATGTTCAGGATATTTTTCGATAAATGAAAAAAAAAAATCAATATATTTTCGATTTTTCATAATCTATTATTGCAAAATACTAACATATACGAATAAATCCAACCGAATGTTTTCTTTGTATTTGCATTTTAACGTTTACATTCACAAATGAATATTTTGTTTATTATATATAAGATTGTGGGTTTATTTATAAAATAATACAACTTAAAGGGACCGCAAACAATAACAAAAGATTGAAAATTTAATCATCGTTTTAAACGCAATTTTTTTCCATTCAACTTTATAATAAAATTTCTTAGATGAATGTTGAGCTTGTAAAAAAATATTATTTCTTTGGATTATTAGGTGACTGCGTTTTCGGCTGCGGTTGCGTTGGTGGTTCACATTTTAGTGTGTTGGCTGTTTGTGGACGGGCTTAAACTCGGAGTCGTGGGGACTATGGCTACGGTTGGTATATCTTGGTGGGTCAGCGTTCTTATTCTATTAGCTTACTCCGTTTGCGGCGGCTGTCCACTCACTTGGACCGGCTTCTCCTCCGAAGCCTTCACTGGACTTGGGGAGTTTCTCAAACTCTCTGCTTCTTCTGGCGTCATGCTTTGGTACCATTTATTGTTTTTAAACACGTTTTTGTGATACTATTGTCTAATGTGTATCACACAACTTTTTAACAGTAGATGTTTGGTCTTTTGGACAGTTTGGAGAATTGGTATTATCAAATTTTGGTAATAATGACTGGAAATCTTCAAAATCCTCGTATTGCCGTTGACTCTTTGTCTATATGGTAAAGCGTTTCTTCAACTTTTTCTGTGTGTGTTAGTGTGTTTTTTAGTATTATAATAGAAGAAAAGGTCATCAATCGATCATAGTATAATTTTACCGCATTGTTTTGGGAAATGATGGTAAGAGATGACAGTATAATAATACCTCTTCTTACTATACCAATCAAAACCTTTTATCTTCTACTATCTCAATGATTATTTCTTTGTAATAGATAACTTATCTTTATGAACTTTTGGCAGCATGACGATAAATGGCTGGGAGATGATGATTCCTCTTGCTTTCTTCGCCGGGACCGGGTAAAAGCCATTCTTCTCTATTGCTAATTTCTAAACCGGTTAATTATTATGATCTAACTGGAGCAGGTTCGGTTTAATCCACTTTAATACAACACAATAATATATTTCCTAATTTCCTCTGTTCAAATAGAACAAGAGTTTTCACACATATTAAAAAAACAATTAATATTTAGTTACAAATAGATCATTCTTTTCACTATACATTCTCCCAACAATTATGAGCCAATACTAATATGATAAAATTTCTTGAAATTTATAATTTATGAACATCAATTAATAAAAGGTGCATAATTTTTGTAGAAAACCAATCTTTATAAACAATAAAAGAAACTAAGAAATTAATGTTTTAGAAATCGAGAGAGTAGTAAAGTATTGTTTGGTTGTTAACAGGCCCATAAAATTTAAAGTTATAATGAATGCGCACTTAATAGAGGTCATGTCGGGTTTGGTTTATAGTTTTCCAAATAATTATTAGTATTTATCATCAGTTATGAATTGTAAATAAATGCGTGCATGTATACGCCTTTGTATTCTAAATTTTCTGGTATATACTATACATAAACTATATTGCAGTGTACGTGTGGCGAACGAACTAGGAGCAGGTAATGGAAAAGGAGCAAGATTTGCGACGATTGTATCAGTGACACAATCGTTAATAATCGGATTATTCTTTTGGGTGATAATAATGCTTCTTCATAACCAAATCGCTTGGATCTTCTCTTCAAGTGAAGCCGTCTTACTGGCCGTCAATAAACTCTCCATTCTGTTAGCTTTCACCGTCCTTCTTAACAGCGTTCAACCGGTTCTTTCCGGTACGTCACAATCTCTTGTTTTTCTGTATATACCGAGTCAATGTTTATGTGTTGACTTTTGACTCTTTAGGTGTCGCGGTTGGATCGGGTTGGCAATCCCACGTGGCATATATAAACTTGGGATGTTACTATTGCATCGGAGTTCCATTTGGGTTTCTAATGGGCTGGGTTTTTAAATTCGGCGTCTTAGTAATTACATATTTCCTCTACTTTTCATAAATATTATTTGAACCATTTATATAGATTGAGATTTTTGATTAGGATATAAGGTTTTGTGATTTTATTTATTTGTAGGGAGTTTGGGCTGGTATGATGTTTGGAGGAACCGCAGTTCAGACAGTGATTTTAATTTTTATCACGATGAGGTGTGACTGGGAAAAAGAGGTAAATTAATATTTTGCATATGTATTTTTCTCTATATTTGATTCGTTTAGAAAACCTGAATTAAATGATGATGTGTGTTTTTTTTTTGTTTTTGGATAAATTTTGTAGGCGCAGATAGCAATTGCGCGTGTTAACAGATGGTCCAAAACAATAAAATGAAGATTTTTTGAATGAAATTATTAAATAATTTTATCTCAGCGTAATTTTCTTATGTGTGAATTGTCTCTGTAAACACTTTTCCAGCAAAAACCAAAAAGTCAGCACATATGTTAGATTAATAAAATTTACTAAACCGGTCGAACCGGTGTATGGTTTCGTTTCTTAGGGGCTTATTGGATCATAGATTCGAGAACATTAATCTTTTCTACATTGCACCCTTGTTGAATGTGGATTTTTAAAGTGTATTTTAAAATATATAGGATTATTTCTAAACTAATTCAAAATAATTCACAATCCACCATTATTTAATTTAATAATAGACAATTTCTATTAAAGTCATAAAAATCTAGGGTTATTTGATCATTTCAAATCTTAAAACATACTAAATTTGGAAAAACTGAGAGGCGCTTAACTTACGACACGTTTTTAGTCATATATATATCAATCTACGAAATCTCATACACGAAAAGGAAATTAAAAATGTAAATAAGGATATAAATTTGAAAAAGAGGCGCTTAACTTCTTTTTTTTTAAGACCTAGAAGATTGAAAATTAAGCCGAAGCTCGAATGCGTGGACCAACCATTCAAAGCAAAGCCGGAAAGTTGGAAGTTAGTCACCTTAGATTGTGACTTTGAAAGACAATCCACACCTCGGAAACTCGTCGAAACGAGATCCGTTGTATCTTCTGGCCCGTGGAGACAGCTACACAAGATAACAATACAGTTAAGAATTGAAAACGTTTTTCCGGCTCTTCAACCGGAGAAACAACACCTTTCATAGAAAGGGAGTTTGGTGAAAATGATCTCTCCTCATAAGAGGAGGAAGGTGGGAAAGACCTCTCCCAAAGGGAGGAAATTGAGGTGACTGACTTCACCAAATCGTAAACAATTGAACTCGATCTCTCCGTCGTAACGGAGGAGAATGAACGGTAACACACGCCCCATAGATGCTCAAAGCTGACAGCTCCTTTTCTGTTACTTAATGGGCCTTGCCAGCTAACATTAGCCAGCCAAATAAACTCATGGGCCAGGCCCAGATCATCAAAACAAGGACCATTCTTCTCGACGGAGAAGACGATGAATAACGAGGATGAGCGCAGGGGACTTTCACCGGAGAAGGACGACGGTCCGGCGAGAAACTTCACAACAGAGTCGGAGACGAGCCGCTTCGAATAAGGATCATAAGTTGAGAACATAGTCTCTACGCCCATATCATGTGGGAAGCGCCATGGATCCGGAGGAGGAAGCAAGGAGACCGCCTGAGCAAGCGAAGATGGTCTCGGAGGAAGCGAGGATGGTGACGGAGGTGGAGAGGGTGGATCTGGAGGGATTGGCGGAACAGGAAGAACCGGTGTTTGGGTTGGATCCGGTGGCGCCGGAGTAAAGATCTTCACCTGCCGGTGAGAGGGAGTAGAGACTTGGCCGGAAAAACTTGGCGTAACAAAGATCGGCGAAGAGGCAGACTTGGCCGGAAAAACTTGGCGTAACAAAGATCGGCGAAGAGGCGTTCGTTGGAAAGGACTCAAGCTCCATGGACGAGAGGAGGGGAAGCTGCAACGTCGAAGAAACTGACTCAGCCATCCTCGAGCTGGGCAGAAACGGAGACGATACCAGCAACTCTTCCAGATCCAAGAGCTCGCGGCCCGAGCAGGAGCTTGGAAACCGACGACTAGACCTAGGCAAACCGGCGGCGAGAACATTCCCGGAAACTTGACGAAGTCTCCAATCCAAACCCATCGAGTCACCGTCCTCCAGCAACAGACGAAGGGAGAGGCGAGAGAGACTGTGCCGAATCCAGGCGAGCTACAGCGCCGGGGAACTCAAACGAGGAACCAAGCGACGACGAAGACCAACTCAACAACAAAAACTTTGAAAACTCGGTAAACTAGTAGCAGAGAAGGAAGACAGGTCACAGGGGGTCCCTCTCACGATGGCGGTGAGAAAAACCGACCACCGGAGAGGGAGATCGGATTGATTTTAGGTAGGCGGCGCTAGGGTGAACTCGAGAGTAAAAACCTTCTAGTTATTTCTTACTCAACTTTTATTTAATAACACAAATCAGAGGCGCTTAACTAGTTTGATGATTTTATTATATACTCATTCATAGCATATATACATTTAATATTAATAATCCAACTATAAGAAAATACATGGAAGTCGACTCATGTATATTGTATAATAACAACACCAGCTTTACATACGAATTAAGCTATAATAATATAAGAGTTTATATTGACCAAACAAATATATAAGAGTTTATTAACCGAACCAAATCGGTTTTTCATCCAGCGTTTCTTTTGTCTTCTAATATTTCCCTATCTTTTAATTTCAATACAAAACACCAAAAATCTTCAACCAAATATATGCCTCGCCAAGAAAACTCGCTCAAACCCTCCTTATACTTCTCAAGCCTCACCAAAACCGGAACCAATTCGACGGGTTTAGCTGTTCTCTCGTTCAATTCTTCGAATCTTATCTGGATCAATCTCATGACTGAGAAGTAATCTTTTACCATTAGTTCTATCATCTCAATAACGATTTTGTTCGGTTTCGACGTTGGAGTTTCCGGTCTGCCACTTATAAGTTCGAATAGATCCACTAAGAAATCAATTTGTTGTAAAATGCAATCAGTTGTGTAAGATGAGACTCGTTGAGTCTCCAAACGCTTATCTTCTGAATTTTCTTTTATGTTTGGAATAATGCCTAAAACCTCCGCGATGAATAAGTAACAATCTAAATATTGTTTGTACCTAATAAAAACAACAGTTTTTGATAATCATAAGACTATATCATAAATCGTAAACAAATATATTAGAAAACAAAGAATAACATATTTTATACGACGTTTCAATGATTTTGATCAATATCTCAATCAATATTTCTAATCTATCAACCAAAAGTATAACCAATACACATATAAACATATATAAAATCTTACCATTGAACCCATGGAGATAACTCTCTAGCAAAACGAGATGAATCTACCTTAAGATCATTCAAATTAAGATTACTCCCTCCTTGATTATAAATCAAAGTACGATGACTAGTATTGTCACGAACACTATCTTCTCCGTTATATCCATTTTCGGATTTAATCATCTTATGGAGAAGAATGAGACAGTTAGCAGCCACGCACACGTCCGTCGTCAAACGCAGCCTCTTCACGATAGCGGCCACGGTCTCAGGACCGTAACACGTATCAACAGTTGATTGGAGGAAAGTGACGTATTTGTCGGAAGGTGGTTTGTGTGACGTATGAGTCGTGGCTTTCAAGAGAGCTAAGTCAATGTTTTTGACATCTTCGGAGCTACACAAATGAATCACATTGAGTTTCATTTGTGAGGCTTCGTCTTTCAATATACCACTCAAGGTTGTGAATTTTCCCATTTGATCAACTCTAATCGAGTTTATCTTTTTGAAATGTCTGTATCTTGAGCAATGTGGGTTTGCAATTTATAACATTCCAAGGTTTCGCTAAATATTTAAATGTTTTCTAACATTTATTAATTATATGGTAAGATCAAACACGTTCTTATCTTGATAAACATATTTTTAGTACATATGCTAGATAGATTTTCAGACCGGATCTTATATCATTAATCATCCTTATGTACTTTAAGATGGAATACATATCGATTTTAGATGATATATTTTTGAAAAATACCCTAAAATAGCACAACATTTATTTTTTGTTCCAAAACTAGCACTCTAAATTTAAAATTCTAAAAATAACACAAATAATTATGTAAAAATATTTGTTTACCCTAAATAAAATTAAATATTATGTTTGGGTTCACTATTTCCAATTTAACGTTTAGTTTTTCTCCATTATAAAATGATTTTAGGTCATTTTAATATTAAATTTGTACTAGTATTGTAAAAATTTATGCTATTATTGTCATTTTAAATAGTGATGTGAAGTTTGGAACAAAAGTTTAAAAGTGTGTTATTTTGGTTAATTGCCATATATTTTATTACAATGATATTTTTTAATTATTTTGTTTTTTATCCATATTATGCTTTAAAATTTATTAAAAATCATAAATAAATGCTAAAGATTTGATTTACCTAATTTGAAAGTTTGAACATACTATATTTGTGACAAATAGTTTATTAAGATTTCAAAGCTGTAAGATTTCATATATAGATGAAGATTTCTATAGATTAACTATCTCAAAATTTATTTTTAAGTAAAAATTAATTTGAAGGTATAATCATTTAGAAAATGACGTTTTCTCATCGCATTTTCTTTAACACAGGAATATTTCAAACTTTGTGACGGTGACTAGGCATTTATATATTGTCTCAGGTTCAAATCAACGAACTGACTAATCTCTCTATCTTTTGATATGATCTCTGGCATTACGATTAATCGAATTTTTAAAAGTAATCAAAATTCTTTAACCAAAAAAGGTAATCAAAAATTTACTGCATAAATTACCAAATCAATGAATATTGATACACAAATCAATAGGGTTAATGGGGAATAAGGCCTAATTTTACACCACTGGCACGTTAAGATATTAACGTGCGTTGATGACATTACTTCTCAAGTTCATACATGCAATTCCTAGCATTGACTGAATTGTTTTTTTAGTATCAACGGATTTGGATGGTATTCCTGAGAGTAAAATAGAGGAAAACAAAAAGTGGAAAAGAGAAGAAATAAAAAAGTGGAAAATAGGAAATACAAAAAAATAAAATATATATCTACCTGATTGGTAAATTCTTAGCTGAACCTAGAGTAATTTCAGATCTAGAGTAAAAGATTACTCTATAATAACCAACCAGCTAAAGTTTAATGGCAACACAAAGGGACCGTTAACAGATTAATGCAATTAACGCCAAATTGAAAATTTCTTCTATTATCAACATAAACTCCATTCAAAACCACTATCAAATTTGATTTATCTCTTTTTTGCAATGTGCATCTCCATGTCATTCTTTTGAGATACACAGTATATTAATGATTAAAAATTAACATATATATTTTTAACAAATTAGCATATCAATCGTATTACTATAATTGAAAACAGACTAACGGGCTTAACCAGAACTCCGTAAGTTGGGCTTTCTCACCGATGCTTTACTGTTTTTTTTGTTTGTTTGACCGAAAGAGGCTTCATTTTAAGGTTCGAACTTCCGAAAGCTAGCATAAAATTTTGAAACGCGCGCCTAAATTGAAAAATCGAAAGAAAGCTAAAAAAAATTGAGCGCTAGAGAAACTAATATGATTGGTTGATTTACATATGACGCGGATCACTGAACTTAAAACAATTGTAACCGTTGATAAGGTGAAAGATCTAACGAACCAAAACAAACGTTTCTCTTTCTCGTCTCTGTTTTCTTCATCTGCCCTTCGTTATATAAACCAATCCAGCAGTGTCTACAGAAACACATCAACAACAATCAATCTCTCACAGATTCACAAATTATCATATTTTTTTGTTCTCTAGTTTCGATTATCTTCGTTCGACGAAATGGCTCGTACAAAGCAGACGGCAAGGAAATCCACCGGAGGAAAGGCACCAAGGAAGCAGCTCGCGACGAAGGCGGCGAGGAAATCGGCTCCGGCGACCGGAGGAGTGAAGAAGCCACACAGATTCCGTCCCGGAACTGTGGCGCTAAGAGAGATCAGGAAGTATCAGAAGAGCACTGAGCTTCTGATCCGCAAGCTTCCGTTCCAGCGTTTGGTTCGCGAGATCGCTCAGGATTTCAAGACAGATCTGCGTTTCCAGAGCAGCGCCGTCGCGGCTCTGCAGGAAGCGGCTGAAGCTTACCTCGTTGGTTTGTTTGAAGACACTAACCTATGTGCCATTCACGCTAAGAGAGTTACCATCATGCCAAAGGACATCCAGCTTGCGAGGAGGATCAGAGGCGAGAGAGCTTGAGGATAATGCACTACAC
Source organism: Eutrema heterophyllum (assembly GCA_002933915.1). Taxonomy (NCBI): domain Eukaryota; kingdom Viridiplantae; phylum Streptophyta; class Magnoliopsida; order Brassicales; family Brassicaceae; genus Eutrema; species Eutrema heterophyllum. The sequence goes on from PKMM01019312.1 coordinate 979,055, forward strand.
TTAGGCTGGTTGGGATTGACTTGTTTCTACGTATTGTCTATGTACATCTTTCGATTTTTCCCTATTTTCTGCGCTCGATTAGGTTTTGCGTTTATGGTGTTCGATGTATTGCCTCAATGAATCATAATCATATTCTATCTTAATTTCTTTCGCTATAAATTGCTGAAATTTGATTTGGTAAACGCTTCTTATAGTTTGATTAATCCCTCTATGTTTAAAAACACAATTCTAATTTCTCTATGTTTAAAAAAACGCATTTTATTTTGTGACATTTCCTTAGCTCCACTTACACTACAGAAAGAGTAAACCATATTTTCATGAGGCATTATATCATGGTGGTCGGTCTTATTGGAATAAACTAGACCAAACTTATCTTCTCCTCGTCCTCCTGTTTCAACTCTGGTCTAGTCAATGTTGTAGTCATGGCAGCTCTTAATCCACTTCTGGAAGCGACCCATGCACAATTAAAACTTTAGGAAGCAAAGAAACAGAGAAGAAGGGCCAACAAAACACGTATTTAACTATCAAAGTTTTGAATTTCATGACATGAATGGAAGCTTACATGAGTAACAGATATGAGACCGATCTGGAGAGCACGAGAAATCGCAGAAGAGGTGAGAGAGCTTGAAGAGAGAGAGAGAGTGAGTGGTGATTTGTTGTTTGGTGTTCTGTGATTTGATGGGTTTTTCTATTTGCGTTTATGGGTTTATGTAAGTCTAGATCTTTGCAGTATTTTGAGTTGGTCTGTAGGTGGATTAGTATGATGGCACTTAAGATGTTTATTGAAATTCTCAAAGAAACTTTTGCTGTTCAAACTTAACGTTATCTAAAAGTCTAATTATGTATATCTCTGCGCATTCGACAGGATGTGTTATTATTCTTCTTTTCTAGTTGAATCATTTTTACTTTTTAAAAAATTGGAGTTGCAATCGCTTAATTTCTTCACAAACTTGTTGATTAAATTGTTCTCTCTATGGAGAAGACTGGTTAAGGAAAATTACAGTGCTTAGTATTTGGGATATTTAGAAAAAAAAATAAATTATTTTCAAGAAATTGTCCTCTAGATATTTCTTTTAGTTTGAGAAATACACTTTCTCATGTTCATGGCATGTGTAAATTTTTTTTAAAAAAATTGAGCAAAGAAACAAAGATATTTTATTTAGAGCCTCTTTATTATGTTTTATAATTGTCGTTGGAGATTGATGAAAAAAGGTGTTAAAAGTGGTCCCTTAATTCTAATGTTGTTTGATTAGGCGTGTTTGAAAGCGTTGTTGTTTGATGGCGTCGTTTTAGATGAAAGAACAAACCAGAAATTATCAAAAAGGAGAAGAAGATACTGGACGGAAATGCGACAATGATATATTGTGTTGTCATTTCTTTTTTTTTTTTAATTAAAAATCCAAAATTTTTAAAGTAATGCTTTTGTGTGGATGGCTACCAAAACATTTAAAAAAAAAAAACATTTAAAAAGCGCAAAACGACAACGTATTCTCCAACATCCGTCGTTGTTGCAAAAGAAAAAAAAGATGCAAATGCTCCGACGCGTAGATAAAATTATTGAAACAAAAGGCGCAACCAATTCTAAAGTTAAAAGTTTTACAGAAAATAAACGTGTCAGGTGACTGCATCTACCTGATCGACCCACGACTAGGACTCGTTAATCCTGCTTTTTGGTTTGATTTTCATTTTCATTTTGATTTGTTTTGGTTTTTTATTTTCTTCTATGTATATGAAATTAATTTAATAAAATCGAACATGTGTCTTTTTAGTTTCGATTCAGATTTTTAAAAAGACACCAGTTCGATTTTCATTTTTAGATTTTTTTTTTTTAAATTGCTGTTTAAGTAGTGGTTTTTTTTTTGGTTTAATGTTTAGGCAGTGGTTACTGGTTAGAAGAGTAGTGTAACCTGTTACGGTCCTCGTTTCGATTTTTTTTCTATAAACTACCGTCTTGAATTTTTTGTTTTAAAATGACAAAAATAATTTATATCTTTGCATCTAATGAAACAACTCCAACGGTGTATGCTTTTTTCATCTATCAAGTATTCCCGGAGAATTTGATATTCTTACTGATACAATAGAATATAAATATATACACATATGGTTGTTCGTAAATTGTCCAAATTTAGTGGGAGCCATGAGGAATATATTGGGGCAATAATGGATTATGGGCAACAAAATGCGTAACAAGTTCAGCCCTGTGATCAATCCTTGTCGATGCTCGAATAGACTGCTGATTTGACTTTGTCGTCTATTTATAAGTTTTTTTTTTTTTTTTTTTTTTTTTTTTTTTTAAAAAATTTATAAGTTTTTGTTTATCCATTTAGGGTTGGCGTATTGAATTGAGTTAAATCAACCAAAAATTAAGATCATGAAAATAATGTAAGAAACCATATCATTGATTTAATCAATGGTGAATCTAATATCAACTTTTGTGAAAGATACTTCACTATAAAAGTTTATACTGGACCACTGGTAATGGTCATCTTAGTAGGTCTTGGATAGCTAACATAAACGAATATATGTTCATACATATATTTATATAAGATGCATAAACTTTAATAGATATATCTAATTATCCACGAATTAATTTATCAAAAAAAAATCCACGAATAATGCCCTGTACATGGATCAATTTACCTAAAAAACATAAAAAAAACAACAGCACAACAAAGATACATATAGGAGAAGTTTGGATCCACAAATGAGAAACTTACTGGTTATCGCCTACTAAAGTTTTTAGCAATATTTTTGTTTAAGTATGCACGAGCATAATCATGAATCAGATATATTAAATAGATCATTAAGTGGTTAACAACAAAGAAAAATATAGATTAATAAGAATTTCTTAATACTCAATAGGTAAAACGACGAATAATGATCCAATGATTGGAGTCATGTCTAATTTGGTTGTACGGAAGTTTCATAAGCCACCGTGACTCTTTTCTAGCCATTAAATGATTCAAATGAATCAATATACTCTACTGCACATCAATCAATTAAAAAAAAATCAAACTATAACATTAAATTCATTAATATTCATGTGTCAAATAAAACATTAACATTCATAGATTCTATTATGTAAATTGATCATAGATAAAGTAAAAGCAACGTTTCTGAAACTTATCATTATAATTAACAATAACATTTTTTGTTAATGGTTACATTTTATTGAAGAAATTCAAATGTATCCTTTACAGAGGAAGAGCTTCTATAAAATCTTTTAAGAAAGAAGCACATATTAAGCTTAGTCGAAGTTAAACAATCATATTCTTTAATCAAACTTATATATAGTACTTTAAAAATATTTACGTGTATCGGTGTATACATATTTTAATATTTAAAGCTCAAATCTAAGTACACACAGATAAACAACATATATATATATATGTACGTATAAACATTTATAAAGATGTATATACGCAAATTTCATTAATTATTTTTCAAAAGATAAATATGTATATAAACATTTGATACTTTTTGTCGGGAAAAAAAATATTTGATACTTTTATAATACATTAATTTATTTTCTAAGTGATAACGCCATTACGGCAATAATCTTTAATCAATTATACCATTTTTTAGATAATTTTTAATTTATAAATAAATCAATTGAGATTGTTTTTTTATTTGCATAAATTTTCTAAAGCCAAAGAAAAAACAAATCTCATTTTCTTTTCACGACCGATTTTCTATATATATACACCCATGCCACTTAAACCCTAACACACATATGCACATAAAATTATCATCCTTTTCACACAACTTAAAAAAAAAAAAAACATGTCCTTCACCACATACCCTCACCGTCACCGCCTAGCGACAACTACCGCTACCGCTACCGCAGCCGTAGACTGCCATAAACAAGTCCGTTCATGGCGGCTCCTTCGCACCATCGTCCAACTTCTCATCCCATCTTGCTACTGCACACTCGTAGATCCAAATGATAATCAAGAAGAAAAATCTCACCGTCAAATCAAACCAATTAGAATCTCCTCCGCCACCACAAACTCCTCCTCTTTCACCGGAACCATCTTTGGTTTCCGCCGTGGCAAAGTAAACTTCTGCATCCAAGCAACAAACTCCAAAACCCTAAACCCAATAATTGTCCTTTTAGAGCTCACCGTCCCTACCGAGGTATTAGCCCGCGAAATGCGAGGAGGCGTGTTAAGAATCGCTCTTAAATCAAACAATAACGACGAATATAATTCTCATCAAGATTCTTCTTCTTCTCTTCTTACAACACCTTTATGGAACATGTATTGCAACGGTCGGAAAGTCGGTTTCGCCATCAAAAGAGAGCCTTCGAAAGCCGAGTTAGCCTCGTTGAAGGTGCTTACTCCGGTGACTGAAGGAGCCGGAGTTGTGAACGGAGAAGAGATTAACCGAGAGAAGAGTGATCATATGATGTACTTAAGAGCGAGTTTTAAACGAGTTTTTGGATCGTTTGATTCAGAATCTTTTCATCTCATCGACCCACGTGGGATTATCGGACAAGAACTAAGTATCTTCTTTTTTAGATCGTCAAGAAAATGATCTTGGATCGTTTTGTTTCTAGCATGAAGGACATCTATCGGGTGCACTTGCATACTACAGTATATATTGGGAATTTCGGGGTTCATCGGTGGTTTTTTTTTTCTTTTTCTTTTTTTTTACTGTTTTCGATTAAGCAAACTAAACCGATTAACGTGGATCTCGAATGTTTTTTTAGCTGTGCTTAATTAGATGAAAATGTAATAAGCATAGCTTTTGATGTTCTCAACTTTTGTATGCAGTAGTGGTGACCATGTGTGTTCATGTGTTTTTCTTATAGTGCAAAGGCTTTTAAATTAATCTTCTATCTTTACATTTGCTTTCTATTATTGTCAATAATTTGGGGAATAAAGTTAGCAATTTTAGCTGGCCATCTTTACAAAATATACAGAATGTGTATATATACAAAAACAAACATGAGAATTATTGTATAATTAACGAAGAATGAATTATTGGATCATTTATTAGTTATAACACGATCTATAGACTAGCATTAGCAAATATATGTTCTCGCTAGATATATGATTTTGATAACTAATATATAAATGATACTGTTATCGAAATGATAGACTTAATTCATTTGCAGAACACTATATCTAGTTAGTTCTTACGACAAGAACATATATTTTTAGCCTATAGATTTAGATGATGATATAATTTATTTAATAGACGAAAACGCAGTTTATGGGTTAATATGATCAACATAAACAGGATCGCCACTTTTTTTTTGCAATTTTTAAAAATTAAATCAGGCAACTTAACTTGTAAATTTCTTGCGGATGAAGAAAATCCGGGTATTGATAATTGTAACTAATTTATTTGCGAAAGTTTCAACAAAAAAGATTTGATCTTTACGTCCAAAGCAATTTACCAACACGAAGGTACGCACACCTATAATTAACTTGCTTATTATTTTTCTATCGAGTAGCCAAAAAAACAAAAAAACAATCTTCTTATTTGTTATATAGATTAACATAACAATTTAAAAACTAATACTACTTAGATTTCTTCTCTTAAACAATAAAGAAAAATTCTTACGTGGGTTGAGGTCAACGAGAGTCGAGACTTATCATGGGAGAATAATAAGAGTCCTCGCGGCGAATCCAAGAACACTAACACCTTTCTATTAAAATATTAATTTACATATACATAACCAAATAACTTATTAAAATTATAAGATTATTCATTCGTGACTTTATACTTTTTTGCTTCCAGAAAATGGCAAGCTCGTTGTCATAGCTGTTGTTGATTCCCCGTGTCTTTCCAATGTTTCTTTTGTTTTTAGACTTTTAGTCATAAGAAAGATCTATAAATCCACATTTTCAGCGTTTAACATGACACGTAAAATAATTATAATTTATATTATTATTAATATAGATTATAACATTTTTTAAATATTATAATATAAATTAGTAATTTCTGTAAGTAATTAGATCTTAAAGAAGAAAAATTCACAAAATGTATGGTTAAAAAAAAAACAAAATTACAAAATGTGAAAGAAAAAAAATCCTAAAGCAAAAATTGAACGAACTGCAAACTTTAAAATTTTGGAAATTTGGAATGAAAAAAATAGAAATTTGGAAATTGTATCAAACGAAAAAAAGAATAATTAAAAAGGTGTGTAAGAATTATTGCATGTCATACCATCTTCTATTCTATATACTAAAAAAAACTATAATTGCTTTTTTTTTTCCGGCAATCTTATTATATAAAACTGAATGTTTTAAAGTTAGTAATTCACATGATTGTGACACATGTCAAGTCAATCGATAAAATTTTGACACGTGTAAAAAGATTTTCCAAAGTTATTAAAAAAAAAAAAAAAAAAAGTAAATTTATCATAAAATTCAAAGTTAATAGAAAAAGGAAACCCTCAAAATTCAAAAAAAAATTATAACTGATTCTTAATCATAAAAATTAAAGTTATTAAACAAAATTAAAAATAGAAAAGTTAAATTTATCATCAAAGACAAAGTTAATAAAATTAATAATAAACATAATTCAAATAGGAATAGCAAAATCTAAATATTTGGAAACATGTCAAAAAATTTAATTGGAAACCATATAATAGAAAAGGAGAATCAAAATAATTAAATAATTGTTACTTTTAGCTTTCTCTATCGGTTGGTTCGTATCGACGTTCTTAACCTTATTTTATTTATTTTCACGGGTGATTTCACTTTTTCGTTTTTGGATTTTTTTTCACGAGTTATAAAATTTAAATTATAAACTCCGCGTATACGCGAAACCTAATCTAGTATAATTCTAAATTACAATAATACGATTGTGTTTAGAATAATATGCACACCTATGTAAGAATTACATTTCACATAAACATATAATTTTGTTTAAAAGTAAACACAAATAAAAGTTAAAAAAAGAAACATAAATAAATAAAAAATTGGAAAAGTAAGGAGGAAAAGTTATAATATATGAATAAATTGGTGTTGTTAAGGAAAATTAACAAAAAAAAATCAAGCTTTCGTTTTCATTTTATTGACTTTTTTCACTCTTTTATTTATCATACTTTGAACATTCATATTTTGCGAAAAGAGTTCGATCACGTGGTTTTGATTTTTTTCAAATTACGAGTTAGTTAGCACTCGAAGTAAATCTTTTCGAATTATCATAGTTTATTAATGGGGATTACTTTGCTATAAGAAAACAAAAGAATCGAGCAACATTCGCTATAAATTTAATCAATGTATATGGTGGTAAAACAAAATTGGTTATAGTTTTTGTATTTGAATGATATGTATGTATGTCGGTGTTGACCGGAATGGTTTTTGAGTTTGGTTTTGTTTGTTATATGCTGTGAAGATGTTTGAAAGAACATTTTGTTGAACATTCTTACATGCGTCAAAGATATGTTACAATGGATAAAACTTTCAAAGTAGGTCATTATAAAAATTACATGATAAGCCATGGATTTAAAAAACATATTAAACTTCTTTAATAAGCAGTTATTTAACATATGGAACCAAGTAGTGGTTTAACAGAAAAGATTGAGAGGCATATCATAAAGTTGCTTTTTACTCGGGTTTTGATTCTTAACCGTAACTCTTTCATTTATGTTTTTGGTCTGATCCAAAATTATGTCATGTTTTAAGTCCATAAAAATAATGTGAGTTGACTATTCCGGCGATTACTCAACCATCGATTCGGATTACCATATTAATAGAAAAACATGTTGATAATTTTTTATACATTTGTATCATAATCTAGTTCTATATATAAAAAAATAATTGGTAGCCGCCGTGTAACACCCGCGTCCCGACTATATGTACAGTTGGATACTGACGCCGTATCCTTGAAGAGCCCAAAGCAGGGCGAAACTAGACGAATGGGGTATGTGTGCCTGACAGTTATCTGGAGGATGAACTGGCCTGATAGAGCACCTGGGAGGGTGAGTCCAGTGTCCGAAGTGCTGCGGAGTAATGATCCGAGCCACCTCAATTCGTGTGCCTAGTCACTCGGGGCGGTTGGTTGTGTGACTAAGTATCCGTTTAGGGGTGGTGTTTCTGGGTAGATGGATGAAGGTCGGGAAAGGCAGTATGGGAGCGTTTGAGCGCACCGACCGAGGGCGGCAAACCGGGTAGGGCAGTTTGTGACTGGGTCGGGGTGCTACAAGTTGGTAGCAGAGCGAGCACGTTTCTAGGAGGGATGGATGATCGGGAAAAAGAAGGATTTGCTAGTAACCTGTTGAAAAACTCAATGGAATAGTTGAGCAACGGTGAAGTAAGAATCAAGTGGTGTCAGAATCTGTTGCGGTTTCGTCTGGTTAAACGTGTGAATAGATTCACCTTATCGGTACGCGTGGGTGATTATCAACAAAAGAAAGATGATATGCGTTATCTGGAAATCTGACAGGGTGTGATCTGGTCTGAGATAATGTTCTGAGTATATGTCAGGGTGTGATCTGGTCTGAGATCGTGTTCTGAGTATCTGTCAGGATGTGATCTGGTCTGAGATCATGTTCTGAGTATATGTCAGGGTGTGATCTGGTCTGAGATCATGTTCTGAGAATCTGACCGAGTGTGTGCGAACGGTAGGAAGGTCTGGAAAGTTTGGAAGGTCTGGAAAGTTTGTAAGGTCTGGAAAGTCTGGAGGGATCGTGATGGATCCGGAAGGTCTGCGATAGTCTGTAAGGATCGGGAATAGATCCGGAAGGTCTGAAAAGTCTGGAAGGTCTGGAAAGTCTTGTAGGATCGTGGTTGATCCGAGAGGTCTGGAAAGTCTGGAAAGGCCGGAAGGTCTAGGAGAAAGAGAAGGTCTGGAGAGTCAGGGAGGATCGAACAAATCTGGAAGGTCTGGAAAGTCTGGAATGTTTGGAAGGTCTGAAGGGTTCGTGGACGACCCAAAAAGGTCTGGATGGTCTGGAAGGATATCAAGAATGATTCTGGATTGTACGTTCTGTAAAGGCTCAGTGGTGAAACTAATCCTACTACATATGAATTCGAGGACGAATTCATTCTGAGTTGGAAAGAATTGTAACACCCGCGTCCTGACTATATGTACAGTTGGATACTAACGCCGTATCCCTGAAGAGCCCAAGGCAGGGCGAAACTGGACGAATGGGGTATGTGTGTCTGACAGTTATCTGGAGGATGAACTGACATGATAGAGCACCTGGGAGGGTGAGTCCAGTGTCCGAAGTGCTGCGGAGTAATGATCCGAGCCACCTCAATTCGTGTGCCTAGTCACTCGGGGCGGTTGGTTGTGTGACTAAGTATCCGTTTAGGGGTGGTATTTCTGGGTAGATGGATGAAGGTCGGGAAAGACAGTATGGGAGTGTTTGAGCGCACCGACCGAGGGCGACAAACCGGATAGGGCAGTTTGTGACTGGGTCGGGGTGCTACACGCCGGCAGAGTTGATGGGTATATCAAACAAGCCTTATTGCAAGTAAATGGGCCTTAAAAGTAAAAAGGTATGTCGAGTCTGTTTAACAGTGGGTCTTTAGAATCTGGTGGAGGATTGAATAATCAAACCAAGACGGAACCAATTTGCCAGTTATGTTCACGCGGTGTTCCTCTTCGCTCTCTCCCTCTCTCGTCTCTGCGTCTTGTTTTCTGGGTTGATGATGTTGGATCGACTCCATTTTTTCCCGTTTTCTTATTCTTCTGTCGAATTTTGGGGGTTTCGTACTGTATTATTCTAAGGAGAATTGCACAAGAAGAATCTGGCGTATGCCCCTGAATTGGCTCGATTGAGATCAAACAAATTAGATCAGAAAAGGGTTCGATTGATCTCCTCGATTGTTGGCTCTTTTTGATTGGGTTTAGAAGAAATCAAGAGTAAAGGTTTTGACTTGGTGTAATCTGTTAGCTCATAGCAATTGAAAGTTGAAACAGTCTTGTCATTCAACACACAAACATCTGAAACCTTTTTCACTTTATTCAGATAAATTTATTTCATGGAAGTTTTCGTTATAGGTATAATACGTGTATAGATGTGCATACATGTATGATAATAATGCACTAAACCGGCAAAAAAATCAAAGGGACATAAAATCTCCACAAATGGATCTGTTTTGCAATTTGAAAAAAAAATAAAAACCTTAGATGTAGAAACAGCTTCACTCTCTCTTATCAGCCGCTTTTTGACAGAGAAATCCTGAAAACAAATCTGGAAACTCTTGAGAGAAGCTAGTGCTACCGACCATATCACCATAACGGTTCTTATGGAAATCAGAAAAGAACTCATCTGGAGCTCTGTTTGAGAGACAAGGATGTTGTACAACGTTGCTGTTGGAGATATTATTTTTCATCTTACACATGTTCTGATAAGAACCATAATGCTCCTGCTGCTGCATCAACTCAGATTCTTGTATTGAAAGTAAGGCTTGCGTGTTAGGGACGCAAGGATGTTGAAAGTTTCTGTTGGTGATGTTTTGAGCAAAACCATGAAGCTTCTGCTGCATCATCAAGTGGTTTTGGTAATTGATGAGCTGATTGGAACGTGATGCAGAGAGTGGGAGTTGCGACAGAGTACCATCTCCGTGGTTATACATATACAGAGAGAACTGGCTAGGATTCAAGGGTTGTGTCTGATATTGATGATGATGCTGGTTCAGAGACGAAGATGGTGTCAAGTTCTGATGGACCAAATTTGTGTTTTTCTGTTTCTGCGCCTCGGAAAAACGAAGCCTTTCTTGCAGCGTAGAGAGAGTCCGTTCTAAGGACAGAATCAATCGAGAGAGTTGGTTTGGAGAGTAGTGATCAAAGATTGGATACCAATCAGGATACTTGAATCCATTGACGTTCTCCGAGTCTCTCTTCGTCTTCTTCTTCTTATCGTTCTCCTTCCCCTCCAGGAACTCATGGAGATTGAGGCTCTTCTTGCGTTTCGTGACCGCTTTATACCTCAAAGCCATGTCTTTTACTTTCTCTCTCTCCTTAGGCCATGTCTTCAATTCGCCGTTTGGCCCGTGATGGATGACGCAAACCTCAATTTGACAGAGAATTGAAAGCTCGTAAGCTTTTTTAAAGATGGTCTTAAGTCTGTTGGTCAAACTGGTTGCAGCGATTGAATTAGAAGACGAAGCTCGCATGGTGAGTTTTTCTTGATTCGCCAAGAAACTAGGGTTTTTTCTCTCTCAAGACAACACGAACAAGAAGAATTATGAAAGTGAGAGAGAAACATTGTGAACTAAATATATCATATAGATTTCTTGGTCCCTACGGTGTCTCTCTCTCTTATGTGTGTATTTAAGATTCGATTTCCATATTTTACACATTTTCCTTAATTAATCTCTCGATGGTGGAGAAGAAAACGACGACCCACATTTTCCTTATTTAAGATTCGATTTCCATATTTTACACATTTTCCTTAATTAATCTCTCGATGGTGGAGAACATTCCATATTGATAACGACGACCCAATAGCGATACCAAATTACGAATTTTCAAATCACAAATTGCAAAAAAAATATAGCAATTTTCGTTTCTTTGTTAGATGCAAAGTACCGATCATGTAAAACGACATTGTGATGGCCAATCACAAATAAAATAAATTATTTACGTCTCATTGAATACATACAAAATAGAAGAATGTTCTCTTTCTTGATCATTTAATAAAATCTTATTTAACTACCCAAATAATATATTTAATGAGACGTAAATAATTTAATTTAGTATTTGTGAATATTGGCCATCGCAATGTTGTGTATCTATTGGGTTATGTTATATACGTAGATCTGTTATTGAATTATCCCATGACATTCTTTCCTATTTCAACAGAAATACCCTAAAATAGCATAAATATTATTTTTGTTCCAAATTTAGTATACTAAATTTAAAATTCTGAAAATAACACAAATATTTATGTGAAAATACATGTTTACCCAAAATAAACTCAAAATAAAATTAAAACATTGTGTTTGAGTTCACTATTTCTTATTTAGAGTTTAGTTTTTTTCCAATAAAAAATGATTTTGAGTCATTTTAATTATAAATTTGTGTTATTATGGTTAATTTTAACTAGTTGTGCTAAGGTTGAAACAAAAGTTTTAAAATGGGCTATTTTGGACAATTGGTCTTTCCAATATTCTTATTTGATATTCCCTCTGATCCATAATAGTTGATGTTTAAGAATTCTACACACAAATTAAGAAATCACACAAAATCATAATTTTTTTAATTTTTTCTAAATTAAAACTTCATTTATTGTCTAATTAAACACAATTCAACCAATGATAAAAAAGACTGCAGAATATAAATGGTCAAAAATAAATATAAAAACTTTAATTTTGCATAGAAAATATAAAACATCAATTAAAATGAAAAAAAAAAAATTTTGTTTAAACATTAACTATCATGGATCAGAGGAGTATTTGATTCGTGTAATTAATTATGCTATTAAAGAAGCTCCGTATAGATTATTTTTCATCATTTACAATAGTTTCTCAGTTGTGCTGCGGGTTTGAGCAAAAAGCCGATGGTATTTGTTTGTTTTCTTGTCCTGAAAATGAGTACTAAGTAATTATTTTTAAACGTTAAAATTTGCAGTGAATGAAATATTTAATCACTAATTGTCAAAATTTGTTATTAAAATGTCGTTGAACCAGCAACTATATGAAATAAACAAAATTTAGTTATTGTTGCTGATCGTTGACAACTACGAAATGAGTAAAATCATATTAGATCGCGACTGATTGTTGTTATGAATTATTTGCAAATTTGAAATGGCTTAATTAATTTAAATTGATAATGTCCTTACATATGTGTTCTCTATCCTTATAAGTTATAAGTCAAACGTGAAAGATTCGAGAAGGAAAATACAAGATTTTATGACGATATATAAATCGTAAAATGTGGTAAAACAAAAATAAAATAATGGGTCTTAATTAATATTGAAAATGAAGTTGCATCAAGTATCGGTTTTTTCTATTGTGTATGTGTGAACCAAAAATCCAGCATTGAATTGAGGTTGTTAATGAATAATTACACGATGGTAGGGTCGTTTTGTCGAACTGAATCTGCTAATGATGTCTGAAAATCCCCAATTAGTAAACGCCAGCTATAGTTATTACTTAAAAACACTATAATCTCACATTAGTTAATTCTTATAAGTTGGACTATAGTCTCTGGACTGTAGCTATGGATTCATTTCATACGTAAACTTCGATCGAGAAAACTTGATTATTAAATTCCAAGGTTAATTAAATAGACAACTCAACAAGACCACATTTTAAATATATACACACATGCATAAACTACTTTGTAAACATATCTATTAATGTAAACATATCCATTAACTCTTTTGCATTAACCTCTCTCAATTTTTATGTTCGTTTAATTTGGTTGAGAGAGAGGGAGAGAGAGACTATATGATGCTCCAGCAACAGTACCCTTATGGCTTTTCCCTAATGGAAACATCATTCACCTACGAGATCTTTGATTACTTCCAAAACGTCGTCGTTTCAGGCTCCGACGACGTGACGTCACAGAAAAACCATCTTTCATCCTCTTCCTCTTATGCAACGCCACTATTCTCTTGCTGATCAATAGCAAAAAAACGATCTCATTCGACGGAAAACTTATCTTCTCTGCGAGCACGAGGTGGCTCCGGTGAAGAACCGCCGCGTAAGAGGAGGAGGAGAGCGAGAAATGAAAAGAAGACAGAAGAGAAAGAGAACCAAAGGATGGATCACATTGCCGTCGAGCGTGACCGGAGAAGACTGATGAATCATTTTCTCTCTATCCTCAAATCGATGATGCCTCTCTCTTATTCTCATCAACGTGTGAGTTTGTATATCTCTGTATTTAGTTAATTCTTTTTTACTAGAAGCCATATATATAGCTCCACTATCATTTAGCTGACAGTTATATGCTATGTCTATAAGATATAAGCAATGGTAAGCAATTTTGATATACTCGGCTAAAAGTTATTTTTATCAAATACATAAGTGTTTAGACTGCCGACCAAAGAGAAGAAAGCTAACTGATGGTAATGAATTGGTACACTATTTTTTTTTTTTTTTTTTGCGTTTTCACGTTTTCACGTTCTAAGAACATTATTCCGCTAATTTCATAATTCATAATCATTCATTAGGCTTTACGTTTTACGATGATTTTGTTATATACTACTAACGTTGCTAAAATTATAACTAAAAATAAAACGTCATTATAATACTAAAATTATATTTTTAAGATTATTATGCGTAAACTTTATTCCGGTAGAGTATTTTTCGCTTTTCAATCATTCAACTATATATTCATCTAACATTACAAATCAAGCTAATATATATTTTATTTTGGTTAACAATTAATAAATACAATTGCCTTTTTTGCCATCATAATTTGTTTTGTATCATTGAGTACTAAATTTGCAACCCATATTAATTATATTGCTTTTTGTTGTTTATTAATAGAGTGACCAAGCATCAATCATAGAAGGGACCATTAACTATCTAAAGAAGCAAGAAAGACTTCTTCAATCACTCGAAGCCCAATTTAAAACCACAAGCCCCAATCAAACACCAAACATATTCTCCGACTTCTTCATCTTCCCTCAATTCTCCACCGCCACTGCCTCCTCCTCCTCGAGCCACCACCACCACAAGCGACTAGCGGCAGTTGCTGACGTGGAGGTTACGATGGTGGAAAGACATGCCAGCGTTACAGTTTTAACAAAGACAAGACCAAAATTGCTCTTCAATATTATCAAGGAGTTTCACTCTTTAGGTTTAAGTACTCTTCATCTCAACCTCACAACTTCCAAAGACATGTCTCTCTTCACTTTCAGCGTCAAGGTATATATTCTTCCTCTCTCTTTTTTGGGTCAACACTTTCTACCTCTTTTTTTTTCTTTTGGAGAAAATTTAATAATAATGATAATAGAGTTTGTTAGTTTACATGTACTAGATTTAGGTTTATTGTTTAAAAGAAACAATTATAATATGCTTAGTGAATATATCTAATTATGTTTAAATAATTGGTTTTCTGGATTAGGTAGAGGAAGATTGTCAATTAACGACTACAGTTAATGAGGTCGCAAATGCAGTGCATGAAGTCGTTAGAAGAATTCACAAGGAAAATTGAACTTTGTTTACATGTAAACTAACTTTGAAATGTTATTTTCTGTAAATAATCTCTTGTGTATGCAATATATGTATGTACACAAGTAATCAAGTACCCATATGTAAACAAGTTTGTATAGGCTTCAAAATTAGATCCAGACAGTCAATGTCCAATTGTCCATTCATCAACTTTTTTTTATATACAAGCTAATAAGGTTAGCTCACTATGGATAAGAAGATTGGAGAAAAAGAAGAATCATATCAAGAGAGTCAATCGTTTCTTTTAATAGAAAACAAAATAATGCCTCAACGATGATTATTTATAATAATTGGGATATTTCATGTCATATACTCCTTCTGTTTTATAAATAATATCGTTAAATTTTTTTTTTTTGTTTTACAAAAATTGTCGTTTTATATATTCAATTCAAAACATTTTTAAAAATCAAGTTAATTATTACTGTTTTAATGTATTAATAAAAAAATTTGTTTTATTTATAAGAGGTAAAGTAAAACTTTTAAGAGAAATTAAGCCGAAACAAAGTTAGTTGTATTTCAAAGTTCATACTTCTGTCTTGATTATGCAAGAGCTAAGTTTAAGCCCAATAATGTTCAAACGATGGGCCTTCTTTTCAGGCAATGAAATGGGCCTTTTAAACTTAGACCAGGTTAACCGGACGCGGATGAGATGGTTTGAGAATAATTAGCAGTAAAATCGGTATAGAAAGGTCGACTAGATTTACGAGCCTCTCTTTCTGCGATTAAACGCCCCTCTTACAGATTTTCTATATCAGATATTTTAAATAAAATATATTATTATTTGGTAGAAGTAGAAGAAGAAGTTTAAAACAAAAAAAAAATGGTAGAACTAAAAAGGCAACGAATAAAGGTATTTGGTACAGTTTTTATCTGAGGGGACAGACGGTATATTTCATACTTTTGGTTTTCCTAAAATTATGTAATCGATCATTCATGTCGTGATCATTGTTCTAGAAGACCAAAAAAAAAAAAAAACATCAATAATCTAGTGGTATTAGTTGCTTTCGTAGGATAACCAGCTCATCAACCAAACTCCGTATATAAGATTATATAATTCTTAATTTAAAGAAACACCAAACCTCTTTTACCTTAGGCTTTTCCGTTTTAAGATTTAGATGGATACATACGAAATCATCATGTTAGTATGTCACTATACAAAGAACTAAGCTTTACACATTAACAAAAATAAAAGTCTCAACTCCAAGAACCTTTTTTTCCACATTGCCTTTTTGCTTTTTCTTTTGCTTCGGTATTTTTTAATCCAATTGTTTGATTGCTCGATTCCGAAGCACTTGCAAAAGAAAAACCTATTTTTGAGACATACATATTTGCATAATCTTTTTCTTCTTAAGCAACAAATAAAAGAGATGCTAAACAATAACAAAAAGGGGTAGAATGTAAGTAAAACAAATAGTCTTAACAAACTTGTAGAATTACAAAGTGATGGAATTTAAATTATGATTATAACAATTATAATCGAAAATATACAAAATGATTATATTAAATCCGATTGGTGATATAAAGTGGTAAAAAAGTTTAGCGTAAGAAACGATAAATCTTACTTGAATAGTCAAAAGAAGTAAGAAATAATGGTTCTTTTTTTTCACAGCCAGTAAAAAACAATGATATAAGATTAGGCATGTCAAGCGGGTCGGATCCGCTCCGCCTGACCCGACCCGCCACGGGTTGAGTTTTTTTTTTTTACCCGCTAGACCTGCAAATTATATTTCGTAAACCTGCACCCGCTCCGCGTTAGTCAAGCGGGTCTGCGAGTAACCAGCGGGTTATGAAAAAAAATAAAAAGTTCTAGATCCATACTCGTACGGTCTTCTTCCTCGGCGAAGCAGTCGCCATCCTTGGCGCCGCCGGTGAAATGAACCCAAGCGACCGGAGATGGAGATGGAGAAGATCTCGGCAAAGGTAACGAAGATGGAGATGGAGATAGAGATGGAGATGGAGAGGAAGACAAAGATCGATGAGAAGCGACAACCGAGAGAGAGGGAGGCGAGCGTGCGGTGAGAGAGGGAGAGGAAGAGAGAGGGAGGTGAGGGAAAGAGAGGAAGAGAGAGGGAGGTGAGAGAAAGAGAGGAAGAGAGGCGGAGAATAAGAGAGGAAAAGAGAGAGAGGTGAGAAAAAAAAAAAAAAAGTAGATGTATATATTTTTTTTTATTATGGTTATGCGGGTAATCCGTAAAGCCCCGGTTCTAAAACCTTCGACCCGCACCGACCCGCACCGACCCGCACCCGCCCCGCTTTAAAAAAACAAAAACTCGACCCGCACTCGCCCGCAGCGGGTAAAAACCCGCAAACCTGCATGTAAAAGCTCAAATTGACAGACCTATATAAGATACCAGTATAAGAAAGAAAAAAACCAAAAATATAATTTTCGATACCGTAATTTTTTTTTAATCATTTTACTAATTTTATGATTGATAACTTTTAAAACTGTAAATTTCGTATTTTACCAATAAATCCGTTATCCATAAAGTTACTAAAAAACTATTCCCCAAAGCTCTGTCGCCTAATTTCCTATATATTACAAAAATACGTAGATAAATACATACATTTTGTAGTATATAGACAGCTATCTCATCAAAGCTCTGTCGCCTTTCCCATTACCCGATTTTAAAAATATTTTTGCAGCTTGTGAATATCCTTTGTACACGACATACTCTTCCTATATATGATATTAAATTACAATAAAATACATCATGTTGTGTACAACTAATCAACTATTAATCTATTGATGTATATATATACATACAACTTTTACATCCCACTAATGTTAAATATGATGAGACTTTAATCATAAACATTTACCAAATAAACGAGACCTTAAAATGCTAGTTATTAATTGATATTTTCCAACTACAACTATGACTTAACCAGTAATATCTGACTGCTAAAAACAAAACAAAAATCCACAATTTACAATTGGAATTAGCATTAAATGGCTATATCTCTATTTTATTATTTAAAAAATTATTTAGAAAAATAAACTTTATTTTGTAAATTATTACATATTATGTCATTACAAATAATAATAGATAATTGAAATAGAAAAATATATAACTGTTTTCAAAATTATAGAAGAGAATATGGAAAGTATTTATTTTTCATTTAATATAATATTTACTATTTAGTTTCTTAAATTTTACGATATTAAAAATAATATATATTTTTAAATATAATCAATCTATATATATTCAAAAAAAAAATCTATTCAAAATCTTGCATATATATCCAACTTTTTCTTTTATATCCACGGAGTGGTTCGTCCTATTCAAATATTCATGATCAAGAAGTTTGATAATCTCCAATTCTATATAGTTCCCCTTCAAAAACATCTAAATTAATTGCAAAAATTAGAAATTATATAGAAAATTAAACTGATATTTTAGTAAAAAATAAAAGCATTGGATCAATAAATTATTAGGTCATGTTTATATTATTAAAATCGTTTAATTAAAAAAATAACAACTTGAAAACACACATAATTGTATATCGTAATTAAATTTTCATGTATTGTTCAATAAAATAGTTTTTTTTATTCACTTTCACAGCCACTACATTGTCATTGAATGTTAGCTTTGTTTTACAAATTTCTATTTATATTTTCATTTACAACTGACAAATTCTACATTATTTGATTTTGGATATGGAAACGCGTATCCACAAATTTTTATTTATTTTTAAACTACTAGATTAAAAATCCCAATTTTTCTAAACTAATACTCTTTCTATTTCACAAAAAGTATCATTTTAACATATTTCACACATATTAATAAAACTATTAAAAGTTCCATATTACCCTTATTGATTAAACAATTTTTTTCTCTCTAATTAATACATTAAAACAATAAGGTTAAAATTGGATTTTTGTTTAATATTATGCATTGAGAACATAAAACGACATTCTTTGTGAAACAAAAATAAAACCTTTAAACGATATTTTTGTGAAACGGAAAAAGTATATTACTTGCTATTTTATGTTATTTATTATCTTCTATACTACAATATAAGAAAATAGTTTCACAGTTTGAGAATTCGAGTCTCATTTATTTTCGTCCGTAGCCTACACTCGAATTCAAGCTCGACTCTCCACAATATGTCATCTAAATAAATGACAACAGAAATAGATAAATTTACATATATGAATGACACTATATATAACTTGTTTTTTTTTTGGGGTGAAAACTTGTGTTTCTTATTCACAATGCAAATTGTAAAATGGCTGACCCACGTTGACACTATTTTAAAATCTTGTGGGTTAAAGCAAATCAATTTGCATGGCCAACTACTGGACCGACTTTTATTCATTTTTTTTATATATATAAATATTTATTTACGTGTATCTGCTGTATATATACTGATGACCCATGTCTATATTGTATTAAAATGAATGGTTGGTCCAGTGTATTAATACTACGATTGATTATGACATTTTAATTGGAAAATATAAACTATACTGTAGAGAGTCTATTTGGACCATCCTTTAATCTCTTACGCTAATATATATAATATTGTGATTATACTATATGATTTCTCAATTAAGTTGATTAAATTTACGGCTAATAATTTTGTTAGGGTGTGTTTCAAATTTTGTAGTTTTCACGATTCAGTCATTTCACAGTATATTACTAATAGAAATTTATGTTTTTTATAATTTTTCAAAAAAACTACGAAAGTTAGTATATCATAAGAAAGTAGAAGCTAAATATTACGGTCTAATTTAATTAATACTAAATTGTAAATTAAAATTTGTAATATATAAAATGTGAATGAGAAATAAGAAATAATTTAAGTGTTATATATAAATAAAAACTAATATGAAAATAGAAATGAAAAATAAGAAATAATGAGAAATAAAACTGTTTAAATGTTTTGCAAAATGTTTAATACATAGATTGTGAACTCATGTGTCCGTGCGAAATAATTTTTTTTGTAATATATAAAATATGAAATGAAGAATAATAAAATGTTATTGATTCAAATATGTTTAATTTGTAATTTTTAAATTTATAATAGATTTAATAAATGTTTGGCATGTTCAATTTATTTTTAAAATAATAGATATTTGAAAATAGATTATAAAAATACTCTTATTTTAATAGTATATATGTAAAAATCCATGCCTGCTCAAAAGTAGCCGAGTTGGAAAAAACAAAAAACCCATGGGCTCATAAGATCCTGGATCAGACTCTCATGAATAAACCGGCTACCGCCGGTGTCTAACACTAACCATTGTAAGTTGTTTTTTGCATTTAATTAAGATTATTACTCCTCAGTTTCACCAAAAATTATTTTTACACATTTAACATATATTAAGAAAATTATTAAAAATTTAATATTATCTTTTATTAATATATTAAATAATTTCTCTCTTTCTAATTAATACACTAATACAGTAAATATAAAATTGAATTTTTATTTAAAATTATGTATTAAAAACATAAAACAAGACAGAACCAAAAAAAACTTTAAAATGACATTGTTTTTATAAAAAAATCCCCCACGAGATCTTGAAATAACTCAAGATATCTCCAACACTTTCCCTAGGGTTAAGCTGTCGTCTTATTTAAAACCCGGAGAGGGATTGCGAGGCCATCTCTCTCCCTCTCTACTCTTTTCCTCTCTGTTATATATTCGGATTTCTCGGGAAAACAAAAAATATACGACTGTGAAATCTCCCTTTCGCTTATATTTCTCGAGAAATTTCGATGATTTAAAGTTCAATTTTTTTCCTTGAAGGGTATTAAATGAATCTTTCTGGGTAATTAGTTAACTCTGATCAATTCTCTGTTTCCATCGTGGATGTATAATTGATTAATTGTAGTCACAGAGCAAAGATCCTTATTTGGAGAAAAGAAGAGTGGGGATCGTATCTTCGAGCTATACCACTACACGTATTGGTCGTAGATAGATCCTGATCGTTCATTACTACTACTACTACTCAAACGATCTAGGCCTTGATTTAACCATTAAACATAAAATTTCTTTCCTTTTTTCCCTTCTTAAATTAGTTCTCTATCTATTCTAAATAGCTCCGACCAAACAAGATGAAGAGATCACGTGGAAGCTCCGATTCTTTATCCGGTTTCTTACCAATTTGCCACTCTGCAACAGGTAAAAAGACTCTTATTGTAATATTACACATATATATACTTAATTTCTTTGAATAATCCTGTTAGTTATATATCTGCTTTAACGAGGTAATGGTCGATCCTATTAAGTAAAAGTTTTGAAATTGCAATTCTGCATATCTTGATGTTGATTAGTGATTACATGCTAATGAAATGCAAAATTAGCTAGAGGTACAAACAAGCCGTGTATTTCTATATAGTTAATTTGGTGTTTAAAAATTGGTGAAGATGTGTTTTTCTGACAATTCATATTATCGAGACATTATCCTGACAAGGTTTTGAAATGTAATGTAATCATTCATGACTTCATAAATATTCCATATCTGTTCAGATCGGTTAAAGTAAAGATATACTTTTTTTTTTAATGTACTACCGTCATTAATGATTTTATCAGATAAACAAATAAGTCCAAGACCAACAACCAGCTTTCTCTATTCCGGCGCCGGAGACTACTCGCCGATGTTCGACGGTCTAGAAGATGACGGAAGCCTAGAGGACATCGGCGTCGGACACGCGTCGTGTACGGCGGCAGCGGAGAAAAAGCGGCGGTTGAGTGTAGAGCAAGTGAAAGCGTTAGAGAAGAATTTCGAGATTGATAACAAGTTAGAGCCGGAGAGGAAAGTGAAGCTCGCTCGAGAGCTTGCGCTGCAACCGCGCCAAGTGGCGATCTGGTTTCAGAACCGCCGTGCTCGATGGAAGACAAAGCAGCTCGAACGTGATTACGGCGTTCTCAAGTCAAACTTCGACGCACTTAAACGCAGCCGCGACTCGCTTCAACGTGATAATGATTCCCTCCTTGCAGAGGTATATTTTTTAAATTAACCGTCTTCTTTTTGGTGTGAATAAAATTGAACGTTTAAGACACCCAAAAAACGCAGGTTAAACGTAATTTTAACTAAACACGTCTGTTGCTCGGTTAATAAAAGAAACGAACGAATAAGACATTACAATATCGTTTTTTTTTTTAAATGTACATATAGACTAGCAATTATTTTTAAAAATAGTTAGAAAATTAATCAGCATCTACACACTTTTGACCGTCCAATTAAGGTGTTGATTGTTTGTTTACGTTTGAGTTTTTTTTTTTTTTTATGTTTGAGTTGCGTTTACAGTTATAATTACTGTACACAAACACAAACGGAAAAAAAAAAAAAAAAAACTTGGATACATTTCGAGTTTTTTTTTAACGTTGACAACTTGATAATGAACTCAAAATTTCATAATTGTTAGTTAACTACACAATTTGGAATAAGAGTAACTAAACTATATAATAAGCTTAGAGATAACTTATGATTTAAATATTACATTTCTGCAGATTAAAGAGCTAAGAGCAAAACTCAACGTTGAAGGGACCGGCGGAAGCAATGGTGGTAACACGTCGATAGAAGAAAACGGCATTGTAAAAAGGGTGGACGCGATAGCGAATCAGACGGTGATGGCTAATAAGGAAGTCTTAGAGCTAAGCCACCGTCCTCCGCTGCCAAATATTCCTACGGAAGCTCCGACATCGGAGCTTGCATACGAGATGTTTAGCATTTTCCCACGTACCGAAAGCTTCAGAGAAGATCCTGCCGATAGTAGCGACTCAAGCGCGGTTTTGAACGAAGAGTATAGTCCCACAACGGCTGAAGCGGCGGCGGCCACGGCGGTTGAAATGTCAACGATGGGATGTTTTAGCCAATTTGTGAAGATGGAAGAGCATGAAGATCTTTTTAGTGGAGAGGAAGCTTGCAAGTTGTTTGCGGACAATGAGCAGTGGTATTGCTCCGGTCAGTGGAATTCGTAAGGCGAAAGACAATATTGAGGATAAAATTGAAAACTTAGGAAACCATTGAGGGGCATTTGTGAAAATACTGTTGAAGGGATATGGGGTTGGAAAATTGAATTACCCAAAATGTTGGGGTCTTAGTTGAGAAGGGAGGGAAATGAAGCGAGATGATTAAAACCAAGAGATTACGTGCGGTTTCATGCACGTGCGGCCGTAATCCTAACGTGGTTAAAGAGGACAAAAAAGTCAAAATTTATGTGAAGTTGAAATCTTTTTTTTTCGACGTTTATACTATTTATTATTACTTTGAATAATTGCGTAGTTGAATGTAATGATAATAATATCTTTATGTTCCAAAGGCTTTTAGAGATTCTGAGCACACGAAGTTACGACTATCCTCTTTTGTATTTCTCGTCGTCCGTTAATGACTATTCACAACTCAAAAGATTTTTACAGTCTTGCAAATTTACAAGTCTTTTACAGAAATCTGTCTTCATTGGTTTGGAAGTCGACATTATACAGTCACTAATAAGAACTGATATTTTCAAGATTAAGAGTTGTTTAGTCTTTTTTTTTTTCTTTCTAATAAGAGTTGTTTAAACTTGACATGTCGGATTTATAAGATTCATAAACCAACTAATATAACGACTTACAAAAAAAGATCAAATTTAACGTAAATATAGACTATATAGTTACCAATATTTAGAACAGGTCTTTAACAGAAAAAATATATTTAGAATAGGTCAAACTCTTTTATTTGGTTTGTTTCATTATAAATAGAGTCGGCCCTGAGTTTTAAGAAACCGCAAGTTAAAAAAAAAAAAACTGGACCGCTTTACAATATTAAGTTTCGATTTTTTACCACTAAACTAAAGAAATTTTTTGAAATTTAAAAACCAGATTTTTTTTATGAAAACGAAGACCGCAAGCATGGGCTTGCTCTACTTGGGCTCATAGCCGGTTATGATTATATAAAGCATTAGTTTATTGCTGAATTATATTTGTGGACAATAAATTATGTATTGTATATTTTCCGAATATGAGTGTGTGACTTGTTAGAATGGGGTCTGTCATCTTTATCAAGGTGGTTTTACTTCGTCGGATATTCATTCGAGTATATGAAACACGCAATAGATCAAATAGATTACAAAGTATTCGAACTATGATTTCTATTTAATACGTCGAAGCAATAACAAGAATATTTCTAGTGGAATCTTTCACAATCCTTGGAGAGAGAGTTCACCGGAGGACTAAGTAATTCGACTCATTCACATCAAGACCATGAATGTTTGGAATCTGCAAATATTGAATACGTTTTGAAACCTTTTAGTTTAAGGTTAACTATAGTTATATGTTTAGTTTAGCATTGTGTTACCAAAATTTATAAACGTATCATTATTTAGGTGGTGAGTCTGGTGGCAACAGTTTCGACATATTAATCTGTTCGTGGATTAATTTATTTTTTTCGGTCAGTATTTACAACTTTTGATTAAAATAATAATCAATTTTGTTTTTTTTTGCAACAGACGATGTTATTGGAAAAAAACATAGCGCCTTGTTTGTAAATGGATTCGTAACAACGTTCAACATTCGAATCATTCAAATCACGCATAATTTTCCTTTTTCATCATCTTTTGAAAAATTCTGAGTAAGGACATGGAGATATAACATGAAAAGCCGAGCCACCTAATTGGATCTCCCTAAATATCCGTGTTTGTTTCTAGCCGTTCCTTTTTCTCCTTTTGTTACTTGCTTTTTATAACCTAAAAAGCTTTTTTCTTCTTCTTAATTTGCCTTTTTGCTTCAAAATTAAAAAATGCCCGAATACTATTTTTAAAAATCCAAATATAGATTCCATCCGCCGATTTCTCATATATATGGACGTACATCTTTGATAGTTGGTAACAAAATTCGTAATTGTGAAGATATTGGATCAGTGGTCAAATTTTGACTACTTTACACCTGGAATTATGATATTAACCGGTTGTTTAATAACGATTAACAAGTAGTTATAAGATATCAGTGTGGTTAGTTTTAGAGACAAAATAATAAGTGGAACCGTTAACTAGTAACCAGGAGTCCTTGTTTTAGTACTAAATTCGTGTGGTTGAGTGTATATTCACTCATCTATCAGTCTTCCTCGACGATGTTTTCTGAATTTTCACAAGTATTTTATATAGTTGAAATTGATAAGCATGAATTTGTAAGAATTATTAAAAATTTGGTAAAATAGGAGATAAAAAGAATGAAAAATTCAGACAAGACGTAGTGGAGAGATGCACATGGGATTCTGTTCAACGAGTTTCAGAAAATAGTTGTTTTTTGTAAGGATCTATCTCCATGCGGCGATCCGTATCCTGATCACCGAATTTCAAGACGTATCAGCCGTACACGTGTTGTATTTGCAGGAGATCTTCTCTTATTGAACCAAGGAAATGTCGGATTTAGAGAAGGCCAAAACCCCAAAAGCTGTGGTAGGGCCCGCCTATAAGCCAGTAGACCCCATGAGACTTTTGCGCTCTCCCTTTCCGACAAAGACATTGGTGGAGAGGCATGTGGTGTGGGATCCACTTTACATCGAACACGTCACTTTAACGCCGTCGCGTCACCGTTTATATCACACGTATATCTCTCAGACTCCTCTCTTTTCTTTTCATCTTCTTTTAATAGTATTTTCCCCCCGGTTATATATGCACGTGTATATATAAATTGCTCATCATTTACCGCCGTCAAAAAGTTGTTTTCTGGTCAAACAAAAAAAAGTTTATTCAAAAACTAGCTTGATTACAAAAGTTTACAATAGAGAATAACTGTTTTGTAAAATCTTTACAGTATAAAAAGAGTAGTGAAACTCCTTTGTTAGAGGAAGTGAAAAAGGTGTTGGCGACAACAAGAAAAAGAGCAAGAAAGATAAATTTTGGGTAAGAACAAGATTAGTCTGTATTGTTTTAAGCGATGTCTACATATTTCAGTAGAACTGTAACTAATACAAAATATATAAATAACTTATCAAAAAAGTATGTTAACTAACTTGACATTAAATAACATAATATGTCAAGGATACTTTGTTTCTATGTATTTTAAACAATTTAATTAAAACATCCTTAATTTTAAATAAACCTTAAAGTGTTTAGGTATTTAAGTAGAGATTTGGCGACTTAAGAAAATAATTTTAAGTATAATTGCAATAATTTTTATACGAATTTTATTCTAATATAACCTTGTTGGGATTAAAAGTATTTACAATGTTTTTGTAAGCTTAAAATATCTATAATTATAAACTAAAAATCATATCATTTAATAAACTCAAATGGGATTAGTATTAATAATATAGGAAGGAGTATCAATCCCTAAAAACAAACAAAGTTGTTCACGTCGACTTGCACTATCATTTATTTTTTTAACCCAAAATAAACGCACTATATGACTATAATCATAAAAAGAAAATGGAATAATTATGAATCGTAACTATAATTGGCTGTCTGATAAATTACTAATAAATTAGATTATAAGGCAACGGAATAATCGATCATTAGCTAACACTTGGGGTGACATGCTCCACTCTGTCTAAACAACGCTAATATTGTACTTCCACCTGGAGTAGATTTTTAGGCATATTTGTTTTTTCTCCCACTTTCGTTGTTTTTTCTTAATACCATTTATTTTCCCATTTACATCTATTTATTTATCTAGTTTTAATTGAAGTTACAAAATGCATGCATAACTATATTAGTTATTTTCAATTTGTATTCACATTGTAGTATGATATTGTTTCATTATTGTAAACTACGTGTCCTCATTCAAATGAAGTTCAAACTAATTTAATGATATGACACCAAAATATAATTTTATTTTTTTGGTAAAGGAGTATATATCTTAGATCGAAGCTTGCTGTAAACACTAGCTATTCTTACCACTTTAAGGGAACCAACAGTGAAAGTCTGTAGATGGCAAAGTTCAAAACAAAAAAAGTCTGTAGATGGCCGGATTCGAATTGTATCGTAGATCTATAATATTTTTTCACCATTTAAACGCAGCGCGAGTAGATCATCATTCCTGAGTTAACCGATAAATAGTTTTTAGCGCGAACTATATGGACTCACGTAAAGATGACTTTAATCTCGAGCCATATGACAAAACCATTATCATAATACAACCCTTCGGTTCCATCAGCAATTTTTTTAATCCAAATCAAGTCCAACCACCATAACATATAATATTCGATCGACTGTCTCACTAGCAGAAAAATGATCCTCTTGCATTGTTGGACGCGTACTCCTAGGCATATATATGGATACGGCCTAAAGATTATAGAGTTAAATAAACATCACCACTACTACAAATTGTGATTATTAATAAAATTATCTCTTCGAAGCCTTAAATACACCATTTTCTTTTTATAATCTCTCAATGCCGAGCGTAGCCGATGGGTTGCCTACGCACCAGATTTTTTAATAATTTTAAAGCATGATATCGACCTATAAAATCAAAGTGGTTGGATAAATATACGCTTAAAAGGAATCAATTACTAGCGTACTCCAACATGGTAACTCCTCAAGGAAACTATTAATCTACTACCACTTGGTTATTGATATGCTATTTTCTTGACCTAAGCGTATTTTATTTTTGTGTGTTATGTATATTGTATATTTTGAGCTCAATGCGATGCTTCTGTTTGCGTAATAAGTAGAAATCAAGTAATTAATTAAATATAATAAATTAATAAAAACACCAAAACAAACTATTAGAACTGAGATTTGCTCTTGTGCTTGTGAGTTTCAAGTTATACTAGTCCAGCAAATAGATATTATAGATTTTCTTAATGACAATCAACGGCGAAGCATATAAACTCGCCTTTTTCTTTTGATTAAAAGTAACTAATCCAATAAATAAACCGGAAAGTTATGGTATTGGTACACGATTTTTGTAAAGAAATATAAATGCCTGTTAAAATTAGTACTCGTATACTAGTAATAAATAAGTAGATGGACAGATTATGATTTTGGTCGAGAATTCTGTGTAATGCCAACTTGATGCTGCCCAAGTTCCCAACCATGCATGTGCACTTATACCCGTAGGATATATGCTGTATCCACATATTTATTTTATAAAATATACAGTATATCGGCTAAAACTCTTTAATATTATTAATTCAGAGAGCTGGAGTAACCAAGGGCAGCAGGAAATTTAATATATTAACTGGAGATCCTATTTGCGAGAAAACGGAAGTTCCAGTTAAATTTATCACCCGACTAAGTTGATGATATCGCCGTAGTTACTTTTTCGATTTGGATTTGAGAATTGTCAAAAATAAATTAATTTGGATGATAAAACGACCAATTTTTTTTTGTCTGAACATTACAACTTTACAAACATTTCGTAGAAATTCTTATATTTGTGCATTCAATATCAAGAAGGCGGATAATATCATATATTAGAAATATTAAAAAAAACCTCATTAAAAAAAAAGATCAAGAAGGCGGTATCTATAACCAAAACTCTAAAATAATGTTAAACGATATGTGATATTTAAAAAAAAAAAAAAGGGTAGTGTTTTACTATAATTTTCTTTTTGTTTTTTGCCAAAACATAGTCGTTTAAGAAAATGTTGAAACAAATGTAATTTTGTTAATAATTAGCAATAGTTGGGGTCCACAAAGAAAACAAGCTCGGCTTTTGTCCTGTCACGAAGTAGGACCCACATTGATCCCCTCATTTTACTCTTCAGCCAATTTTGACTCTTGCTGTCACGTAAGCAGCAATAACTTCTTCGCCCTTTCCATATGCCTCGGAGTTAATAAAGAGACTGTGACTCACTCACACGCGCGCGCGCGCAAGACAACATCCAATTTGGTTCTTGATCGAACCACCGGCTCGCTCATTTCATTCCGGATCGGCTCAAATTGCATTTACCTACAAATTTTTTGTATGATTGGATGTCAAACCGAAATCCAAATTGTGAAGAATATATCCCACAATGGAAGTGAGAAGGGATTTGAGCTAATATATAAGAGATTTGAATCAATCCATCTATTGTCAATTGTTTTGAGTGGGAAGCCAAAAAAATTTAACATGTTATCAGAACTCGAACACACTATTCAATCCGAACCGAAATTGATCCGGTCCATCAAAAAAGGTCCGATCGATCTAATCAGAAATGAATTCTATAATGAAATATAGTCAAAGATTAATGGCTAGACGGACCATTATCTCGAGAGGGCGTGTGAAAAATATATTCCACATTAGAAATGGAAAGATATTTGAGCTAATATATAAGGAATTTAGACTAATCTATATATTGTTAATTGATTTTGAATTAAAAGCCATAAAACTTAACAATAATTTTGGAATATGCAACTTTTATATGAAGCTCGAAATCAATCCAGAAAACCAAAAAAAAACGTTCGGTGAGAATTGATACATAGGTTTCATCAATAGAAATATCTAGTAAATTATAGTAATTGACTATTCACCTTATCACTGCCAGATGTACATTTTATGACAGTGTCTAATTAATCGTCTAATTAACAGGTCAGCTCTTACTTTATAACTGAAACCTAGAGCTGGATAATCCAGGCCCCAGTTCCCATGATAAATTGTTTGCAAAGCTAAAATCGAATGTTAGTAGCTTTCAATAATTATCGGTTAGGTAAAAAATACTATGTAAGTTTGCTTTGCTATTGCTATGCAAACTAACTATGCAAGTTTGCTTTTGAATTACTCAATTTTTTCCACGTGAAAGTGTGATCTAATATAGCAAGCTGGTTCATTTTTGACGAATTCAATAACTAACCCATGAAAGTCAAAATTCAGGTATACCGATCAGATTCTAAAGCATGTAGACCAACTCATCAGAAATAGATTGTTTTATTTATGGATTGCGCATTCACCTCAACTACAATGTTTACTATCTGGTTTGCCCAAATTTTCTTATAGATTTCTGGTTTCAATTGGTTTCTTCTATTGAGTCATGGTTCACCAAGACTTCTTTATATATATTTTATAAATAGGTGGTAGGTTGTAACATCTTAATTTCAGTTAATCAATAGAAAAATATAATCGGAAATGGTAACAAAAAAAGAGAAAAGAAAAGAGAAGTCGAAATTAAGTGCTGTTAACGAATGAGATCTAGTTCATAAAGTACATATGGACTAATTTGTTTGGTGTTTGTATCTCACCTGAATAACAAACATCTACAGTTGTGTAATTGTTAATTGTGGCCCTGAAAATAACTGGCTCAAAGAGTGGTTCCCGTTTTCATTTACATTTAGGTATAAATAACTGTGGCCCTGAAAATAAACAACGTGGGGTGGTGGCGCAGTTGGCTAGCGCGTAGGTCTCATAGCTACTGAGTGATCCTGAGGTCGAGAGTTCGAGCCTCTCTCACCCCATACTTGCTTTTGATTCATTGTTTTGTTGGGCTTAATGGGCTTCTAGTTAACCAAAAACCCAACTTGCTTTTGAGCCATGTTTTCTGTGAGCCGCGACTTGTGTTTTGATTTAGAGTTTCATACTACAATTTCTATGCCCATTACTATCACAAGACGAATGAAGTTATACTCGTTCCGTATACATATTATACTTCACCCAATCTATTATACAATTTATATTTTCTTAATGCAAGTGTATTCTTAAGCACTTAACAAACAAAAACATTTACAAAACCAAGAAGCGAGTAGCAATATAAAGAGTTGTGTCGTCTCGGTGCTCCTAATGGAGCAATAAAAAGAGAATGACAACCTTGATCAATTTAATATGAAACGTTAATAGATGTTTTTGAGTTTCTATAAAGATCATATCAAGTGGAGATTTGTGGAGATTTGACCATTTCAAAAGAAAAAGCAAAGCAATTCATCTGAATAAATTTTAGACATACATACGTAAAAAAATATCGTTATTTACTTCGGATCCCTATTGGTAAATTCTATTTTCTGATTTTTGTAAACTCTTTGATATCTTAATCCTCTTAGTAAACTATTATTCAATATTAAAAAAAAAAAACAAGAAGCAAAAATTATTATAACAAAATACGAACTTGAAAAATGTATAAACGGAAATAAACATTAACGTAAAAGGTGAATTTCCTTAACCGAAGTTTCAAACATATTTATTGATTTTTTTGTTTCGTCGAAATTACCACGAGATCCATAGAACATACCCTAGAGCTGTTAAATTGTTAAACAAAAAACGATAATTTAATGTTTAAGAAGGTTGATGGAATAAATATAGTTTTCCGGATTAGTTAGTTAAACAAGAGGAGGATCTACTCTGTAATCCGGTCCTAAATAAATCACTCATTCCCACGATCATGAACCGTACAAACTTCTAGAATTTTGTTTGTTTTCCTCAATATTTCATTTTCCCATAAACCGTGGTCGTCCTTTTTGACTACACTCTCACGTGCGCACGAAATTGAAGTTTATGGCGCACCATTCGTCAAGAAACAAATAAAATACACAGAAATAAAAAAATGCGTAAATAATAAATCAAATTAAACTAAAGGTGAGAAAAAAATTAAAAACAACAAAGAGAGTCGAATGCGCACGAGTGGGTTTTTGGTTACGCGTCACAAGCGAGTCCGAGACCGAGTCCACCGGCCATGGATGGTCACCGTCAGATGATACCTAACAAGTGGGTCCCAGAGTCATGTTGAGTGTTTGTTTAAATCACAACCGTCCATCGCTATCACCCTTTCATGGCGTTTCTTTTGTTGACCCTCTTCTTCGCGTCTACATTGTGAATTGCGTGAAGTGTTGAACCAAAAATTGAGTTTTATTAGTGTGACGTGCCTGTGACTTGTCACTTACATCACCCGTTCTATGATCTTCCTTAACTAACTGCAGCAAAATCTATGGACATTGCGGTTATTTTTTTTCATTTAAATGAAATTGCAAAACATTTAAACACTGTAAATTTATTTTAAAACAATTTAAATAAAACTTAAAAAATTAAAAGATAGTAAATTACAAATTAAAATAATTTACATTTTATCAAAATTAAGAAATCAATATAAAACAAAATGTAAGTAAATCCAAAATTTTAAATAATGAACTAAATCCCAATTTAGATGACAATTTTTCTTAAATTTAGATAATCAACTAAAAATATATGGCGAAGATATATGCCATTTTTTTGTTGTTCTTGACAGCAATCTATTGTAGGGTCGTTGTCTAACATTTTCAGTGATGATACAGAAAACAGAATGTTTAAATTTTAGGAGGATAAGAATAATTTTCATAAGTATATCCTTTAATTCATCAAAAGCAAAAAACCAATCATTTTTTAATTTAGTGACGTAAAAAGAAAAACAGTCATTTTATAAATGTGGTCCTTTACACGTCAAAGCTGTGTCTTCTGCGAAAATTCCCTGTCACTATAGCGAAACCTTAATGAACTTTCTTTGGTTATACCGACGTTGAAGCAAACGTGGCAACAATACACACGTAGGTACGCACGTGCGCATGCGTGTGTATATATATATATATATTACATATAGACCTCTCCAGAGAGAGTAATCAAAGTGGTAAAAAGAATGGAATGCAAAAAACACAGCCACCAAGGCAACAGAGGAGTATGCCCATCTTGTTTAAGGGATAAGCTCTCTCGGTTACCCAATACGACTTCGTATTACGTCATAAACCGATATGACCGGTCTTCTTCCTCATCTACCACCGTTTCGTCTTCTCCGTCGGCGGCGGTTAATGATCACCACCGGAGAGCAGGTTCGATGTCGATGTCGTTCGCTGTGAGAGAAGCGTTGAGTGGTAATCTGATTGAAGCTTTAAGTGGAGGATTGAAGAAGAGCAGATCTATGGCTCATGTTCCAAGGGATCCGTATATCGTTAGGGATTCGAAGAAGAAGAATAAGACGACGACGGAGAAATTGAAATCCACGACGGCGAAGAAGACTGGGTTTTGGACGAAGTTGCTTCATCTGAAAGGGAAAAGCGGTGGAGCCGACGCCGGAGGATTGGTTACGTCACGGCAAAGAGTTTATTAAATGACCCAAATTTAGTTTCCTGAAATTTTATTTTTGATGTGTACAGTTACAGATAAAAAAACAAAGGTAAAGTGGAGGAAAATAATGAAAATACAGATTAGTTTTTATTATTACCATTTCTCACAAATTGAAATCGAGAATAATGCCTTAAAAATCCTGAACTTACCACATTCAGTAAAAAAAACCCGAACTACTCGAGAATTTTGCTCTGATTGCGACAAAAGGGCGATTCGACGGTTTCTCTTTGTGAGAACGGTTTCTTGTCTTGTTGATGCAGTCGTGAGACGGTTCTACGGCGGTTTCTTCGACTCATCTTCCATCTCCGTAGTGGGGATCGTGCTCCGCTATGATGCAATTGTGGGATTCGATTGTTACAGGATCCACGACTATAAATATCATGGGTTTTTTTCTTCAATTTCATCATCTTTTTACAATCACATATACCATTCTTCAAAGATTTCATTTTTCTGAAATATTTGTGATCATGACAGAGAATTCGAGACGGGGTTTCCAAGATATCAACTTAGGTGCTGATGACGTTCCGGTGGCGTTACCGGTGGAGGTGTGTGCCGCGGCGGCACAAGCAAATCAATTCTCTCTCATGGGCCGACCTTTGAGGCAGCGACGTCAAAACCTCCGTGCGATTGTCGCTACCCTCCCAAGGAATTGGGGTTTGTCGGGAGTAATCTCGGGTCGGATTGTCAATCGATGCAGATTCCAGTTCGTGTTTCCATCTGAGGATTTGATGCAGCCAGTTGTCAATCGGGGTCCATGGGCGTTAAATGATCGAATGCTCATACTCCAGCGATGGACACCAAATATGGATGAATTCTCTCTTAACTGGATTCCTTTTTGGGTTCAAATAAGAGGAATTCCGCTACAGTTTCTTACGGAGAATGTGATTCGACACATTGGAAACATCATGGGTGAAGTCATGACTGTTGATTTCAATCCTGAAGCGGCGGTGACGGTGGAATTCGTCAGAGTCCAACTGAAGTGGAATGTTGATCTTCCACTAAAATTTCAGAAGAACTTTCAGTTTTCTCAAGGAGTGAACACTCTTCTGAAATTTTGGTATGAGCGGTTGAGAGGTTTTTGTGATGTTTGCGGAATGTTGACACATGACAGTGGAGATTGTGTCATTCATCATGGTGAGCCATAGCAGGGAAATGACGATGATGAGGATAATTATGGAGAGGAAGTTTTAGGCAATGACGAGAATGATGTGGAGAATGTGCAGAATAATGAGAATGCTCTTATGGGGAAGCACATGATGCTGAGATGGTGATTCAAGATGGCAGTGACAATATTGAAGAAGATGAGGCGGTGGCAGATCATCCGTTCATAGAGGCTGAGGAAGACTTTCGGGAAAGTTTTGATGAGTATGAAAGAGAGCTCACCATCACCAAGTGGAAAGAAATTGCTATTCGAAGAAGAAGGTTTATTGAGAATCTTGTCACTGAGTGCAGCCGGGAAGCACATACAAATGGAGATTCAAGTAAGGTTTTTGTTGATAATGATAATGACAATTTGTTTTGGGAATGGGGAGATCGCAGGGAGTATGAGGGCCATTCATGGAATATGGGAGTTTTTTGAATGAACCAGGTCCATTCCCGACTAGAAAAGAGCTCGGGCTTGAAAGTGACGATTCTGAGCACACATGTACAAGGAAACACTCTCTTGCACTGAGTAATGATTATGATTCGGATAAGATTACAGGTCAGGCTAAGAAGCGACCAAGAATGGAGATGGAATTGGTGGATAAACACATCACAACACTCACTCCGACTGCATCTGCTATAAATTCACTCCAGAAGATTCATGCCGATTATCAATTCATTGAAGAGTCAGAAGTCACTTCCACTACACAAACCAGAGGCGCGGTGGGCCCGAATCCACCAGAAGATCCATGAGAGTTCAGGTGTGGAACTGTCGGGGCTTGGGACATCACCTCACAGTTCGACGTCTAAAAGAGATGCATAGAGTGTATTCTCCAGACTTGCTGTTCCTGGTGGAGACAAAACAGAAGGACGATTATGTAAGGGATGTTGGAGTTCAATTAGGTTTTGATGATATGCGCATTGTATCCCCACAAGGGTTAAGTGGTGGATTAGTAGTTTATTGGAAGCATTATGTTTCGGTTAAGTATTTTTCTTATGATGCAAGACTTGTTGACTTATCCATTGAATATAAATCATTTTCATATTACTTGTCTTGCATCTATGGAGATCCAATACCAAAACATAGACATCTTTTATGGGAAAAACTACAGAGAATTGTGGTTAATAGAACATGACCTTGGATGATGTGTGCTGATTTTAATGATATATAAGGGATTAATCTGAAAAAGGGAGGTCGGGTACGGAATGATAGAAGTTTTCAGGATTTTCAAACTATGATGAGTGTTTGTGATATGCAAGATTTAAAGCACAAAGGAAACCCTTTTAGCTGGGTAGGAAAGAGGCGTACAAAAGTTGTGGAATGTTGCTTAGACCGAGTATTAGTAAACTCTGACTTGATACTGAGATCAAGAGAGAGTACAATTTGATTGTCACAGATGAGCAATGTGGGAAGGCAAAGACAAAACTTATAAGAGAAAGAAAAGCAAGCCATGAAGCCCATTTTTCACGAATCTGGGACTATCAAGATGAGATCCTTCAGTCGAACAAAGGGTCTACGATGGAAATTGAGACTACATCAGGGCCTACTATTGGAAGCAAACAAAGGTTTTACCGTTTCTATGTCTGCTTTAAATCACAACGAGATGCTTGGAAAAATACTTGTAGACCTATCTTAGAACTAGATGGTGCTTTCCTTAAGTGAGATATAAAAGGCCATCTTTTAGCTGCAGTTGGAAGGGATGCGGATAATAGGATATTTCCAATAGCGTGGGCAGTAGTTGAAATAGAGAACAATACTAATTGAGACTGGATTGTTGGTCACCTAAGTGCAAATTTGGAACTTGCTGATGGTTGCAACGTAATAATCATTTCAGATAAACAGAAGGTTAGTAATATCTTGTTTTTTCAATTTTTTGATGATTATGATTGTTATGTGAAACTTGTTGATGGTTGTTGTTTCTTTTTCAGGGGTTAGTCAAAACTGTTAAGAACGTTCTTCCACAAGCTGAACACTGTATGTGTGCTCGACACATTATAGATAACTGGAAGAAGGATGGCAATGATCTAGAGCTGAAACGGCTGTTTTGGAAGATAGCACGTAGTTACACAGTAGGAGATTATGAAGAAAACACGGCAGCTTTGAATAGGTACAGTCCAGGTGCATTTTTGCTGAATTTCGTGAAATCCTTCTTCGATTTTTGCTGAACTTCGGGCATGTATGGTTGCTAAATGTCAATGTTTTTGTTTGTCTGAAACGATTTGTGTGTAAAGAAATAGTTTGTTTGCAACACTGTTTTCAGGTAAAAGAAGCTTTGATTATTTACAGGATTATAATTTGGTTTGTTTGCAACACTGTTTTAGGGTTCACAAGGGCAAGGGCAAGGTTCACAAGGGCAAGGTTCACAAGTGCAAGGTTCACAATAGCAGTGGCAAGGATCACAAGTGGAAGAATCACAAGGGCAAGGATGGGGACGATGGTATATGTAATGAAAGTTGGGGAAAACTCTTTTGTTTTAGGAAACTATGTTGTTTTATTTGGTTTGAAACTATGTTGCTTTGCTTTGAATGCAACTATGCATTCGCAGGTTGTTTGAAACTATTTGGTGTTTCCATTTTGTATTCATCAAACTATGTAATCCTGTTCCAAAATCCAGGTTATGATTCAAGTGAATTTATTAGTGAAAAGTTCTTTGTATTGTAAGAATATTCATAGACAACAACAACATATGTAATGGTCCACATAAGCAATAAATAAAGACAAGGTTCATAGATTCAACAACAACAAAACAAGTTTCATAAGTTCAACAACAACAACATGTCAACAAAGATACACAACAGATTTTGTCACACTAATAACCAAGAACGAAACTTGTTCTCTTTGCTTTACCAACAATAACGTAAACAATTAGAATGGTAATAAAGCAAATACACACAAAACAGATTTTGTTCATCATTTTGCACTTTCGGATTTCGGTTTTGCTCCTTACAATCTCCTCCTTCAATTCTCCATCGCAACTTTTAGCTCATCAACGTCAGACTTCACATTGCGAATTTCAGTGTCAATGGTTCCAAGTTTTGGTAAAGCATCTTTAACTTCCTCTAAGACAACATTTTCTACCCACTTAAACAAATGATCCTAATGTATGAACAAAGGAAAATGTGAGATAATGTCAGAGAAACCCGCGGATCATTACAACACGTTATGACTTACATCTCTTTTGGTTGGACACCAGAAGAAAGGTCGCCCTAGATTCTCTTGTGTCTTAGATGTATAGATCTTCACATCACGTCCACAATCACACTTCAAGGGAAACCCACAGATTTCATAGATGTTTTCGTAATTAGAACTCATCTGAGAAAATGTGAAGATGAACGAGAGAATCAGAGATAAAAGTGACAGAAAATCGAATTGGAGAGTCGATTCTGGGTTTAATCGATTTGGTTTGGAAAAATCGATTTAGGGTTTATGTTTGAGAATTTGGGGAAGAACTGGGTTTATATCGTGATGGGGAAGAATTGGGTTTTTTTGTTTTAAGCAAAACGACACCGTTTTGTTTAACGAGGATTGTAACTGGGATTTAACCCTGATTAAAAGCTCTGTTAAACTTGTTAATGACGAGTCTAAATTGGCGTGGTCAACAAAAATTTGAGATTAAAATATGAAGTCAACGAAAGTCCAAGATTTAAATTGTCCATCGAGTAGTTATGATTTTTTTTGGTGAATGTGGTAAGTTCAGGGTTTTTTAGGCATCTTTCCCAATTGAAATTTGACCAAAGATACGTAAAGCTATGAAATTTCCTGGTATTTGACCAACCAATTAGTAATTTTGATCATATCTTAAAGTAAATATTTCATACTTTTGCAAGCCACCTCATGACATGAGCCGGCCCTGAGTTTTAAGGGGCTGCAAGCTAGAGAAAAAATAGGCCGTTTTATAATATTTTTTTAAAAAATTTAAAAAATAAGTCATGATTCATGAATGTGTTAAACAAAAGCTATAAAACAAAACCAATTACTCGATGTCTCGATCAGATTAAAAAACGAATTTATGGAGAAAATAAGAAGTAAGAGAGTGAAAATCGAGATACCAGGAGGAAGAAACAAAAGAAGGCCAGAGACTGAGAGAAGATGAAGTCGATGGTGTCGTCATCGTGAAACCGTGTCAGAGAAGACGGTGATTAGGATTTAGGAATTTATGTTTTAATTAGAAATTCTTTTCGTTATATTAATTGTTTAATTGTATTGCCTTGGTTTATAATTATATTGGTTTCTGTTGGTTTACGTTTAATAGTTTTCGGTTTTAGTTGGTTAATTGAAAAAAAAAAACCATTTAAAGAAAATCGAACTCATGAACATGCAGCGCTAAACACCTACATTTTACCACTAGCCTAAAATTGTTTTTTAGAATTTAAAGACCGAAATATTTATATAAAAACGATAGCCGCAAGCCGATGCTTGCTTTGCTCAGAGCCGGCCCTCCTCATGACTCATCTCATGAATTAGTCAACCATTCCAAACTAAAAGCAGGAAACATACAACATAAAATCAACTCGTTCAGATTTCTGAGGAGTTTATTAGTTCTTGAATATTTACCTAGTGATTTATTTTATGAGATTATTTATCAACTATCATGCTAAAATAAGTATGTTGAATATTTTTCTAATGAATTATGTATGAAGCAAACTATATATTGTTGCATTGTTTGAATTTTATCAAACGTTTTCGTTACCAATCAAAATTTTATCAATATTTAAGATACATTCACATTTTAAAGTTACACCTGCGACCAAAACATTTACAGCAAAACCCCCACAGGAAAAGCTTACATAATATTTGTGTAGTATTTAACATGATAAATACTATAAATTAAATAATATATAGAAGATTATAAGATAACTAAAAGTTAGTAACAAATGTTAATGGCATATAATGTAGTTGTTTGCAAATGAAAAGTTTGTGTATAAGATACGATTCAACAGTATATAACACATGAAAGAACTGTAAACATATAAAACCTACAACACAAAAAATGGGCCCCTCCAACTCCAAATGTTCCGTTATGAGATTTGTAACATTTAAATTAGCGATATTTTTTTTTATTCATCAGTGTCTTGTAATTCTTCTTCTATACTAAGGTGAAAAAAATCAAGTGCTTGCTTTGATTTCTCCCACCCAGCTTTACATCAGTCTTTTATCATTTTTCATTACCTATGAACATCATCTTCATAGTCAACTTCATCATCATCATCATCATCGAGG
Organism: Eutrema heterophyllum; assembly: GCA_002933915.1. NCBI lineage: Eukaryota > Viridiplantae > Streptophyta > Magnoliopsida > Brassicales > Brassicaceae > Eutrema > Eutrema heterophyllum. The sequence continues at coordinate 1,018,439 of PKMM01019312.1, forward strand.
TAGTGTCCGTGTTCTACTGACCGGTTTTTTAGTCTCTGGAATATCTCATCTAGAGACTGTGGCATTGATGAGGTCACCACTCTTGTGCTTGTGCTGGTTATTGTTGTTGTTTCGGGGCCTTGTCTTAGTGGAAGAAACTTCTTTGTGGCTACATTGTCCTTAAAACTCTGGATTCCTAGTTTCATGTTTCGCCATGTCGAAGCCAAACGAGAAGATGGCTCTCCTGATCCTTCACCATTACTTGGACCCGAGCTGTCTGTTTCGAGCAAGGACACTTTAGCTGAAGCCATCTTCTCTGGCTTTGTGACAGGAGATGGCGAGTGTCTGTTCTGTTGTTCTCTAATGGCTGCATATTTGTTAGTGATTGCTTCTCTTGCTGATCCGTATTTACGGGATATATCGTCTTTCGATGAACTTCCTTTTATTGTATCTATGTCATAGCTCGACGACATCTTCATTTCAACTGAAGAATTTTCCTGCCAAAAAGATCAAAAATCAATATCAGGCTTGGAAACAGGGTCAAAATCGTTCAAATTGACACAAACTTACAGAGAAGTTGCTTCCTGGTTCAATGTCAACATCGTTGAAGTTCCTTGCTAATGGAAGAACATGCTCGCCGACTTTTTGTCCTTCTTCAAGCCACGTTCGTTCTTAACAATCATAAAAAAGGGAAGATGATTAGATAAAAGCACGAGTTATCATTCAACCAACGCTCAATGTAGAAATATATAAATATGGTTTTTTTACCTTTCTTCAAGATCATTAACCCCGAGGGATCAAAGCCATCCATATCGTCGGTCTCTGTTTGAAATTTAAATCTTTTCCAGCTACCAAAGTAATTAAATATGCGATCAAAGAAATTGCTTGCAACTAGCAGTGTGTAGATAACCATTATGAGAGGATAGATTTCATTGAACCGTTGTCCAAAGACTGGGACAGCGTCATCGATTCTACCCATTTTCTGCAGAACCAAATGAAAAATTCCGTAAAGAAACCCAGTTATAACATGACTCCTTAAGACTTCTAAGACCAAGAAATGCGCAAAGGGAGAGATAAAAGTATACCTTCTCAAATATAGTCTCGGAATGAAGTTGAATGAGATTAATAAAATTGTAAGATATTGGCGGCGCATATCGAGCAATCATCCTAAAGAGATACATATAAACCATTTATAAGCATTTAAATTTTTTTCCTTTTATCTTTTTTTAAAAAGAGGATAAATCATCACTTACGAGCAAATCATTAGTAGATTAACAGAACTTGTTTGTCGAGGAGTCAAGGAATAAATCATCAGCATCCCAATTTTGAAGAGTGAATAGTATGTACAGATGCACATATACACCAAAGGCACAAAAGCAAATGCCTGAAAGCAACGTGATCAGGATTTAAGAGCAAAGTTAAAACAATTAGCTAGTATAAGGGCAACAAGAGATCACGCCACTCCATTTAAGCGAGAATCAAACCAAGATGTAAAGTACAACGTACCTGCACTAGCAGTTCATCGGATTTGACAGAGCTGATAAGGATTGAGAAGAGGGACAAGTCCAGCTTACTAAGAAGGAGAGTCGCCTCAGCTAAGAGAATTGCAGCTGACATAATCCCCGTAACTATTGCCAACACCTTCTGAATCTGTTTCTTCAATATACACCTCCACATAAATTCTGCCGATAGCAACAATGTGCAAAAGTATTGTCATGCCAGACTTTTCAACCGATGAATAATCCAATCAGCAACTCTATTCGAGGACGTTTTCATTCTTTTTCAAAGGGGATATAGTTATGAATGTTTCTACTTCAGTAACACGTTCAGCAGGTTCAGAAAGGGAATGAATACAAAAATATTTAAAGAGTTTACCCAATGTATCAAGAAGATTCCCCAATTTTCCGCTTCGGCAAGCTCTGAAGCTCGAAACATATTTCCTGAAAAATGGTGCAACAAAGATATTTAAGGTGAAGGGCATCACAAACTTGTTTGATATTAACGGAAGAGAGAATTATATATTTTATATGAGAGATGAAAAGACAGATAAGCTGACCATCCAGTTGAATCACGACGTTCATAGTTCTTCATTGAGTCTTCAAGAACAAGGGCCTCCGTAACATATGTCAGATATTCACTGCAAAGAGCCATAGTGACTTATGACTACAGATTTCTAAAGAATGCAGCAGTAACCTAGTCTACAAAATGGAACGGGTTTCCTCCTAAAGTTAAGACAGGGCCAATAAAAAGCTCTCCGTACCTTTTATATCTATAATATTCATCCTTAGCATTTCGAAGGTGCCGCCTTAACGTTGCCATCGATTTCTCATCTGTATCATAGTCCATATCGTTTTCACCCAATTGACCACCTTGAGGCTTAAATGATGGGTCTTCCCTGAACTGGTATAGAAAATCATCATTAAAATTGGAGAATTGCCACCGTATGTTCACAATATAAGGATAGGGGGAAGTAGAGGTTACCATTTTAGCCAGCATAGCATCTATAACATTCATGTATGGTCTCATAGGATCACGCTTGGACATTTGAGTAGAAGTCGCTTGAGCAACCTATCACGGCAAATGTTATGAAGTAATAAACAGTCTGACAAGCAAACAACATGTGTCATGGTTTCTTGAAGGAGCGCAATTTTTACTTATTTGGAATGCTATAATCTTAAGGACTTAATCACGTGAAGAGAAACTATTTGGATACAAGTCTGCTAAATGGAATATTTCCATAGATCTTGAATAGCACCAATGAGGAAGTCATGATCTAAGGTGATATACATGAAGTTCTTAATCAAGTTTGAAGCAGAGAAGGCATATCTGAGCAGATGAGAATACAAAGTTGTTTAACCCAAATAATACGTACTACGATCGCATTTGAAAGTTCTTGATGGGCATTATCAAGTTTCACAGCAATTTTGGCAATTTTGTGCGAGAGAACTTTTTGGCGGGTGGTCCAATCTGCATTCCTCCAGAGGGTCTTAGGAATTTCGCTCAAGCCAAAGCCAAGGAGAAATGCACCAGTGACCAGCCCAAAAGTATTTGAGCATGCCATAGCATAACCCAGAATGCTTCCTTTCCTGTTAACATACAAGAACGCCTCAGTCAAATAGTCCAGGAACGAATGTAACTTCCACCCCAGGACAAATAAGAAAGATTTTCTAAACCGAGTCTGTCATATATTGCTAGAAGATGAGTGATTGATTTACAACACTTGGCAGTGATATCATGCATTTTCTAAGAGAAGAGCTAATGATAAGATGGGAGATATGAAGCCAATTTATAAGAAGCATATTCTCTCATGAAGGGCCAATTTACCAGTTCCTGTGCATCATGATGAGAAGGATAAGACCGAGAAGACCAATGAATCCCAGTACTAGATAAAAAACTAGATTGACATGCACGCTAGTCTTCAATCTCTCTGACACGGTAAAGTCTCCAGCATCTTCGAAACCCTGAATAAGGGGCACCACAGCCCTGCTTAGAGGTAACATAGTTTAATATATGAGGTAATGTACACCTATTAGCTACAAAACAATGTAGATGGATTGTTAGGAGTGCGGCTTAAAAACTGCCAACCAAAACAAATTTACATCCTAAAGATAACAGCCATATCAAAGGCAAAATTCCAATGATTCAGACGTATAGATAAGTTTCTTTGATCATAAATAGGACACATCCTGTCATGTAAACTTAGGTGATATTTTCAAACGAAATATGGTTTGCATTTGATCAAAGGAAGGACACATTATACTGATTTGCAAGTATTGGGGGAAAGACGCGTGTCAGAGCAAAGCCACTGAAGGATTGGACAATTCCATACCAGGTGAGCAGAAACGTACTCCAGTATGACCAACTCCACAAGAAGGAAATGGCCCCATTCTCAGGATGATTAGGTGGCAGAGATAGTGTCTGCAGAACAGAAGAACACGAATGAAGCAACCCATTATAAATGATTCCCTAACCTCATAGTTCGCCTAGTATCGTTCTAAATCCAAACCAAACAATAGCAACCAAACTCTAGCTACCATTGTTAACTCCCAACTCAACTAGACTTCATGCTTTCAGTGGGTCTTTCAATCTCTTTGGATATTAGATACCAATTTCTTCAATATGGGTCTTACAAATGCAATAAGACGTATTCAATTAACCCTATGAAACTGAGAGGCATCCAAACAAAACCCTTCAATTATAACCCACGATTGCAATTCCAAACCAAGCAAGACGACTCCTACAGGTTTCCCATTAACCCAGATGCAAACTTTTGAGCTCGTAACGGCCAATTCGATCCGATTCGCATTATTCCGACTCCTCCAACCCGAAAACGCAATCGCAGAGTATGTAAACAAAAGAAAAGAAGCAAAAATAAAAGTCGAAAACACATGTTACCGTCCAAATGTCGGCAGGAGCGAGGATGATAACGGAGACGGAGCAGAACCAGGTGTATCCGACGGTGATAAGAACGTACCGAGGGATCTCCGGTCCGGCAAAGTATCGGAGCGTGAAGACAACTAATCCTAGGGTTAGAGGCAACGAGATCAGATAGAAAACCCACATCTCTCTCGGCGCAGGGGAATCGATTAAGGAAAAACGTTATTAATCGAGCTTCAAAGGTATCGATTACGCCTATCAGCGAGATCGCTCGACTCGTCTCTGTGCACGTGCGCGTGAGACCAACGCGCCAGTTGAAGAGAAGGTCCCTCTGTTCCTTTTCGTTTTCGCTTCACTTTCTCTTTTTCTTCGTTCGATCTTTGTTTTTTTTTGTTTTTTTTTTTAAAAACGTAAATATTCAACTTCATTTGGGGCTTTGAGAAGAATTAGTCCGATCGATAATAAAATAATTTCCAGTTAATGATGTATTAACACATTAAATAGTTCCAACAACCAAATAAGAAATTGTTTTTTCTTTCTGCAACTCTTATTTTCGATGTAGACAACCCGAACCTTTTGCGTTACGATAGATACATCAAATAATCCATTTAATACTCTGATAATATAATTTTGACGCTTTGGTTATTTTTAATCTTTGTTTGGATGAAAATGCTTGATTCTTGCGCAGGCACACGAAGTAATGAGATCATGCTGCGCATTTTCGAAAAGAAAAATGAAAATTAACAGAGTTTCTCATTTTTATGTTTAGTGCTTTCTTTAATTAAACAAAAAACAAAAAAAGTCTATTATTGATTTAATCGAAGAAAATTAAGTTCAACAAGTTAGGCCCCTTGGGGGTAGAAACGGGGCTGCACTATTTAGATAGTCAGAAACTGGGCCTGGCCACACCTACACCAACACTACAGATAATTTGATCAGTCAAACATGAGTAACAAGGTTTTTAAGCCAACCATTACCATTAAATCTTGCAAGATAATCAAAATATGCATTAAAATTAAGAATGTTGATTGTGATGGACTGCATGGGCAAATCCAGTCAGATATCTACTGAGCTCGGTTTCGATTTTATTTATGACCGACTCTCTTTTAACCTGATAAATACAAAACAACTCTAGGTTTTTTTTTTTTTTTTGTTATGGTTTCTCGTCCGAGTTAAATTTGTTGTTTGATTAGTAGAAAAAGAATATCGGTTGCACTTTAATTTAATGTGTGTTCTAATTAGACAGAAGGTTTATCGTTTAGCTTTAAATCGTGACAGGAATGTCACGTTATTCACGTGTTTCCAAACGTGGTTCCTAGTCAGCTGATCTCGTGATTAATGTCCGCCAAATTCCATTTAATAAATGTTCTTTATATTTGTTCGGGTCAACGTCAAATTCCAAATAATATAAACCAAAGTTTTTGCCCACGTAGTTGACAAGAATCATCTCCATACGTGTTCGGTGTTCCCACTTTGCACTTTTAATCTACCTATGAAAACAAAATGTAGGAACGGTTACCACATACCACTTACCGGTAACAAAAGAAAAAAAAAAGAAAACTATGAATAGAAAATAGTTAAATCGAGTTAAAAAAAAGAAGACGAATATTTTTGTCAGCTAATTCTCTCGCAAAGTAGTAGAAGAATAGTTTTCTTTAAACTTTGTCTAATTTTTAATAGAACAAATATAATTATTTTTCTCTACTTTGCGAGAAATATTTTATTCAACCCACATTTATTCGGATAATTTGTACAACCATCCCCGCCCATAATTTATTCAACAGTTTGATCAAAGAGCTACGTATTCGATTAGTTTTTTTTTTTTGGGTGCAAACTCTTCATTTCATAAACTTAAACGACCTACATACAACAAATAGAATGAATTAACCATCTTCTTTGATAAACATAATACAACTTAAAAGCAATATAAGTTAAAATAGATAAATCTTTAAGAAAAGTTGACAACGAATTTGAGTCAAAACTCGAATGCGACGATGAAAATTTCACAACAGAACCGGAATATTGGAACATGGTCACCTTAGAAATGGACGTTGACAAACAACTCCTATCTCTGGATTTTGTCAAAACGAATCCGGTTGTATCTTCAGGCCTCGAATAAACCGCTACGCAAAATGACAAATCGGTGAGAAAATTGAAAAGTTTACTCGACATTGAATCCGAGAAGAGACCGCCTGATAAGCTCAAAAGTAATACCCTAAAGTACTAACAGTTGTAGTTGCAGTATATTAGGGGTCGAACCACAGAGACTCAATAAATCACCCAATAGACCAATTAGATTCGAATTACGCTAAGCGATTCAATTTAACAGAAAGCAATAAACGAAATTAAAAGAGTTGTAATTCAATGGAGGAAAGATAGGTTCAGGGGTATTTCTCAGGAAATCAGAGAATGCAGAATAACCAATTAATCAGGATTCAGATTAATCGCGGTTCTTGAACTCAAATCACTAAGTTATAATTAACCAACTTTCGTTGCGAGAAATATCTAAGTCTAAATCCTAGAATCCCAAATTTCTTTGCAAATCCTAAAGATTAAACCAGCACTAAGTCCAAGTTCGATATGTTCACAAAACAACTAAACCAAATTTCTTTGCAGATAGTTATTTTGCTCACCATAGGTTCTGTCAGATTTTCAATTGCATTGTCGTGCCTAATTGATTAACCTAAGATCTAAGTTCTAGGTGATCAATCCAGAATTAGCTTTAAGAACAACCTATGGTGAAGAACTAATTCAGATTGTGAATCCTAACTAACCAATCAACCTAACATTCAAAGAAATCATTTATGAGAACCCTAAACCTAAAAGGAGATCTACTCAGACATGGAGATTGAAACAAACAACATGATTGAATAAACCTCTGAATTAATAATAAAGAAGAGAGAAAAACAAAGGTTCGAAATTTTCTCCCCGACGAACAGAGTTTCAGACTTGTCTCCCTCTAAAGCTCTCTCACCAAAAAACCAGAGTAAAATAAAGTGTATCCAACAAAAATGGCTGAAAAACCTAATTATAATGCTAAAACACGTTTTGGGAATTCTTGTAAATAATAAAGACTTCTGGACCAAAGTGCAGTTTTTTCAGATAAGGAAAAGTTGTGTTTTCCTTTCTTCATGCGATTGGTATCGGTCAATACTCGGGCTTAAAATCGGCTGTCCCAGCTACACGATCTCTGCTTTGCTCCAAAAAGCTCTAGAATGCTTCAATATCTCCAATTATGCTCCAAACGTGCCAAAACCTGAAAAGACTCAAAAAGACTCCAAAAAGACTAGAAAGACTTTATAAATAAGACCTATATCATGGTTAAAAACGGGTAAAAACCATGATATATCACCGCCTCTAATAGAGAAGGGTAATGGTGGAAAGTTACTCTCTCCTTTCGGGAAGGAAGGTGGAAAAAATCTCTCCCATAGGGAGGAACGTACCCGAAGGTAAGAGCCACAACTAGATTTGGCGTTGACAAGCGCTAGTGAACGGTTGGGGCTTTCAGTAAGGAAAGACCATGGATGGATACATATGGTGGGCTAAAAACCTCAAAGGTCAAATTGGGCCAGGCCCACAATGAAGAGCACGACATCGCCGTTGAAAGAACACTTACAACCGGCGGAGGGAATGCAGCGGAGTACAGCGTCGGAGGATGGAGAAACGTTGAAAGCTCTTCGGACAATTGGGAAGCTATGGCAGTGGAGGATAAGGGCGAACTCCGCTCCATGTTAGATTATTTTTTTAAAATCTTTTTATAGTATGAGATTCTCAATCAAATCTCTGCACTATTTTCAGTTTTTTTTTTGTTTTTAAATGCATAGACCGTATAGCACCGATTTAGCCAAGATCCAACAGCAAAATAATATAGCCGACAAGATCTCGACACGTAAACACTCGTCTAGCGGTTCACGTGTATCACTGTTATAACGCCCTGACCGCCCCTACATGTGGGCCCCATGCCCTCTCTCGGCCCGTGGGCCCCACGCCCTCTCTTGGCCGGTGCGCTAGTCCGGGATGCTAGCAAGTCTTGTTTACTGACCCTACAAATCACCACGTGATCTTTCCCCATGTTTTGTCCTCACTCGCACGGTACCGCAAATCACTTTCCGGTAAGTCACCAATCCTTAAATTGCTCCAGCTCAAGCACGCTTAACTCTGGAGTTCTTTCTGGACAAGTGACCGAAAAGATAAATGCACTTTGGTGACATAGGTAGTCAAATCAATTCTTATAAGCCTCTCCGCATATACCAGAAATCGGGATGTTACAATCACCCCCACTCACAGAGCGCAACGTCTTCGTTGCGCACCCCATGTTTTGTTCTCACTCGTACGGTACCGCGAATCACTTCCCGGTAGGTCACCCATCTTTAAATTGTTCCAGCTCAAACACGCTTAACTCTGGAGTTATCTCTGGACAAGTAACCGAAAAAATAAGTACACTTTCGTGACATAAGTAGCCAAATCAATTTTTATAAAAAATCGGGATGTTACAACTATCATGTCCTGCAACTAGATCGAATCCTATACCGTCAAGTCCCACCTTCGCCTTTTCCTTTGTTTCTATGCTACTTTAACGAACACCGTATCAGTATCATCACATTATTTTTCAAGATGCTTTAAGTTATTGATTTAAGTTACGAAAACGATAATTAGAAACGGTCGACCTGATTAAACTGACCTGAAATCATACTGAACCGGAGTACTGAAAAAATAATTAATTGGTTCAAATTTGATGATATATGTCAGTACGAAATTATACCCAATAGAATGCATCAAACCAAACTCAATAATATTTAATTTCATTCGCCTTTTATAGAACCAACAAAACCAAACTAAAAAGTGGATTGAACAAGATAATTGCAAAACATAATTCGGTTATAAATGTATAATTTAATAACTACCTATCCATATCAATTAATTATATTTTTTTCCCCATTATAAATGTATAATTCAATACTTGTCTCTTGACATGTATAATTAAATATTTGGGCTCATCCATGTTTTATCTTGAGAAATACAATACTATTGTTAGCAATAAAAAAACATAAGCTATATAGATAGCGCCCGTTGTATTATATAACAGCGTTTGTATTTGATTCTCTTTCTTAAAGATATCTCAAGATCGAGAGTGAAAAAAAGAAAGACAGAGAGAGAAAGAGAAAGAAAAAGAGAAAGAGAAAGAGAGACAGAGAGAGAGAGCTATGTCGTCGTCGGCGGTGGAGTTTGTGGCGGAGCAACGGAGATGCGGCGACGATGACAACGGCGGTAAGACAGTGGAGAACGGCGCGCTTGACCATTTGCTTCTACGAACCTCCTCCGAACCAACGGCTCCGACAATTTCTTTCTCGACGGAAACTTTTCTTAGAGCAGCAACGTTACTCAAAGACCAGGTGCGTAAGATAAAAACGTGACACGTCACACGCCCCAGACGTATGGCTAACGTAAGTCCATATCCGTACGTGGCTCATGTATATTTCTCGGTCGATCTTTGTATAGGTTGTGGAGGCCACGTGGAAAGGCGGTGTTCCGGGTCCGAGTCTGGTGTTGGATCCGACTGTGTACACAGGCTTACTCGGCACAGCTTTCACTTGCTTGAAGTCGTACGAGGTCACGAGGAACCACCAGGATCTGCTAACTTGCGCCGAGATAATCGACACGTGTGCAAACGTTGCACGTGCCACAACCAGGTGAAAATATCTTCGCCACTAAGTTACTTAGCCGAGTAACATCTAATATCCATCTTCGAGAAAAAAAACGAAAAATGTTAGACCACCAGTTTGATAAATGTACTGAAAATAAAAATTTGAATAGTTGGATTGAGTAATTACTACAGAAACGTCACTTTTGATTTTGAACCAATTATTAGCTATAACAAAACCATGAATATTATGTAAATTCGCAATTTGTGGAATAATATATACACACCCATCTAAATAAAGTTGTCTATTTCTACCTAATTATTGGATTTATTATGTTCATGAGTAGGCACGTGACGTTTTTATGTGGAAGAGGAGGAGTTTATGCGCTTGGTGCAATCGTAGCCAATTACAGAGGGGACCAGTCAAAGCGTGACCTCTTCCTCGGTCTTTTTCTTGAGGTTCCGATCTCTTTGATTCTAACTACTTCACGTTTCTTTTAATTTCACCAAATTCAGACAAAAGTAGTTTGAGTATTCTGATCCCACGTGACAATAATTAACCTTAATCGCAAGATCAAACAATATGATAATAATATCAGATTATCAGTGTGATACAAATGATCTATTATAATGTAGACTAATATTGATCTAAATTCTTATGTGATAAACCCATTTTTGTTTAATTAAAACTAATGCAAGAAACCGTATGTTTTCTTATAGTGAAAATTTAAATTTGCTTTTCTTACAAACAGCTAGCACAAGAGAGAGAGTTACCAGCAGGACCAGATGAAGGAGGATTTGGGATGTCATATGACCTTCTCTATGGAAGAGCGGGTTTCCTTTGGGCAGCTTTGTTCCTAAACCGATATCTCGGTGAAGGCACTGTTCCTGACCATCTCTTATCGCCCATTATCGCAGCCATCATATCCGGTGGACGAGTTGGAGCCGCAGATAATGAAGCTTGCCCTTTGTTATACAGGCAATTTAATTGACAAGTGTTGTTAACTCTCAAGTTCATTTATTCCAAGAATGTCAAGAGTGGAAATTTATCTTTCTTTTTGTTTGTGGTTTATAGATTTCACGGGACGCGGTTTTGGGGTGCGGCTAATGGATTGGCTGGAATCCTGCACGTGTTGTTACATTTTCCGTTGTCGGAAGAGGATGTGAAGGATGTACAAGGGACGTTGAGGTACATGATGAGTAATAGGTTTCCGAACAGCGGAAATTACCCGTGCAGCGAAGGGAATCCGAGAGATAAGCTGGTCCAATGGGCTCATGGAGCTACCGGCATGGCGATTAGTTTGGCTAAAGCATCTCAGGTGTTTCCAAAGGAAAGGGATTTTCGCGAAGCAGCCATTGAAGCAGGAGAAGTAGTGTGGAAGAGTGGCTTGGTGAAAAAGGTAGGTTTAGCCGATGGAGTTGCCGGTAATGCCTATGCTTTCTTATCGCTTTATCGTTTAACTGGAGATGTTGTATACGAAGAGAGAGCAAAAGCATTCGCGAGTTACTTGTGTTGTGATGCGAGAGATCTCGTGAATGCGACAATGGAAAAAGCGGAACATGATTATTCGCTTTTCCGGGGACTAGCTGGACCAGTATGTCTCTGGTTCGATCTTGTGTCGCCGGTAGATTCTAAATTTCCTGGTTATGAGATATAATTCAATACCAGATAGTTTAGATGGATATCTTTGTGAAATAATCTTAGATTCTCCATGGTTATTGAAATTGATCTTCGGTTTCCAGTTTCTAAAATGCTTTGAAACTGAGACATGCTTTCAATGCCATATATCATCAACCAACAATTCGTGCCTTTTAAGTAATACAATGGTGGCAATAATACAGTTACGGATCAAACGGTGTTGATAGTGTCGGTAAGACAGCGGAGAATGCAACCGAGACCAGCTCTCTCTGTCAGTTTCTCGTGAATCTTCAAACACTGATCGCATGTGGGTCGGTCCCCAGTAGAAAGGCCTCTGTACAAGTACCTGTTCCACACCATTCAAGCAAACAAAAGATTTAACACTTCCTCATGAAGCTAATCTAAGTGTCCTACTAGCAAAAGTAACATTCCCTTTAAAAGCACATTCCAATGGACAGAGCTTCCCATTCATACAAACCAACCCATTTGCAGAGATTGCAGAAACAGATTCTAACCATGCTATATCATGACCAACTTCCACAACATTTGCTCAAGCCTATCTATATCCAATACAATCTAGACAAGAAACGACCTATATTAGAGGCGAGGGACTTACTTCATGAGAATATCGTAATACTCGACATCAAGAGCATTCAGCATTCCGTCAATATCCTTTATCACCATTATAGCTCTGTGCACAACTATCCAATTAGCCGACTGCAATTCCACAGATTGAGAGCAACCAGTTTTTATCAAAAATCACATCATCTTTTGGTCATGAACAAACCAATAGAGAAATTAGTAATGTAGAGGAAACAAAGACCTTGCAACGTTCATCGCGAGTTTTTGGAGGTGAACCTTCAAGAGCCGTTTTCAGAGCTTCGACATGTTTGAACCTGCACAAACCAAGTAACTATTAAAGGTCATCTGAGAAAGAAAGAAAAAAGGAACTTGAGGGTTTAACTCCAAGGTAAATACTGTTTGAGTAAGCTTTCAATCTTCCTCGATTTGGTTTCGATCCTGGCGATTATTGCCTCTGCATTATCAGCCTCCACAAATTCTGCTGGCCCAGCCATTGGATCTCTCTCTCTCTCTCTCTCTCTCTCTCTCTCTCTCTCTCTCTCTCTCTCTCTCTCTCTCTCTCTCTCTCTCTCTCTCTCTCTCTCTCTCTCCACTCTCCAGCAAAATTATCTAAAACCAAATCAACTCATATCATTTCTTCATTCAAATCGAAAACCCACTGCATAAGGAAACATAGAGGAACTGAATTACTAATCGAAAGCGGCAATGCAAAAATTGTCAACTCCACAAAAAGGCACAAATTTGGACAAGGAATAGTCCTCATATGGGAATAGAAAAGGCAAAATCACAGTTTCAGATCAGATCAGTAATCCAGAAATTTAAGAACAAAACGTATTGACGTAACTAGGTTCCGTTTCCTAAACATCAGCTAATAATTCCGAGTCCCATAAGCGATTATATCCCGACTAGGCCAGTTAAAGTATGCTTAACTCGACATACTTTGAGATCGACACAGAAATGGAAGAAAACTTACGTTTAGAAACGAAACCAGACGAGGAAACCACGATTGGTCTGAGAAGGAAACCGCCGAAGCTTGCTTGAGAGGGATTAAAGGAGAGAGGTAGAGGACGCGGCGCACAGCGAACTACTTGAGACGGAGAAGAAAAAGAAAATCGTGGGAAGAGGGAGGAAGGAAGGACTATTTGTTAAATATTATTTAGTTTTTCAAATTACATTCCAACTCCTTCAATTGCAAAATGCGTCGTTTTTGGACATGAGTTTCAAATTCATTTTGTATTTTTGGATAAAATGATGTGGAACGAAGTATTAATAAATATTTTTCTGAAATTAAACAATTTACATTGAATGGAATGGAATGGAATGATCATTCCACCCGTTTCANTATACGGACTCTGAACATTTGCAAAACCACCAAACAAGCTTATAATTCGGCAATCTTAACCCAACACCCTGAGACTGGTCCTTAAATAGCTAATACCCATGAAGAAATTTACAAGATTTTCAAAGCATAGCACAACACTTCCAAGTAAGAAATCTTACTGATATTTTGCGAGAAGAACAGCTCGGTGATAGGCGACAGTGACATTGAACTTGGGGAAGTAAGCTCCACGCCAAGCCTTTTTCTTCTTCCACTTCACCGCACTCGGATCAGCCACTCTAAGTATGCACAGGAACGAAACCAAGAAATTCTCGTTCAGAGAATCCCCAACGAACCCAACATTCTTGTTCCTCATCAGCCCTAGAAATCGGGTCGGGTCAATTCGACTCAGCCCGCAGCCATCGGGCACCCATCTCCACGAATTGATGCTCCGGGAAGCAAACGCATTCCATGCAAACAGAGACCTTGTGAACAAAGCAATACAGCTTGTGGACAAAACCAAGAGAAATGAAAAACATTAGCATTCACTTGATTATGTGACTCTACAGGGATTTTCCTGAATAGTGTGGATCGATATAACGAAGATTCCGAGCCTGATGCAGTGACTAGAGAATCAACCGTTGCACCTGTTAGATAATTCCTAATTAATATTGTGTTTATCCACTAATGGGTAGATTAGTTAGGATAAAGTTTAATAGTTCTAATGGGATTAGGAAACAAGGGGTAATTTGTAATCTATAAATACAATGGTCTATTGAGGTGTGTTCAACGTGATCTAAGAGAGTTTTTGATTTAGTTTTTTGGTGAGATTTTCTAAATCAATAAGAAGGTGTGTTCTTAAATATTCTCAAATTCTTGTTTAAAAGATCATATTTGGTATCAGAGCCTTGTGATCGAAAGAAAAGACGTGTGAGTTTTTTTTTTTTTTTTTGACTGAAACTTGGGATACAAGCTATCGGAGAGGAGTAGCTATCAAAAGACAACTCGACTCGACCGGCCAACTCGACGGACAACTCGACTCGACAAACGACTCGACGTGCAACTCGACTCGCGGACTCGACGTTGGATAAACTATGGAGAAAAGTGCTATTATTCCGGTGCGGGAAAAAGAGCCAAATATCTCTTCGATTCAATGTCCTATGCTCACTTCCGTGAACTACACGGCATGGGCCATGAGGATGAAAGTGATGCTTAGAGTTAACAAAGCTTGGGAAGCGATTGATCCCGGTGAGGCGGATCCGATCAAGAATGATGTTGCAACTGCTTTTCTATTTCAATCCATACCAGAAAATCTGGTTCCACAAATTGGACATCTAGAAACGGCTAAAGACATGTGGGAGGCTATTAAAAGTCGATATTTGGGTGCTGATCGAGTAAGGGAGGCGAGGCTTCAAACCCTTACCTCAGAATTCGAACGTCTAAGCATGAAAGAATCAGAAAATATCGATGAGTTTGCTGGGAGAATGTCTAGTCTAGCTGCACAAGCAACATCACTCGGCCAAGTTTTTGAAGAAAGCAAGATGGTGAAAAAATTCCTTAATGGATTACCAAGGAATAAATACATCCAACTTGTTGCTTCTTTAGAACAATATTTGGATCTCAACAAAACGGGATTCGAAGACATAGTGGGAAGATTGAAAGCTTATGAGGAACGTTTAGGAGAGGATGGCGAGAGAGAAAATCAAAATAAACTCTTACTCTCCTCCTCCTACACGCCGGGAACTGGAAGCGGTTCTAGTTGGTCACGGGGACGAGGCCGTGGAAATCGTGGAAGAGGCAGAGGAAGAGGGAGCTACAATGACACCAATAAACCCGAACAAACTCAAAACAGCGGAAAACCGAAGAAGGATCATTCAAGGGCCAAGTGTTGGCGTTGTGATAAGTTGGGACACTTTGCAAATAAATGTCCGGAGAAGAATAATGAAACTAACTTGGCACAAACAGAGGAGGCTGATGCGGCTTTATACATGCATGAAACAATTTACTTGCATGAGAAGAAAATTGTACCAAGTAAGTTCGAAGAAGAAAAGGACGAGCAAAGTATATGGTACTTAGACAACGGGGCCAGCAACCATATGACGGGAAAAAGATCTTATTTTTCGGAGCTGAATGAGAGCATAAGAGGGAAAGTGAAGTTTGGAGACGAATCATGTGTTGACATCAAAGGAAAAGGTTCTATAATATTTCAAGCGAAATCTGGTGAACAAAGGATGATTCATGACATCTATTGGATACCGGATCTCAAGAGCAATATTATAAGTCTCGGACAAGCAACGAAAGCTGGATGTGACGTGAGATTGAAAGAAAATTATCTCACAGTTCGTGATGGAGATGGAAAACTTTTGATGAAAGTAATTCGATCACCAAATCGTATGTACAAAATTCACTTGGTTGTAGGTGCTCCCGTAAGTCTGCTCACGAAGTTGGATGATAATACATGGCGTTGGCATGCTAGACTTGGACATGTTAATTTCGAAACTATGAAAACAATGTCTAAGAAGAAGTTGGCTCATGGTTTACCTATTTTCGGAGAGGAAAAAAGGATATGTGAGAGCTGTCTTGTTGGGAAGCAAACTCGCCAACCGTTCCCTCATTCAACAAAATTTAGATCAAGTCAGAAGTTAGGGTTGATTCATGGAGATTTATGCGGTCCAATCACACCACCAAATACAGCAAGAAATCGATACATATTTGTATTGATTGATGACTTCTCAAGATACATGTGGTCCATCTTGATGAAAGAAAAAAGTGAGGCTTTTGAAAAATTCAAAAGATTCAAAAGTATGGTAGAAAGTGAGTGTGGAACAAAGATAAAAATGTTTCGAACCGATAGGGGAGGTGAGTTTATCTCTATCGAATCCAAACATTTTGTGAAAACAATGGAATCGCAAGACAACTTACAGCTCCGTACACGCCTCAACAAAACGGTGTGATTGAGAGGCGAAACTGGACTTTGTTGGGAATGACGAGAAGCATACTTAAATCCATGAATATGCCGAATTTCATGTGGGGTGAAGCCATTCGACACTCTACATACTTGATCAACCGAGTAACCACTAAGGCGTTAAATGACCAAACTCCGTATGAATTGTTCAAAGATCAGAAGCCAAATCTGGAACATGTGAGGATATTTGGTTGCTTAGCTTATGCAAAAGTGGAGAACGTACGCTTAAAGAAGCTGGATAGCAGAATCCGGACCTTAGTACACCTTGGAACCGAACCTAGCTCCAAAGCTTACCGCCTATACGATCCAACAAACAGAAAAATTCATGTGAGCCGTGATGTGGTGTTCGATGAATTAAATGGCTGGAACTGGAGTAGCTCCCAAGTAGAGGACGTCAGCAGGCCGGGTATGTTTAAAGTTGTGTGGGGAAATTATATAGAAGATGGAACATGGCAGTGTACCATCGAAGAAAGAGGAGACACGGCTGATGTTGGAGAGAACATCAACTCGCCGATTAACTCACAACAGCAAACAAACACGGAAGCAGCATCTGATTCAAGTAGGCATGGAGAGATGTCACGAGAAACTGGTCTTGAAACCGAGTTAGTCTTGAGACGTTCAACTCGTGAAAGACACATGCCCAAGAGACTTGAAGATTATTTGCTGCTGGCCGACGTGATTGGCGAGGAACTGTTGTTAAGCATTGGAGAACCAAGTACTTACATAGAAGCTAAAGACATCAAAGAGTGGATGGAGGCAATGTGTGCCGAGCTGGAGTCAATACATAAAAACGGAACATGGGAATTAGTCGATAAACCGAGCAATGCAAAACCAATAGGTTTAAAGTGGATATTCAAGATCAAGAAAAATTCTGATGGGAGTATCAACAAACATAAAGCTCGACTTGTGGCTAAGGGATATGTTCAGAAACATGGAGTGGACTTTGATGAAGTATTCGCGCCGGTAGCTCGAATCGAAACAATAAGATTCTTGTTTGCTTTGGCCGCCACTTATGGATGGGAAATTCATCACCTTGACGTCAAGACCGCGTTCTTACACGGTGAGTTGAAAGAACTTGTCTACGTATCTCAGCCGGATGGATTTGAGAAGAAAGGTCATGAACATAAGGTCTACAAACTTCACAAAGCCTTGTATGGACTTAGGCAAGCGCCGAGAGCTTGGAACACTAAACTCGATCAGATTCTAAAAGGTATGAAGTTCGAGAAGTGCTCTAAAGAACAATCAGTCTACCGGAAAACGGAACACGACCAAGAATTAATTATGGCCGTGTACGTCGATGACTTGTTTGTCACATGAAGCTCATTGGAAGTCATACACGAATTCAAGCATGGGATGGCTAGAAAATTCGAGATGTCCGACCTAGGGAAGCTCACTTATTACCTCGGGATTGAAGTTTCACAAAGTATTGATGGGATAACTCTCACACAAAAGAGTTATGCGAAGAAAATACTTCACGAAGCTGCGATGGAGACTTGTAATAAAGCGCTTATCCCCATGGATTCAAGCTTAAAAATGAACAAAGCCGAAGAAGAGGAGGAGATCGACGCTACAAATTATCGAAAGCTGGTAGGTTGCTTAAGATACTTGTTGCACACGCGTCCTGATTTGTCATATGCTGTTGGAGTTCTTAGTAGGTATATGCAAAGTCTGAGAACATCTCACGGGGCAGCGATGAAGCATGTTCTCAGATACCTACAGGGAACACAAGGATATGGTCTCGATTTTAAGAGAAAGGGAGACAAGAAACTTGTCGGGTATAGTGACAGCAGTCATGACATTGGTCTTGATGATGGTAAGAGTACTGCTGATCACGTTTTCTACTTTGGATCGTCACCAATATCGTGGTGTTCTCAGAAACAGCCGACGGTTGCCTTATCCTCGTGTGAAGCTGAGTTCATAGCAGCAACCGAAGCTGCAAAGCAAGCCATATGGTTACAAGATCTTCTACAAGAAGTAACAAGGTGGAAACAAGAGAGTGTTAAGCTATTTGTGGACAATCAATCGGCAATAGCTTTGACGAAGAATCCGGTTTTTCATGGGAGAAGCAAGCATATTCACAAGAAGTATCACTTCATTCGGGAATGCGTCGAGAATGAACAGATCAATGTGGAGTTTGTTTCGGGAGAAGAACAAAAAGCTGATATCTTGACTAAACCCCTAGCTCGGATCAAGTTCGAAAAAATGAGGAGTCTAATTGGTGTTGAAGATCTTAATTCGGGATTAGGAATTAAGGGGGTGAATGTTAGATACTTCCTAATTAATATTGTGTTTATCCACTAATGGGTAGATTAGTTAGGATAAAGTTTAGTAGTTCTAATGGGATTAGGAAACAAGGGGTAGTTTGTAACCTATAAATACAATAGTCCATTGAGGTGTGTTCAACGTGATCTAAGAGAGTTTTTGATTTAGTTTTTTGGTGAGATTTTCTAAATCAATAAGAAGGTGTGTTCTTAAATATTCTCAAATTCTTGTTTAAAAGATCATAGCACCCCTTCTCCAGGAAGCATGAGACAAAAACTTCAAATGTCACTAAGAATATGGTTTATTCATCTCTTCTCTATTGTCTTGTACAAAGATATGTATGTGCCTTAAACATAAAAAATTACCTTTATTTGTATAGTACTACTTGTTCCAATGTTGCAAAACAAAAAAATTTCGTTAAAAAAAAAAATAGTTTGTTTGGTTAGTATTCCATATTCAGACATAAGACATGTTTCTATCACAACGGAAATATGATTGTTATTTCATTCTTTCACCAGAATAAAAAAATCTCAAAATTGTTCATATTAAATCAAAACAACAAGAAGCAAACTATCACATGGTAATAACTCTGTTTCAAGTGACTGAGCTCAATGATTTCATAGAGATTTATCTTTTTAACTGTTTCAAAAAAGTGAAAGATCCCAAGAAGAAACTGATCTCACATCACATCACAATTGTAGGTAGAGAAGCAAATGAATGTTCAGACGAATTGTCAATATAGAAAAATATAACTCTATTGCAACACCATAATCTCTTAGTTTACGTTATATTGTATATAACATCAGAATAATGAATATACACACATCACAAGTTAGTTAAGTTGGTAACTAATTATACGACCAACTTTTTATATACAAATACACATCAATCGAGATTGAAAGAGGTGATGAATACAAGAAGCGCACAAGATTCGCACAATAACATCCGAATTTAATCGGCTATATCTGGGTCATTGCTTCTACTTCTACGACCAAGAACATGACTTAATCCATGGCAACGGGTATATCGTCCGGAGGAACCGCCTATGCTACTCTCGGAGAGCGACTTCCCAACCTATACCGAGTTAAAAAAGAAGCTTAAGGCTGTTATCAACAACAAACCGAAAACCACATTTTGCAGCTTATTCCTTCCATCTACTACTCGTCCAAACACACATCTTCCTCCTCGGTCTACCCACCTCGTGCTGTAGGAAACCACAGCTGGAAAGGAGAATGTGCTTAATCCATGGCGACTCTCGGAGCTCAAGGTGGTTACCAACAACAAACTGAAAACCTTTTGCAGCTTACTCCCTCCCTCTCCAAACACATATCCTCCTCGGTCTACCCCACCTCCCCCTCCTCCTCGTGCTGCTGCCACGCCTCCTTCTCCTTCTTTCTCCTACGGGAGAATCATCCTCCGGCCGCGTGGGAAGAAGAAGAAGAGTGGTATAAGACTCTTTCTATTCCAAGAGTACGAGACATTGAAGATTCAAAAGACCAATGCATAACATGCCATAGCAATTAAAAACAGTCATCGTTTAAACATAGAGATTTGTAATATCGTCTGCTTTCTATATGACTTTGGCGAAGTTATCGTGAAAACATTTCAAATATTATATCATATCGTTTATAAGACAAAAATAGAGTTGACCCGTTGATTTTGTGTACCCCAATGATTTAAGTATGCGTTCAAAGATAAAACATCGCAACATTTTTATTCTCGATTGCAAACTGCTAATTACGCGGTGATTGATGAAATCGGGAAAAAGGTTATGTCATTGGGTTTCATCGGATTGGTGGGTTTGGTCGCGCCTGGTTCATGGCTTAGACGACGGATTTGCATTCAATTTGTATACATTTTTTCTTATAATTTTTGAATCGCTCTTTTCCCATGCAGAGGAAATGTGATCTGAAGCATCCCTTGGGGATGAAATCTATCGAAGTTCAACCTTGTCAATGTTTGAGGTAATATCCTGAATATTTTCAATAAATAATTATTCCTGCAAGTGACGCCAGTATATTCAGCTTTGCCACTTTTCGTTTTTATATCTGGAAGCTGATTGACCTTTTTTTCTTTTCTTTTTCCTCAGTCGGTTGTGTTGTACATTGAGAAGTGAGTTTTGATATACTGTGAACTTACTTTTAATCTTACAGGTAGACGTGAAAAAGAATAAGGTCTATGCACAGAACCTCTGCTATCTGGCAAAGTTATTTCTTGACCACAAAACTCTTTACTACGACGTTGATTTGTTCATGTTCTATATTCTGTGTGAATGTGATGATCGGGGATGCCACATGGTTGGATACTTTTCAAAGGTACCATAACCTCTTGTTTCTTTGTGGTACTGTTACGTAGAAAATCTCGGTCACGACTGGTAAAATGATATGGACTCCTTACAGGGCCGGCCCTGAGCTAAAGCGGGCGAAGCCCTAGCTTTAGGCGCCAAATTTTTTTTTGGTTTCAGGCAAAGAGACAGGGCGCCAAATTGTTTTTGGTTTCAGGCAAAGAGACAGGGCGCCAAATTGTTTTTGGCTTTAGTGCAGGGGCGCAAAAAAACATTTTCACTTGAGGTATCAAAACCTGACGGCCGGGCCTGACTCCTTACAAAGAGCAGAACTAAGAGAAATGGTCATCACGCTTCAAATTGTATGGTCTTCTTTTAATTTGCAAATCCTTTAGATGACCTTAATTTGTCTGTATAAATCTAACACGGCTTTGTTAGATAGATTTGATTGCAACTTGTAGAAAATTTATTTGTCTGAATGGCATAACCATCAGTATTCAGTAGTACACTACAAGAAATAAGGTATCTAGTGTCGATTATAAAGCGTCGGAAAAATAATTGACGCTAATTTAAATTATTTTTTGACAACTGATTCTAATTATATAATTTTACATCAATTATGATAAATGATGGTATTAGCCACATGTATAGCATCAATTAAATAAAACCGACACCATTTAATAGTAATTTCCATCACTTACAAAAATTTGATACAAATTTTTTAATTGTCATCAATAAATAAGTGATGTATTTAATCTTTCCTTTTTAAAAATTGACTAAAAGGTAATATTCAAATTTTGTCTCATTAGGAAACTATATAAAAATAAAATCAGATTAAAAAGGAAACATCATTTTAATTAATGGTTTTTATATATTCGTAAAAATAGCGGGAGGTGGGTAAAGTTTAAGTCCCACATCGATTCTCAGGAGAAACAGTGTCAAAGATATACTATTATATATAGAAACATATTTTGTACATATATAATTTTACACTTGATGAATATTTTTCAAACGGTTCAAATTAAGCCCAATTTGAAAAGGGCTTAAGAACTTAACAATTAGTTTATTTAAATTTATTAGTATATATATGATTGTTAACATTATCGAATATTTTAACTGAGAAAATTATTTTTAGGTAAAACATTCAAAAATATTGGCATCGATTATAAAAATTGTTACATATATTACATCGTTTAAAACAATTGTTACAAATATTAATATCATTTAATTTAAGTGATACATAATAGCATCGTTTATTATAAATGATGCAAATATATTCATCAATTGTTATAACTGACACATTATTTTGCATCACCACTATCAGAATCAATTATATAAATGATGCTAATACATATGTATCATTCAATAACCGATGTAAACATAAAAAATAAGTGACGTTAACTGCCTTATTTCTTGTAGTGGTAGTAACTCGTTGTTTCACAATATTTTTACATCTCTTTCGTTAAATTATTTATAGATTATTATATTACATAGATTAGGTCTCGTTACGCAGATTTATAATATAATGTTTATAAACGTAAAAAAAAAACTAAAAACGAAAAAGTGAGAAAAAATCTGATCACCCTCGGAAAAAAAAAAGATTAACGTTGATTAGGCCATGCATGAAAAATATTTAAGTTTTTCTATTCGATATATATATATATATATATTTTTTTTTTTCTTGAAATCTTGACGGATTGATAATAGTTTTGGAAAATATTATTGGACTTTTGATTTTTTTGATGTGTAATTGAGGACTACTAAATTATTTATATAGAGATGAAAAATTAGAATTCTTTTCTATTAGTCCACTGTTTAAATTCTTTAATCTAAATAAAAAACATTATAAAAAAATATTTTTCCTTTTTTATTAACTTTGTCTTTTCGAATAAATTTAAACTTTCTATTTTTTCTCTTTGTTTAACAACTTTACTTTTAAAAATTATCAATTGATGTCAAAAATTTTTTTTTATCAATTAGTTCTAATCAAATTTTTATTTAAATTCCTTAATCTAAATGAAAAACTATTAAAAAACAATATTTTTTTTTTTTATTAACTTTGTCTTTTCGGATAAATTTAAACTTTCTATTTTTTATTTTTGTTTAATAACTTTACTTCTAAAGATTATCAGTTAGTTCTAATCAAAAATTTTTTTTTGTTTTTTTAATTAACTTTGCCTTTTAGTATAAATTAACATTTTAGTTTTACATTTTATTTAATAACTTTACCTATAATTAGAAATTAATTATAATTTTTTTTTTTAATATTATATGACAAAATTTAATTGGAAAACTTCAATTTGATATGTGTCACGATTTACTAAAAAACATTCGGCTTATAGTAAGATATACAACATTCGCTCAAAACCGGGTCCAATATCCGAGCAAAGCCACAAACCAAATGTTACAGATTTGATATCTCGAGGAATAAATAGATGAGTATAATTAAGCTGACTATAAATGGGCGTATTGATACGGAACAGGTGAATGTATCCCACAAAACCCCATAGAAGCTGCCAATGAAGCAACCAGCCAATATATATATACTGTCATGTAAATTTAAGAATTGAATTGGTTAAATCTAAGAGTTACAACACATGTTACTCTTTGTTGGTATCACCTGACCAGGACCTGGAACAATATCAATCTTCTTACCAGCAAGCGACCCAGGATTACCATTCTCTTGTTTTTCACTCACAGCAAGACTTTTCTTGTTCACAATGTTGAAGATTTCGGTCAGAACCGTCGAGAAAGCGCTCTCAACATTGGTTGCGTTCAATGCAGATGTCTCCAAGAAGAATAAACCTTCCTTCTCTGCAAATTCTTTAGCATCTTCGGTTGGAATAGCCCGTTGATCTTCAAGATCTAATTTGTTCCCAATAAGGATTATCACGATATTCTTGTCCGCATGAGCACGCAATTCCTCTAGCCATCTTGGGATATGATCAAAGGTTTGGCGTCTGGTTATGTCATAAACCAACATCGCCCCAACCGCTCCTCGGTAATAGGCACTTGTTACTGCTCTGTATCTGTTCCATACAAAGAAACCAAAGTCACAAATATACAAAGAGACTCTGTAAAAGAAGCCATATACATGCAAAGCTTATGAAATGTGGGGATTAGGAATATCCTACGGTGCTAACTAGATTGATTATTCCAGAGTTTTAGGTTATTGATTAATGACAATGGCGCTTAAGGTCTGAAGATCAAAACTACAGCGAAATGTATAAAAAGCAATTTTATTAGTCTGCATATTAGTGAGTAAAGAGAAAACTTTCTAAATATTCACATGAACTATGGAGTCTAGTCTATACAGCGACTAACACATCATTTGAAGTCCAATTCATAGGATCTCAGTAATTCAGCTTACTAATTTCCGCGATTTNCCCCCCCCCCCCCCCCCCGAACGAGTTCACGGTTTAGCGAAAATTCAAATCGAAAGAATTTACCAGAATTCGAAATCCGAGACTGAGCTACTATCTATCGGTCCAGAAAAACATTATGAGATCTAAGTTCAAGAGAAGAGCAAACCAAAAGCGATCCAAGTCGGAGATTACCGTTCTTGGCCGGCGGTATCCCAGATCTGAGCCTTAACACTCTTGTGATCGATAACGAGCGTCCGAGTTTGGAACTCGACACCGATGGTAGCCTTTGAATCCAAACTGAATTCGTTCCTCGCATATCGAGCCAATATCTGCGATTTCCCAACCGCCGAATCGCCGATCAGAACCACTTTGAACACGTAGTCAATCTTCTGCGACGGGTCTCCGTATCCTCCCCCACTCGTCATCTTCAACCGCTCGCTAAAATCCTCTGTTTCAACTTTCAACAATGGAAGCGTGAGGCTTTACCGAAAAGGGAGCTTTTCAAGTTTTATTAAACGCGGAGATCTGATACGGTCGTATTTTGGTGTCGTCGTTGTCAACTAATGGTCAATATTTTTTGTTTTTATTGGTGACGTGTTCAATGATTCATCGTTAGATTCTGAGAGCATCTACACTCACAAAGAGTGTCTCATCCATTTTAATATTAATATTTTTAATATTATTTTAGTTGTAAAATTTAAAATTAATTTTAGAAAAAAATTGAATCAATCACGTAAGGACAAGTGGCATATGTTGTCTAATGGAGATATAGACATTCATCTCACTCCCTTCTCTTTTTATTATTATTATTTTTTTAATGGTGGATGTCACATCTTATATGCTCTAACGGTTCAAATCTTGACAGATCGGCAATTATCTTTCTGTCAGGCGGATGTTTTGGGTGATGATGTCATCGCTAAAGTAATTTCTAATAATACGAGGGTCAAATCGAAATTAATGAAAAGGTTTACCCTCTTCACATTGGGCCCTGAGGCCCATTAGTCCATGTCATATGGCCCGGATGCGATGATTACGTGTCGCTATCCAAATCGGCAAAGTGCCCTAAGTGTTTTTTAGCCAAAAAAGCAAACGTCGCGACGGAGAGAGAGACGATGGAGGAAGAGGAGCACGAGGTTTACGGGGGAGAAATTCCCGACGTCGGAGAGATGGATGGTGATATGGAGGCTCTTAATCCGGATATGGACATGGCTGCCGCCGATGATGATGCCGTTAAGGTGTGCTACTCTTCTCTCTTACTGTACCGTTCTTCTTTATGTATCGGGAATCGGTTGATGCTCGATTGAATTGTGATCGCGTCTATATCTGTTTGATTGGTGTAATTTTTGGTACTGTAATACTAGGAGTTGGATGAGATGAAGAAACGATTGAAGGAGATGGAGGACGAGGCTGCTGCTCTGCGTGAGATGCAGGCTAAGGTCGAGAAGGAAATGGGAGCCCAAGGTTTTCGTCTCTTTGATTTCGTTTTCCTTATGTTTTCTATAAATCCGTTCTTTGATTTCATTTTCCATGTACTTCCCGTAATTCGCTAGGTTTTTCTGATTGTTACTTGGTGTTTGGATCTACCTTTGGATTTCAAGAACTGCGGATTAAGTTTTTTGTAGTCAGCTGTTTTGCTTTTTCACTTCATTTTTTGTCGAATTTTTATTGCAGATCCTGCTACTATAGCAGCAAATCAAGCAGGCAAGGAAGAGGTGGATGCTCGATCGGTTTTTGTTGGCAATGTAAGAATGCTTATGTGTCTGCTTCTTGGTTTTTGTTTTCTCTTTATTCTTCTTTGAACCATCGTAGCTTCTGGTTGATTTAATAGTTTTTACCTCTTACTGACTTAGTGTGCATTCCCCTAGACTTTGAATCGTGCGGAGATGACTAGCTCTGCTGATAAAAAGCGCTTTTAAACTTAGAACTAAGAAATATTATAGTTCATCTGTGAGTCTACAAAATGATTATGTTCTCGTCCTGTTGTATTCTCTACATGTCATGCTATCAAATGTAGTGGTTGGATATATCAGTAGTTAACCATTACTTTTAGTGTAACATCACATCTTTGTTGCTATGACTTGCACTGGATATCTGTCCAGTGACCACTCATTAGACGAAAATGTTGAATAGTAGAACTTGGTGATGAGAGTGTAGAATATATCTTAAAACTTTGATTCTTGAGGGAATTATAAAAAAGATGGAGTCTTCATATTACTGAGGAACCTGAGACTTCAGATATAAAAGAACACCTTATATGTTCTAAAATTTGTCTGTTAAAATTTTAGGATGCTGTTGTTTTTTTTTTCTTTCTTTTTTGCTGAGTTTTGCTTTTCTTATGACTTTTCTCACTACAATCGCAGGATTGTTCTCATAGCTGAAGTTCTAAGTAGCTCTGGTTGTCAGCTAGGTTTTGTGGGGTGTCTACATTTTATTTTTATTAGTTTGATAAGATCTGCTCTGTTCTCTTGTGGAACATGATTAAAAAAAATGCAAAAGAAAAATAGAAAGAAAAAAAATATACAAAAAAAAAGTGAATACGTTTTAGAGCAAAAAAAACATTTAGAAAAGGGAATAGGTCATGTCTTTGAGAAGAAAAGGAAATCTGGGGAGGAGAAAATATTTGAGTGGAGTATTTTGCAATCCTTCCTCAAGGAGATAGCCTTTGAAGAGCTGAATCAAGATGCTGGATGCTTTTCAGTCAAGACGCATAGCTGCTATCTGCAGAGATTTGGTGAGAGGCTGCTGTTTGATGCTAACAAAATATAAAATTGTCTTAAAGTGTATGCTTGGTACACAGCGTAAGGGATCTTTTCGTCTTAATGGCTGCTCAAGTATACTATTTTTCCACTCTGCTTTGCTTGATGTTCTTGTTCATTTTTGCAATATATGAAAAGAAAGAAAGGTAGAGGTGGTGTTTAACGAAGGATGGTCAAAGAGTAACGTCTTTGCTTGGTGTTCTTGTTTCGATGAACTTATTAATTTGATGGATTGCTCTCTGTGTTCTCAGTGAAAGATTCCATGGGTTATGCTTGTTTATTGTATACTATAACCGCATATTTCACTGTGCAGGTTGATTACGCGTGTACACCTGAAGAGGTGCAGCAACATTTCCAATCATGCGGCACTGTTCATCGGGTGACAATTCTGACAGACAAGTTTGGGCAGCCAAAGGGATTTGCTTATGTCGAGTTTGTGGAAGTCGAAGCTATACAAGAGGCTCTACAACTGAATGAATCAGAGTTGCATGGTCGTCAATTAAAGGTACACAAAAGTTTCTTTCTTAGGATAACCACTAAATCAAGCACTTTTACCAATGATCCCATTGTCTTCTCATCTGGCTTCAAAAAATTGTAGGTCTTGCCTAAGAGAACAAATGTTCCTGGATTGAAACAGTACCGTGGTAGACGATTCAACCCGTACATGGGCTATCGATTCCGCAGACCTTTCATGCCTCCGTATATGTATTCTCCATATGGATATGGGTAAGTTCGTTTAACACCAAGACATATATTGGGTCACAGCTTACTTCTCTTCTTACACGAAGACATCTTTCTTAATCTTTATGCAGGAAAGCTCCTAGGTTCAGAAGGCCAATGCGTTACATGCCATACCAATAAAAACCGTCATCGTTTAAACATAGAGCGGATTCGTATTATGGGCTATATCCATCCTTTGTTGAGCTTTCTATATGACTTGCTTTCTTGTTTTTAGAACTTATCGCGTAAACATTTCGAATCTTGACTGGTATTATAAGTTTCATATCATTTGGTATGAATCATATGAAGACATTTAGGAATTGGAGCTTATAGTCTATGATCATCACCTGTTTTTTACATCATTCATCATCGAAAATCACGCCTTTGAATCAAATTTGTATTCTCATAATCCCTCAAAATCACTAAATTACCTAGGTACCAATACAACTAGTCCGATGAAGCTAGTAACTAAGAGGAACGACGTCATCTATCCAACATCAGGCATTGTCTTTGGTTCATGACTTCATGTGTTATGCGTTTGGGTGAATATTAGCTGAAATCTGTGAAATGAAACTGTTTGACTCTGTTGACCATAAGACAAGAATGAAGTTTTGACTCCATTGATTTTGTGTACCCATTAAGCAATGATTTAGTTCAACAGGGAGATTCCGTACTTAACATCAAACCCATGCGGACCCAAATGTTCGGTTTTAAATAAATAGGGTGCGACGAAAGTTTGTACGGCGCATCTTAAGACTCAGCTATAATGCGCCGCGTGGAGGATCTCATTGAGGAGGAGGACATTAGAGTCATAGCCATTTCTTGCAGCGACTCGAGTTTCAGTCAGTCACTTGTTGCAGATCCGAAAAGACAATAATGTCCTTATCGCTTCCTTCTCGATACACTTTCTTCTCCGGCTCGACTCCTATTCGCATCAGCAGGAGCAACCTCTGCTTCGCCGTCGCCTCCGTACGGCCTTCTCGCCGGGATTGTAGGTCGTTCCCTCAGCCTATCCTCATCCGCCACGTCACATCAAACCGGTCAAATTTGGAGATCGTGCGAGATTGTCGAGCTCATGCGTCTTCTATCGGATCATACGAGGACAGCTCCTCTTCTACCGACCTTGAAGACGCTGGCTCCGACGGTTTCGATTTGGGAAGCTTTATTTCTTTTGCGGAGGTGCTTTGTATTTTATTTTCCGCCGTGATTTCGGTGGTTCTCGCGGTGAATTACGCGGTGGTTGGTGAAATTGGGAAAAAGGTTTTGTCATTGGGTTTCGTCGGATTGGTGGGTTCGGTGGCGTCTGGTTCGTGGCTTAGACGACGGCAGTGGATGAGGATTTGCAAAGGAGCGAGAGAGGGTGAGGGGACGAATTTGATTCCAAGGTTGGAGAAACTTGAAGAGGATTTAAAAACCTCGACCACCATTGTTAGACTTCTTTCCAGGCATCTGGAGAAATTGGGGATCCGGTTTCGGGTCACCCGAAAAGCTCTTAAGGAACCCATTTCCGAGGTAAAGCTCCGATTGTGCATTTTCTCGAAGCTTTTGGTTCATCATATTCCTCGACTGTATAAATCTTTTCATATGTGAAATCGGAAGACAGGAACAAGTGGGTGATTTGGGACTTGATCAAGAAAGGAACGAATGTTCTACTGTTATGAATTAAGATTTTGGAGATGGGCTTTATTAGTATTACTTGCTAAATAATGAAGGCCTTCACACGCTCTATTGTAGTATTCCTCACCTGAACATGGAACTTGGTGATAATCATGCAGAAATGAATCGGATATCTTCAAAAGTTTCTAGTTTTCAGATTCTGACTGATCAATGTAGCTCGTCTTTACATCAAGTTTAGTTCATTTTGCTTTATGTATCTCAGAGAGTTTGGTTTGTTTTGTCCGAAGACTGCAGCTTTGGCTCAAAAGAATTCCGAGGCCACAAGAGTATTAGCTGCACAACAAGAGATTCTAGAAAAAGAGCTTGGCGAAATTCAGAAGGTTCTGCTTGCTATGCAGGTATATCTCTATTTCTGTTCTGTCTCCCTATTTGTTAAATCAAAATATGTAGAAGTACCATCCCTGAATTGAACATGTCCATATTAGTTTCCTTGGAGCTCATGAAAGCTGGTTGTTTGCTTTGCAGGATCAACAGCGAAAGCAACTCGAGCTAATCCTTACGATTGCCAAAAACGGGAAGCTATTTGAGAGCACTAGTAACAAGCAAGCACCTAATGAACAGAAAGTTAATAAAGCAGAGGAGCCATCAACATCCAAACAAATACTCTTTCAATAAACCAGACATAATGCAAACACACAAGAACCAAGAGAGGAAGAACACCGAATATGGATTACTCAAATGTGGTTTAGTTGCTGTATTGTCATCATTGTTTTGGGTTTGTAGTTTACACTTGTTTCGAAATTCAAGTTTACTCTTGATGATGATGTGAAATGTTTCTGACAAAACTCATTCGTCATGCTCAAGTTGCGACGATCTCAGTAGCACTAGCCGATAAATTTTGGGTATAGGTTCGGTATAAACAAATTGTTAAGCGATAATATCAAAAGGGGTGGTGGCGCAGTTGGCTAGCGCGTAGGTCTCATAGCTACTGAGTGATCCTGAGGTCGAGAGTTCGAGCCTCTCTCACCCCATTTTTCGTTTTTTCCTCTCTCTATATTATTCTTTAACTCCAGTATGGCACAATTATAGCACACATTCATATACTCCTCTCTCTATAGTATGGAGTATATTTTCTTCGTTAATCACATTCAAAGCATCATCATGATTAATTATTTTTTAAATCACGCAGGAAAAGAACCAATGTCAGCTTTTTCTTGTTGCTCTTTGACTGGCCATTCCATAATTGCGATTTGCTTACAAGACTTTTCCTCTAACAGGGAAACAAAAAGAAAGTAACGAAACGAAGGAAGAAGAAGACGAAGAAAAAGAAAAAGAAAAAGTTTTTTTTTTTTCCTGAAGGACAGATTTTTACTGTCTTTTAATTCGGAAGTGGAACCATCCAAGTGTTGTTGGTTTTATTCAAAGAGTGAATCTTTCCGTGGTGGAGTTATTCTTTTTCTCTTTTTCGATTTCTTCTCCGATACCATTTTCGTTTTTAGGATCCAATTTTTTTGCTTTCTCTCTCTTTTGGTGTTCTTAAATCTGAGTTTCTCAAATTTCGCGTCTTGAGATTTGGGTTTTGATATCTGTATTTTTTTCCGTGAAAACTGTGGAATTCTCTGAGAAAATTGGTATTTCATCTTCTGGGCAACTGAAAAGGTTCGTTTTTTAGCAGTCAATTCACACTCTCTCTTTTTTAATCAAGTCTCAGATCGTTATCCTTTACGTTTCAGTAGTGGAATTCGTATTTAATATTTACATATTCGATTATAGAATTTTGGAGTTTCATTTGAGAATTTTAGAAAGTCTCTGATTCTTGCTCGACGAGAAATCCCCATATGGCAGATCCATACTATCTTAAAAAAAAGCTTAAGGATATGTTCTAATTTTTGTTTAAACGTTTCTTGTAGTTGTAGATGGCACAAATTCTCAGAATCCAACATTTTGGAATTTGCTAGCTCTTAGAAAAATGGCTCTGGCTTTTATCACTTCCTTGGTGTTTGCTTGTTTATGGTCATCTGTTTCACCAGATGGTCAAGGTAAATTTCATTTCTTTCTCTCTTTTTGTTTTTGTCGTCTTTTATATCTTTAGGCTTCTCTTTGGTAGTTTCTTCTAAGTTTGGTTTGTTAACTCTTGCAATTTCGTCTTCAGGGGATGCACTATTTGCGTTGAGGAGCTCGTTACGTGCATCTCCTGAACAGCTAAGCGACTGGAACCAAAATCAAGTAGATCCTTGTACTTGGTCTCAAGTTACTTGTGATGACAACAAGCATGTTACTTCTGTGTAAGTTTGATAACACTTAGCAGAATTGATCAAAACTTGGTTAATTATGGGTTTGAGAGAAGAACTTTTCTGCTATATGGTTGTGTGATTTTGCAGTACCTTGTCTTACATGAACTTCTCGTCGGGAACTTTATCTTCAGGAATAGGAATCTTGAAAACTCTCAAGACTCTGTAAGTGCTTACTTAGAAACTGTGAGCTAACTTCTCTTTTCTGCATTTACTGTATGGAAAATTCTGTTACATGTGTTTCCTTAAATGAGGATTTTTGCTCGAAGTACATTGAAGGGAAATGGAATTACGGGTGGAATACCAGAATCCATTGGAAACCTCTCTAGCTTGACAAGCTTGGATTTGGAGGATAATCAGTTAACTGGTCGCATACCATTCACTCTCGGTAATCTCAAGAACCTCCAGTTCTTGTAAGTAATTCTTCTTCCCAAGTGTCTTGAAATTTGTTTTGAGATCTCTGGGGCCAAGAAAGAAGCTTATGTCTTTATTTCTCTTGTTTGGCAAAGCAGGACCCTGAGTAGGAATAACCTAAATGGGACTATTCCGGATTCACTCACAGGCCTTTCAAAACTGATAAATATGTGAGTGATTATTCTGTGTGTTGTCCTCTTCCTCGTTTTTTTAAGTGTTCTTAACGCTATTGTTTGAAACTACATTTGCAGTTTGCTCGACTCAAATAATCTCAGCGGTGAGATTCCTCAGGGTTTATTTAAAATTCCAAAATACAAGTATGTACGAGTAATTTCGGTTTCAAACACGACTACTTGAATTTTCATTTATCTTACCACTAGTCTCATTTGGATTTTACATACTTATAGTTTCACAGCAAACATCTTGAGCTGTGGTGGCACTTACCCTCGCCCTTGCGTAAACGAGTCCACTCCTTTAGGTGAAACAACAATAGTTTGCTGATACCATTTCCATATTCATTCTTCTAATTGCCATTTACTTTCCTTGCACGAATACTAAGTATGGACAGTTCATTTTACCCTGATAGGTGATTCAAGCAATTCAAAAACCGGAGTTATCGCTGGAGTTGTTACCGGGATCACAGTTATTCTCCTTGGATTCTTCTTGTTTTTCTTCTGCAAGGATAAGCATAAAGGATACAGACGCGAAGTGTTTGTAGATGTTGCAGGTCCGTGACAATTAATAATCAACCTATCCCGTTTCTAGTTTAATATGAACTTAAATCTTTAAAATTTCTATTTGAAACTACGGTTTCAGGTGAAGTGGACAGAAGGATTGCGTTTGGACAGTTGAGAAGATTTTCATGGAGAGAGCTTCAGTTGGCTACAGATGAGTTCAGCGAAAAGAATGTTCTTGGACAAGGAGGCTTTGGGAAAGTTTACAAAGGAGTGCTTTTGGATAGCACGAAAGTCGCAGTGAAAAGATTGACTGATTTTGAACGTCCAGGAGGAGACGAAGCATTCCAGAGAGAAGTCGAAATGATAAGTGTAGCTGTTCATAGGAATCTGCTTCGCCTTATCGGCTTTTGCACAACACAAACCGAACGCCTTTTGGTGTATCCGTTAATGCAGAATCTAAGTGTTGCATATCGCTTAAGAGGTTAAAAAAGAAATAAGCAAACTTTACTCTTTTGGTTTTGGAGGTTTAATCTATTTTTGTGATTTGGATTTGCGGGTTATGATATTACGCAGAGATTAAACATGGAGATCCAATTCTGGATTGGTTCAGGAGGAAACAGATTGCGCTAGGTGCAGCACGAGGACTCGAATATCTTCATGAACATTGCAACCCAAAGATCATACATCGGGATGTGAAGGCTGCAAATGTGTTACTAGATGAAGATTTTGAAGCAGTGGTTGGTGATTTTGGTTTAGCCAAGTTGGTAGATGTTAGAAGAACCAATGTGACCACTCAGGTCCGCGGAACAATGGGTCACATTGCACCTGAATGTATATCCACAGGAAAATCATCAGAGAAAACTGACGTTTTCGGGTATGGAATTATGCTTCTGGAGCTTGTAACAGGACAAAGAGCCATTGATTTCTCGCGGTTAGAGGAAGAAGATGATGTCTTATTGCTAGACCATGTAAGTAATCTGTGATCATTTTTTGCTTCTTCTCATGCTTTCTCATAACAATCTCTTGGTTTCAGGTGAAGAAATTGGAAAGAGAGAAGAGATTAGGAGACATTGTAGATAAGAAGCTTGATGAGGATTACATGTCGGAAGAAGTTGAGATGATGATACAAGTTGCCTTGTTGTGCACGCAAGCAGCACCTGAAGAACGACCAGCGATGTCGGAAGTTGTGAGGATGCTCGAAGGAGAAGGGCTTGCAGAGAGATGGGAAGAATGGCAGAATCTTGAAGTCACGAGACAAGAAGAGTTTCGGAGGTTGCAGAGGAGATTTGATTGGGGTGAAGATTCGATTAACAATCAAGATGCCATTGAGTTATCTGGTGGAAGATAGAAAAATAGCTTGATTTAAAAGATAGAAGAATCATGTGATCACATTGTAAAGTAGAAGAAGAATCAAGTCGTTTTGATTTTTCAAACATCAATGAAGTGTCTTGGGGACAGTAAGAAAAAGGTGGAGAGAAATAGTTAGCTGTGTAAAGTCTTCGGAGAGATTTTAAAGATTGGAAAAGAAGAATCAACCAAAAATAATTAGGACATGATTAAAAACGTGTAAGCTGTTCCTGGACTATCTCCATTTTAATAACATTGAACTAAGCTGTAATCAAAACTCAAAAAGATAAAAAAATAAAGTCAACGTTTTTTGGGTCAAAGGAATAAAGTCAACTAAGGTCAATGATCGAGCGAAATTCGAAACAAACCCCTACGCGCGCATCTTTTATGTTTTTGACGAATAAATCACGCGCCATTTTGGAAATCCATTTATGGGCCTAAATCAGCCCATTATCAGGCCTTAGATAGGCTTTGTGAGCCCGTTATAAATTCTATTTTTCTGTATTCATTGCTATTATAAAATCGATGGTCACTCTTAGAGCACGTTTATCGCGGGTTCTTAGATCAGTTTCTTAACATTTTTCGGCCCAAAATTAAATCAAAACCCATTAATTATCTAAGAAACGGTTCTTATTTTGGAACTTTAAGAACCGGTTTTTAAGGGCCACGTGTCTCAAGCCTATTGGACAAAAATTTTGAGGAGACTTTTTTTTTTTTTTTCTTCCCCGCCGTAGATTTCTCCGATCTTCCCCTCTTCGATTTGACCGGCGCACGGCCGCGATTCCGCGTCGGAGGAGACGCACCTCGCTGCCATCTGCAGCAACCGAAGATTCGTTCCCATGAAAACCCCCGATCCTCCGCGGCAGATTTCTCTCTTCCCCTCTTCGATCAGCTTTGGATCTAGGTATCCGATGGTTCCTGCCGGTGCCGGTTTCTTCTTTTCGGTTAAGTCCACGGCGAGTCCGAAATCCGCAAGCTTCGGCTCCCAGTTCGAAACGAACAGAATGTTCTCGGATTTGATGTCGCGGTGGAGCACGGACTGTTCATGGAGGAAGTGGGAAGAGAATATGTGGGAGGAGGTTCTACCAATAAACATGTTATTTCTTAAGTTTCTTAAGAAAAGTTCTAAACTTAACTTTATTAATAAAAAAATCACTAAGAACCGTTAATGGGTTTCTCCCAATAAACATGCTCTTAGTCTCCACCATGTAGGATGTCAATCGGCTGGCCCGGCCCGGCCTGGTCCGAAAAAAAATCGGACTTATATTCTAAAGTTTGATCGGGCCTGGACAGGGTTCTAAGGTTTTTTG
The DNA here is from genome assembly GCA_002933915.1 of Eutrema heterophyllum. NCBI lineage: Eukaryota > Viridiplantae > Streptophyta > Magnoliopsida > Brassicales > Brassicaceae > Eutrema > Eutrema heterophyllum. The sequence goes on from PKMM01019312.1 coordinate 1,053,983, forward strand.
GACTTTTTTTTACAAACACAAAAATTCACAATTTTCAAATGAAAAATAATTAAAACAAAATATTTATCAAAATAAATCTAAATTGAAATGTATTATATCAAATCCAATTAAATTTAAAAGCAAAAGTTTGACAAAAAAACAAATAAAACTCAAATAAATTGTAATACCAAATAAAACATAAAATCAAAACACTTCAAATCGAGATAGTAGAGTTTAGATTATAATCTCCTTCATCGTCTTCTAAATTCTCATCACAATCAAGAGCTATAGATAAATAAAAAATGTAAAATGATATTAAGCTTTGACAGATATAAATCATATAGAAATGTCATTGAAAATCTATAGATAATGATTTTAAAAATATGAAGTAAATATGGATGAATGATAATGGTTACTGGATCACGAAATGTAAATCCATCCAACCAAGTGCGTGTACAAATCAGTGCTTCAACGTTTCTTGGTAAAAGACGATTTCTATATTTATCAAAGACATGCGCACCAATACTAAATGTAGACTCTGATGCCACTGAAGTTATCAGTATGCTTAGAACATCACATGTCATACGAGCTAACTCACCATAACTTTGTTACTGACACTTCCACCACTCTAAAACATCCATGTCTTCATAAAAAGTCAGTTCTAACCTATCGTCTTCTAAGTATAGAGTCAATTTAGATTTTCCTTCTTCTATAATGATACGTTTTTTATGCGTTTTGAAATCCTATGATAAGCGAATCCAAATTTAATAAGATATACGTAATCAAATAGTTTCAGGTTTTTTGGGCTTTTATTTCTAGGTCCAAACCCGATGTTTTTCAGGGTTTTGGCCCTAATTGACACCCCTACCACCATGTAGCTGTAAGGTCGAGAATCTCGAGATATGGATATTGAAATTATCATAAGATAATTCATATATACGACAAAATATTCATAAGCAAAATAATTAAGACTTTTCAGAAGATAGATTGATGAATACACACATTATAAGCTTGTGTTGTACACACAAAAAAAACAGATGTATAACACACGAAATTTCAATATTTATGAAACGAAAATAAGAACTTTTACGACACAAATTTAAAAATAATCATCTCAACAATCTTTGGTTGGTCTCTATATACTATGGTGCATATAGAATGTTCGTATGAAAAACATAAACAACATGTATGAGTTATACTTATACATAAGAATACATGTATACATTCAAAGACATTAGCACACATCATGAAACAACGTATAGATATAGAACCACATGCACAACAACACCAAACAAATCCAGTCAAGTTCCTTGGAAGCATATACATGCATACCTCAAGATTGATAAGGAATGTCTGGAAATATGGAGTCATCAAAGAGATGATCAGGCCAATCTACAGAGCCTGTGGCTGCTAATCCTTGATCATGGTCTGAGGAAGCCTGGTTGCAGCCGAAACCATCTACACTCCGAGCCAAATCATCACTCTCATGAGAAGGCAACATAGTTTGGCTCAAGCTCGGTGGTTCATGTAGCCATATTGGAGAACTGTTTTGACTGAAGTGATTTTCGTCTAGGGATTTGAGGGATGGGAGGTTCAGGTTGTTGAAGTCTTGAAGATAAGAAGTGAGGAGACCGAGGTCAAGATTATTATTGGTATTGGAGTTTTCTTTGATGAGGAGATTGAGAATGTTTAAGTCATTAGGGTTAATGCTGCTGCTACTACTCATAGTCATGGGAAGAGGAGGAGGTTGAAGGAAGTATTGGAACAACTGGAGCTTACCCATCTCAGCTTGGAGATTCAAAAAAGCTTGGTCTTCAGTGGGAACCTGTTGCTGCAGATCAACAAGTCCTCTTAGGTTAGACAGAGACATGAGCTGAGATAAGCTCGAGAAGATATCATCGGTTCTTGGACGATGAGTCATGGGGTCATAACCCATCCGAATCAGCTTCTTCTTCAAATGAGTGTTCCAGAAATTCTTGATCTCGTTATCAGTTCTTCCTGGTAAGTGGCTTGCAATCATTGACCACCTTAATTATACCGTCGTTTACAAATAACAGTTTTCAGTGAGTTGAGATACAAATGAAAAATATATAATCCAGATAATTAACATCAAGAATCTAGAGGATTTTACTTGTTGCCAAGAACCTTGTGAAGATTCAGAATGGTATGTTCCTCTTCAGGGGAGAATTTTCCTCGCTTGATGTCGGGTCTCAAATAGTTTGTCCATCGTAGCCTGCAACTCTTCCCACACCTATTAAGACCTGCATGTAGAAATAGATATATTCACAAGAAAAAGACTTTAATTTAAGACTCCTATATCAAGCACAAAACTAGGTTTCAATCAACGACTTGTATAATTAAGGATATATAGTACCAGCTAGCTTGGGAAGAGCACTCCAGCTGCTATGGCCATGTTTCTGAATATAAGTGATGAGTTTATCATCTTCTTCAGGCAACCATGGACCTTTCTTCAGACCGGTTTCATCTGAGCCTGGAGATCTTCCCATGTTTGATGAAACTTCTGTATCTAACAATGGTCTCTCTTCTTGATTACCTTCTCTTAATAATTACTGTTATTTTCTTCAAAAGATTTGGTCGCGGGCCTCCTTTCTTCACAACTACGTACTAACTGCTTCTTATTATATTAAGTCGAGCTTCCCTCTCTCTTCAATGTCCATTAACCACGTGCTTCTTTCTTATTCGCATACCAAAACAACCCATGTCGCTTTCACCCTTCAAATTCCATTTTCACTTCTTTATTCTCTCATATACGTACCGCATAACCATATAGCCCTAAGCAATACGAGCAATCTTCTTCTCGGACACAATCCAAGATCTTGAGATCCCTTAGTGCTTGAGTCCTGTGGTTCGCTGATTAATATCGTCAGAGACCTGCAAACATAATAACATGATCTTTGCTACAGAAAAGATTCTACAGAAATGTATAGGAATTTGACAAAAGAGCTACAAACGGTTTCAACTCATATTTTTTTTTAATCATTGGCTGACAAAAAAAAAAAAAAAAAAAAGAGATGATTTAAAAAGGAGTCAGCGCCAACAACAGATGTCACTTCAAGGATGGCTGAAGAGACATCTCCTTTGGCACGCAAAGAAAGGTTACTCGAATATGTATTTGGTGTTCTCTAATTAATATCTAAAAAAATATTATAGTTGTATTTCCTTCGTATCAAGCCATGAGCCCTAAGAGCTTTTTGTCTCTGAAATTGAGATAGGTGAAGCAGAGAAAACTACAAGTCCAAGAGTCTTAAGATAGTGGAAAACAAAAGAAAGAAACAGAAGTGGTCTAATAAGGGAACTATCCGTCCTAAAGTCTTGTTCAACACATTTCTTTTGATCTTGAGGAAGTTCTGATATGGCAAAATTAGGTAGTACTTAAGAGAGATTTCCAACACAAAAATGCTTTTTCTGGTGAGAAAACAAGATCTAGTTTCGTTTCCAACCTGCTACAGAGAGCATAGATATCAGGATACGTGAGAACTTATCTAGTTGCGTTTTGTATCCATTTTGTGATCAAATATCTACGCTATATATAATCTTATCCTACTTATACAGATCGATCCTTCTTCATTCATAAGCACATAATTATATGCTTCAATGAAAACAAGATTTGGAAAATGCATAGAAAAATATGACCGACAAAGTATCAATGTAATGTTTTGGTATTATGAGAAGAGAGGTTACGGTTGATAATGTGACAGGCTTGATGATTGTGACACATTTTGTTGAAAATTGGAATTGGAGCTTGTTAGGGGAGATCGAGGTTGGTGCAGAAAATGATCTAAATCTCCACCATCTTTGAAACCTACAAGACTTTTCTCCCCACTGCCTCTGCATTGGACCAAATGGCATATATATTTCTTGTGTTTTTCTTCTGCGTCTTCTCCATAAAGTAGATGATAGGGTTTCCTGCAATTTTTTTAAATGAAAGATAACTTGTCCTCAAGAAACCAATTCTATATATAGAAATTGAACAAGGAAATGTTTTCCCCATCTATATAAAAGCATCAAAGATAACTCGTCATGACTGCATCAACGAACTAAATATGTAGTCCCAATGTCAAGGTTTAGATAATGATCTTCATACATGAGTGTATCAACTGTCAATAGTCGTGTATAGAACAAATGATATTTGTCATATAAGTTATTCATGAAAAAACAGAAGTATTTTCGTGGTGTCGACAGAAACTTCCAGGCAGCATTTGGATGATAAGGTATACAACCATATATGCACAAGTAGGAATATTCCCATCAAACCCAATTAAGATAGGCGTATGATTGCTGTGGAGTTTTAAGGGTTTTTAAGCTAGTGAATTTCATCATATCAAAAGAAAGATAAGCCTCCAAGTTTTAAATGTTAAAACAAATTAAAGGAGAAACCTAGAAAATTTTCTGGAAAAAGAGAGAGAGAGAGAAGCTTGAGTTGCTTGTCCATCTAGGGTTTCTCATAGAGTGGACCACACCACAATCTCACTGGGGGAAGCAGGTAGAGTAAATATTAAAGAAATAAGGAAGGCACTAGATTCATACTAAAATTTAATTAATTTTGAGATACGTTATGTCACTTAAACCAATCTTTTCCTCTAATATAAAAAATGGTTGTAAATGTCAGCTAAAATCCAATTTGCTTCTTCTCCTAAGTTCCTAACCAACACATCTAATTAAACCCTGACTTTCAAAGCCACGTTTGAAAAAAACTTTCGCTTCTTCCCTATTTTCTGTAAATGTGAAGAGGATGGATCGTACTCATCAAGACTATATATTAGTCATGAGATACACATACACAGTGTATATCCAAAGGGCAATTCTCGACCCAATTGTTAATTTCTTGATATCCTCATTTGGATGACTTATACGCAGTAACATATAAAACTGTTGGTACTTACACAATTAAGAGAAATCCAATTAAGATGCTTGCGTTGAGAATATCATCAGCGTCAGTGAGGATCCTGAAAGAGATTGCAGCGAGTGAAAAACCAATATGCATGATCAGACACATGCACACGTATAAACTTATTTCAAGAACAGGATTTGAGTTCATGATTATATTCAAACAACACGTTAAACTCTCTTTTTTTTTTTTTTTTTTAGTAAAAAAAAAAGAAAAAAACTCTCTTTTTCAACTGTTCACATGGAAACAACCTTGTAGGCAAAGCAGAAAGTCTAGGTGTGGGGTCAGGAGACTTTGGTAATTTCGATCATATAATGGTTGACTATTTCAAGATGTTTTGTTAGCTTATATATAAGGTATTCTTTGCTTATATATTAGATATCTGATCAATCAATAAATGCAGACAAGAACTCACCCTTCAAAATCTTCTAGCATTATACTTGCCTCAAACGTTACATCTGCTAGAAATACATCTTCACAAGAAACCTCACAAACATGAGACAGAGATAAACAAGAAGAGTGAGAACGTATGTTATAAAATAATGTCATTCTCTAATATTATATGAACCAAATTGTGTGGGCCTTAACTGTTGTCTTCTTGAGCATCAACCACTACATGTAATTTTAGGTGGCTATATTCCTTTCGTTGATGACATCAATTTACAGCAAAGCAGTGAGAGATAGAGAAATTAAGAGAGACAATGTCATTATGCTATATCTTATTTAGAGCTCCACTTAAAATCATTTTAGATGCATCAATGGCATCTACCTTTTAGTGAAATACATCAGTACCTATGATGCAGAATTCGGATGAAACAATGCAGCAGAAACAATATATATATATATATATATATATATCCTTTAATTTCAAGAAAACTGAGTAGAATTACCTACAAAAAGCTGAGTTGCCCAGGGACTAGAGGGCGATCCTGTCTTAGATCAGATTTTAAACCGTGCATTTTATCAGCAAATTTCTGCTATCATTACTTGAGGAGATAGATGTATGCAGGATGCCTGCAACAGGTTCTAAGACAAGACGACATGGAAGTTTGCTCGAACAAATCATCTACTGGCTCGATGCATGGTCAAAACTAAACAGAACTCTGTCACAAAGCACCTATTGACATCTTAATGAAAATACACAATTGGTTTTACATGATTAAGTAAAAGAGAACATTTAAGTAGACAATCTACAGCAGGTGCACAAGCTCCAGCTTTCACATTAATAAAGAGAATATTTAAAAAAATAAAAACACACAGCTGAAATTTAGAGAACTTCCGCCTAGGTGGATAGGTGATGTCATCATTTTCATGTTATACTTGAAATATTTCCTAGCTTTAGATCACCAGTGAACATATACTGCTCTTGCTCAAAACCAGTCAAAACCAGAATGTTATAAGAGATGCGTGTAAAAGGAAAGCAAGTTCTAAATCATGTATGTTAAACTGCTTTTATCATATGTTTGAAATGAATAAAAACTGGTACTGAAGTTGGTGACAGTGAATAAACAAAAAAAAATGGGCAGAAGCATCAACAAACCTCGGAAGTTAAGAGAGTCTGTCTTGTTCATCGTTTCCTTCACAAGCATCAAGAAGAAGACAATCTGAAAGACCCTGCACAAGTAACTATTTTTTTTTTTTTTTTGATAATGGGTTTCACAAATAACAATTGTTTTTTTTTTTTGCTAAAGGGTATTCTATTAAAATGCAAGGAAATGAAATTACATGGCTTTGACTTTGTGGGTTAAACAGTTTGATAAAGAAATTTGAGAGAGAAAGTAGTAAGCTTACACTTAAGCTAGCTTTTAAAGACAACCAAAGCTAAAGAGGGTAGAGAAAGAGATGGTAGCACAGGTAACAATTGTTGCTTTTAAGGAAATAGTAGTTAAAGTAATTAGACTGAAGGGTTTGGTCTTTTCACGAAAGAAAGTAAAAGACCAAGACAAACACTGAGGAAGCTTTTTGCATGAAAAGCAAGTCACATGTTGTGATCCAGAAGTACCAAGATCTCTTGCATGAAAAGATAACGTAAGACGCTTACATAATAGAATAATCATGTCAAAAAGCATCATAGAAAGCTGTGCAGACCTTTAAAGCACATGGCTGGAGTTGGTAAGACAGGTCTTCAGAAAAAATAGTTCCAATAAACAATATAAATCTATTCATTAGCAAACCTCCTAAATCGCCTCTTGTCTTATGCTTCTTGTACTTTAACAATACGAACACGAGTCTATCTTTTACAGAGCTTTAACATTTGGACCCTATTGTTTCTTAAAACACACACACACACAAAAAAAAAAAGTAATTCTCGCAAATCTATGCTGAAAAATTGACGACTTGGCCAGTTTGAAATGTTGGGATAAAAAAGTGGTAAACTGATGGATGTGACCGGAACAGTGCAGCTGTCAAACTCAACTTACTGGATGATTCTTGGAATACGATCATAAACTATGCATAATTAAGAAAATCTAGAGTTTAGACCATTGGGCATATATATATATATATAACAATTGTGGGCAGATAGATCTTTTCAAAATATCTTTTGACTTAATCCTTGGATGTAAGGTATTAGGTAAATTGTCGTGGACCAGATCACTGCTATTCTAACAATTATAAATTGATAATGACAAATCAGTGAAACATGTCAATCTACCACAACTAATTCACAAGGGCATCTCACATCAAGACATCTAAACTAACAACCTAGCATTACAATTGGCTACCAAAAATGAAAATTATTAGCCAGATCTTCAACAAATTCCAAAAGAGGAGCCTTGGAATTGTAAAGACACTCAGAAACATATAATCGTAGATGCTAAATCCTCAAAACTGTAAAAGACAGATCACTTTACCTCCTAGACGATCACGGGAATTGCATATTTTGCAGATATCGACTATTTATCTTCTTCCATAGCAGAGCCGGAACATTTCTGGTTTAGAAATGGCGTGATTCGCACGCAACTACCGCCAAGGCTCATCTCTTCCGTCACTTGGACGAGGCTCGTGTCAGACTTGAAATCACTTGATTCGGGACTCCCTAGAAAACCTAAACAAAATCCTAATTTTTACGCCAATTTTTGGATTTTGCTTTTCACTCTAAACTTTTAATGTTTTTAATTTTCTACGGATATTAAAAAAATAACAAAAAACATGGAATTCATGGAATTTATGCAAACTACTTAATGAGGAAAGTTTACACCAACAGATCAACAACAAAAAATAACATTCTTCAGCAACAATAACAGAGAGAGTAACATCCCGAGGAAACAACAAGAGCAGAGACCATCAAATGGCTGTTTTTCAGGCAGATTTTGCAGCTTCAGCTGCTTCTTCTGCTGCTTCTTCCTCTTGCAGCTTCTTCAGAGAAGGAGGTGGCCTCACTACAATGCTTTTCTTCCATTGCCGGTCAAGTTTCCTTGACAACCTTTTCCCTATCCCTTCTTCAATCTCCCTCTCCCGTCTAACTGTCAACATCCGCGCAACCTAATATTACCCACAACCAAAACAACATATCTTCAGTAACATAAAAGAGAGAGAGGTAGAGGTAGAGCCAAAAGCCAAGAAAATTCGACTTGAATTTAGTTTCTTCGTCGAAAGTTACTCTGGTCCATTGGCCACTTAATTGACTAGACAAAACATGGCACAAAGCTCAAGATTCACGTCTCATTGAAAGCGCGTTGTTATAAGAGCACAGTATAAGCTCTGTGTAAGACTCTATCCAAGGACCTGAAAACTCAAATCTAAGCTCTACACAGACAAAGGGGATGGATTGGAATGAATGTTAAATCTCTAATTCCATTCCATCTCCTGCAAATTGCAGTATTAGGTATCACAAAACAACCATTTTTATGGTTTAGAGTTTACTATATACAATCTGTACAACACACATTGGCTAAAGAGATTGATTTAGCATCTGCTAAAACTTCAAATAAAAATTCCCAGTTTCCATGGTGATGGTTTGAGTGTTTTATCAAGAAACCATAAATCCCAAATGTATTAAACCTTTCAACGACTCTACGAAATCGATTCTATATACACCCAATCGAAAGCAAACAGAGATACAGAGAATTTGCCAAAATCGAGCAGATAACAATGGAGATTCGATGTAAATTTCAAGCATTTTTTTATTTAATTCGCGACGAATGTTGCATAAACGAGGGAGAATCAGTATAAGAAAGGCTTACTAGCTTCTTCATTCGGCGAAAGTCGCTTGATTTGAACTCGTTCCTTGCCGATTTCTGGAGCCGGAGCATGAACAGCTCTCCTTTAAGGTCAATAACCTCCTCGTTAAGCTCCTCCGTCGTCTTCGCTCTGATATCTTTCAATTCCGCCTCTCTTTTCGACATCATCACCACCAAGGGTTTACGAGAAGAAGAAATCGCCGCCGCCGGCACGCGAGCAGAAACCTGGTGCTGGATTCTGACACCATGGAATGAAGACGACGTTGAAGTCGCGGAAGCACTTCCTCGAAGGAAAGTCACCGCCGTCCCCGGCGAGGCAATAGAAAGACTAAGCATTGTGGCTATGGCGAAGAAGATCGAGTTTGAGTTTACTCGCCAATTTTGAGGATAACGAAGAAACTCTTGGGATGGGATAAGGCTTCTCTTATATCTTTCCGTTTACCCCTGTATTTACCTTTAATTACGAAATGATCCCAAATTGCAAATAGGAGTCGGAAAATATTATAATAATTAGGATAAAGCCCCTGTTATCTCTTTCCGCTTGCCCCGATATTTATTTACAATTACAAAATATTCCCGATAGTTTCTAACTTGCAAATGGTGGCGCACAAATAAAAATGGTTCAGTGAATGTTCTAAAATTTCAAAATAGTGGAGATGATGAATTACAACTCGGAACACACACTTATGTATTATTGTCTATTCGGAACCAAGTTATATAATCAAACAAAAACATCCGAAAAACTTCTCTTTAAAAGCTACAAAGAACAAATTTTTGCACCCGGAAAACGAACGCCTCCACCTTTTTTTTTGATATTTACAACTTATCAGTACATGTTTTTTTTAATTTCCTGATCCCGCCGCAGAATAAAAATAATCATCAGCAGCAACCCCCATTTATTCCGAGTAAATCCTCTGTTTTCAAGATGCACTCATCTTCATTCTTGATTCTTGTTGTTTTTAAAAAGTCAAATCTATGTTGGTTCACGATGTCTAGTTGCCCAGCTCGAGCTCAAGGCTCTAAGCCGTTGAAAATACTCACCAAGAGCTAATAATCCTCGAGCCGCTTGTCGCGTAGTCAAGATCCGATGCATTTGTTGCAATGTCTCGTGTCTCAAATGATCAGCCTACGAACAGTACAAACAAATCAAGAAACTGATACTACTGTCTTAAAATGTGTTTTGACTGAAAAAAAAGATTTGAGTATCTTTACCTGATTTACAAAACTGACCAAAGCTTCTAATCTCTCCATTGCAGAATTCACCTGAGGAATGTAACTTCCTTCACCGAGCTGTCCCGCTGCAACACAATCCGCAAGCGTGTGTTGCAGCTTCTCCATACCTTGAGACAGCGCGTCTTCCGCTTGCTGACACGATTGTCTTAGATTGCATACATCTAGAATTTGTTGATCCGTCAAGATATCAAAATGTGGCAGAAGAACCTGCAAAAATCAAGAATGTATTGTAGTCGCGTTTCTTTCGATTCAACAAGATTACGTGATTCTTCTTTGTTTATGTTTTCTACCTTGAGAAGATCCGAGGGTCGAAATCCGCCAATCCACAAGAAAAAACGTTCTGCAGAAGTTTTCCACATCCCTGACATGACGAAGAAAACATCCGCTTTTGCAGCGGCTGATTTCATCCGGAAAAGCTCAAAGTAATGTTTCATGGCGGTTTCAACTAGCAAACGAAGCTCGACATCGCTAACATGTCCGTGCAAAACCGTTCTTAGTTCGCATATCTGTCTGTTCTGTTCTTCAACCCAATGTCCATATTCCATCTCAAATGCAGCAATCCCTGTAGATTAAATGATTTTCACCATTAAATCTTGATGTTCGAATTCTGATTCTTGTAAAAAGACTCAATTCTTCTAGAGTACAAACCTGAATTCATGGTTTCCGAGAAACCGAGAGAATTAGTATCTATGCCATTCCCAACGTAGAATCCCTGAAATCATCCAATTTCTATCAGAATTTGCGACATAATTTGGAAATCGAAAGAAACCGAATATAGATTTTGCTTCATCAACCTGTTGTCTAGCACGATCGAGTTCTTGCTCTAATTGAATTAGCTTCAACCGGCTTGTTTCCAGCTGCTGAACATAAGCCTACAAAACAAAAAAAAAACAAAAAACAGATTGAATAAGAAAACAGAAACGAGACTAAAAGATTATTTTCTAAGGGACTATATAATGTCATGAGCTTTTCATACTTTCTTGCGCAAGCGACTTTTCCTAGCAGCCTCGCGGTTTTGCGCAAGCCGTCTCTGTATCTGTAACGATATAAAGATTCAGTCTATGCGATCCGCGGAAAATAAGGACTAAATAGAAGTGATAGAAGCATTAGTAATTACCTTATCAGGATGTCTGGACGTGGAAGCTTCTTGATCAAACATGTGAGGAGTTCCTGCTGTTCCATGGGAAGTATCCTCTGACTAGAAAAAAAATGGTTTCAAGTAATGAAAGCTTTTAGATTTCTGAAAGTAAGAAATTTTATCATCAAGAGATTAACGAACAGTGGAGCCAAAAAAATACCAAGTTGTTGTCTAGTTTCTGATGATTCGGTATTATAATGTGGCTTGGAGTGTTTATATTCCCATTTCCAATATTGCTCTTGAAAGTTTCCCCCCACATACCAATTTGATGTAGAGGCTCGTATATACCAACTCTTCTCGGTGGCACGAAATGTGTCGATGTTGAATTCATGCTTCCCTCAACTGGAAATTAAGTAAAATTACAAAGTTTTAAACAATGTGTGAAAGCATATAAACCAAGCAAATCAAGAATTCCGAAGAACCAATCGGAAAAGATAAGCATTAGGTCTCACCAAAAGTTAGATCACACAGAGTCAAACAAACATAGCTAGTAAATAAAAGAGTAAAAATGGTGGTGTTTCTTCACAAAATTCTTCAAAGAAAACAGGACGAGTGACAAAAAATAAACTTAAATTCCAGAGGTTTTAGAACAAGAAGAAATCTGAGAAGGCATAGAGATTCCCTAAGATCTTGGAGAACACCAAAAGATCACAAGCAACAGCTAAAAGAACATAAAGGTTGTACCTTTTTAATTTTTCTACCTCCTCATATTCCTCCTACAATCTAGAACCTACACCGATAGAAACAAAAGATCGAAAATTGCCTGCCTACCCAAACAAAAAAAAAAAACTATCCTCAAATAGTATTTGGAGGGTGTGGTAATAGATCAGATCATAGAATTTGTGTTAAGCAGATAAAAAGCTTCAGAAGTCAAGTTTCCACTTATTGGGAATGTCACTTTACTTCTGCACTAACGGTGGACCAACTCAACAAGATTAATAATAAAACACTCCTTAAAAAAAGAGGAATTCCCATTCACTGGTTTATTGTACGCAACTATAGAAGAAAGGTGAAATCAAAATAGTAAGAGATAGCATCGAAAAAGCAAGAGCCAATCATGAAGTCAAACACACATATCTAGAAGTGGAGATAGATTGAAAAGAATTCTTATACAATATTCGAATCAGTTTCAGCTTCAGTTCCAAGCAACCCAGAAAATCATATTGGATCAATCATCGGGTTTATACAATCAATCGAGAGAGAAAAGGGAAACAAAACAATCAATAAGAGAAAAGTTTTAGACTTTTAATTAAGTGATAACAAGATTAGAATAGAACAGAGTAAAGTCAAAGTATGGATTTTGATTCATAAACGACGCCGAGAAATCTCTTGACTTTTCACCTTTTTGCTCTCTCGCTTTCACTAAGGAAAAATCAAATACACAAAATCCATAAATCGGCTAAGAACAGAGATCTAAAGCCGAACCTTCTGGCGGCGACTTGAAAAAGGCGAACTTTTGTCGCGAAAACCATGAAAGAAAAAAAGAAGAAGATTTAGCGACAAGATCGGACGTAAAGCCCAGAAGTTTGGAGTTCGAATCCGACCGTAAACAGATGGGATTTTAAAAGCTCTTCCTTCTGTCTCAGAAACTCAAGTCTCATCATCTTGAAGAAGAAGAATTATGCGAGAACACGACAACTTAAATGAGACCTTTGACGGAGTTATTTAAAAATTTCTCTCGTCAAATAAATACTTTAATAAATATACATATATCTTTAGAAATAAATAAAAAAGTATATCGTTTGTGGGTTCTCGGTGATTTTTGTCTTTAAGCATAACGAGTCAAAACCAATTATTACATGTTTCTATAACTATTTTTCTTCGACTTTGAAAAAACATAGCGGACTAATATGTTTGTGGACAATACCATTTTTATATCACATATATTTTTGTTCGGATTGGTGAGAAAAGAAGAGAACAAAAAAAAGAAACTGTTTCCGCACCAAATAAAATGTATGAAAGCAAAAAAAGTTGATTACCAGCGAATTAATATGTATGATTCGAATCTTAGATTCTTTATATTCATAAAATAAAATTGATTAAATCAAATGTATTGCTGCTAGTTATTCTTTTTTTATTCAATTGTCATGTCTCCACTACCCTCTCTCGCTGATGTGCGCACCAGGTGGATCCATTTTTTTATTCTCTTCTAAATTATCCCTTTTGTTTTAACTTTTGATTTTCTATTTTCTACCTTGCGCCCCCGTGTCTGCTTCTCTAACCTGCGCAGGCGTCGCGGTAACTCAGGATTCGCTAAACGCGCGTGTGTTGGAACTTGGAATACTAACATGATTTTCGCGGGAACGAATTAAGCGGTTTAAGGGGGGAAGAAAATGAGCGCGTATTGTATACTCGCGATGTCGCGAGTGGATGTATAGAGAACCGAGATTCTACTTCGATTCTAGAGGCATAGTAACGGCTATTTTTTTTTTTTTTTCAACATTTTCTTTGTTAGATTAAATAAAAATACAAAGAGAGAAAATTAAACATCCTCTTAAATCATTACAAACCAAATTCAGAACACTAAAACATAAAGCAGATAGATCGTCATCATGAAAGATGGACAGCGGATTTGAGACAAGGCTCAAATGCGTCAATAACTTCACGGCAAAGTCAGAGAGTTTGGAATTCGTCACAAGTGACTTTGAGGGCGAACATCTACCTCTGATATTCGTAGAAACGAAATCGTATGTCTCTTCTGGCCACGTACAGACCGCTACACAAGAGAACATGACGGTAAAGACGTTCTTAAGATTTTTCAGCACAACGCTCGGGAGAAAGCCACCTCTCAAAGAGAGGGGAGGTGATGTAATTGTCATTCCCAAAAGAGGAGTATCTGTGACTATTTTGACGAAAAGACAAGGAGAGCCAACAGCAGAATTAAACATGAGGGATGCGGTTGGAGGAGACAGCTTTTAACGATGGCTAAACCGAAATGGTGAAGGGGCGGCAGAGGCAGATTGAGGCGGAGGCCTTTTACGATGGCTGAATCGAATGAAAGGACGCGTAAAGGAGGCAGGTGGGCGAGGCAGCTTTTGACGGTGGCTGAACCGAATTAGAGAAAGGTCGACGGTGTATAACCGAAGAAACACTGGACCGGCAAAATGCGCCATCAAATTGGGCCAGGTCCACACTGAAGAGTATCCAGATTTGTTGCATGTCTTCGAGGAGACGGATAACGGGATAGGAGATCCGCACTCGGTGGTGAAAAACCACTTGTTTGAAACTGGCAGCGGAGGCTGAGCGGTGTGGCTAGTCGGAGAGACAGTTAGAATCGAATCGGAGAAGTGCTCCAAGCCATCAAGTGTCCTCGCAAGTGACCTAGATAAGTTGCTCCTGTTCAGATTTGCCTAGCCCACAGACAACCTGCATATAACACGCCGTGCAGACGAAGGGGAAGGGAAGCGAGATAACGATGAGGACGAGACAGCCTCGAGAGCCAAAGAGATTCTCGCCGGGAGCCAGCGGAGGTTGAGAGCTGAGCCAAAAAACTTATCTCCGGAATCCATGGCAAAGCAAGGCAGGAAGGAGATCGGAAATGGGGCACTCGTACGGTGGAGGTCACGCAGGAAGGACCGACGACGAGGAATCACCGCAGCAAACAGAAACCCTCTAGCCCAATCCCTTGACAGACACTGTCCTCGATTATCTACCGAGGAGAGAATCTGGAGGAGCTCGCCGTGACCCAAGCCGAGGAAACCACACTGGTGACACCCCAAGACACGCGAAAACAAAGACCAAATCAACAACAAAGGGCTTTGAAACACGGCGAACTAGCGGCAGAGAGAAAAAAAAAAGGACACGGGGGATCCCTCTCACGGTGACGGTGAGAAAAACCGACCACCGGAGAGGGAGATCGGAGCGGTTTGAGGTTGACAGCGCTAGGGCGAATTCGGAAAAGGGAGATAGCGTTTTCCAAATATTTTAGACAGACGGTACACCTTTTTTAGTAACGGCTACTTCTAAATATATAATTAAGCAATTTGTAATTAATCCCCTTTTTTTTCCAACAAGCTGTTATTTATACTTATAAACGCAAAAAAAAAACATACTGATGTTTATCCAAATATCATAGCTGTCTCATTAAAAAAAATCAGATTGTGTAGAAATTATCTATAAGAGAAATAAACTGCTTATAATCTTCTTTCTTTCAGCAAGTAGTTATAATCTATGATATACTGATATAATAATAGTTAAGCAAATAAGCGAACGACAAGCATGAATTGTTCTAAACAAGCAACGTTTATTCAATGTGAAATTTAAGAAGATATTAATCAAATTTGTTTTTGATATGTTTCAATTGCATTCATAGTAGCTAACTGGAATTGTACTTCCTCTGTTTCATAAAACTTAATTTTTAAGTTTTTTTATTTAAAAAAAAAAAAATCTAAGTTTTCTATGTATTTTTTTATTAATTGATGTTAATAAATTATAAAGTTCAATAATATTCATTGTTAATATTTAAATTTATTGAATTACTATTGATTCATATTTATGGAAAAGTGTTTAATGAGAAAAAAATAATTCATTTATAACTATAAAACTAAAAATGTTGTGCGAAAACACTAAAAATTAATTCTATTTAAATTAGTGGAATGTAGTTAGTATTTTAATGTAAACGTGATAGCATTAATTTTTATTGCAAAAAGATCCATATATTCTTCTTGTTAATAATAAAAATCATAACAGTAGAATACGAGTATAATTTATTTTAAAAATTGATTATTAGCCTTTGGGAGTCTAAACAGGCTAGATTAGTAGAGTTAATTAGGTGAAGGAATCACCTAATTAATAATGAACCCTTTATTGATATGTATTAAAACAGATTGGCTCTTCAAGCTCCATAGGAGACATTGTGCATTTTTAATAATGATTAAAAATTAATTGTTTGGTTGTGGACATAATGAAAAGTTGTACATGTCTTCGTTGATTCCCACAATTAGATTTAGACCATAAATCCATCACTACACATCAATTGTGTATACAAATTGTGTCTGCTTGCGCGAAATGACGAAGTATAATATCTATTTTTGTTTAGTTTTTTTTTTTAAATGATGTTGAAAAATAAAATGCATGTATGTCTCTATGTGTGTGTAGCATTAATTTATCAGAAGAATGCATATATCATCAAGGGTTTGATCAATACATGACGTTAGATGTTTCATGGACATGCATATACATAGAGAGTGAAGATAAGTTCCACAAATTAGGTACAATAAAGACAAGAAATAACATTTTAAAAATATCAAAGATGCATGATCTAAAATATTGGATTGTCTAGTAGGAGGAAACTAACTACAACAGGATAAGTTTAATAAGAACATAACATTTTAAATAATTCCATTTTTTTTCTGAAACAATGATGTGTGTGTAAAGTTACACAATTCATATGATGGTGGCTTTTTAGCCGTATGATCCATTACTGATGATAGATATTGGTGAAATTCCATTTCACACTCTATCGACATATTAAAATACAGCAATATTTATTCAAAGTGGAAAAAAATATAATATACTATATATATAATTATAAAACGAGAAGATCGAAAAAGAGACGTCACGCATAAACACTTAGCTTTTGCCTATTTGTAGAATTATTCTCAAGTGCTATCTTATAAAGTGGGTTGCCACCACAAGTGGCTACCTCGTGTTTGGATTTTCACGCTTTTTTATTCATAATTTGGGCATAAACGAGGTTAATCCCATCCTTGTAAACATAAATATTTATACGAATATATTTCAAATCATTTGTTTACTTAACAAAAAAATAAAGGTTTTAGTTAGCGATAGTGATACTATATATAGAATGGCCGTATCGTAAGAAATAAGTAGAAAATAAATTTTTTTTAAAAAACTGAAATGTTTTGGAAAAACAAAGAGATTTATCATTATAGAAAACTGCTGAATATAAATTATAAAATTTACGAATTATGTAGCTGTTAGAAAAATGCAGAATCACATAATTAATTAATTTACTATTTTTACATTTGCCTTACTAAATATTCTAGTTACCCTAAGATGGTCTTCATGTGGAGAGTTTTTAAGCTAATAGCTTGTGCAGTTTTCCAAAATACAAGACATTGATGTTTTAGCATTTGCATAACTCAATGGTCAACACACACACATAAATGCTACATTGATAGAATTGCAACCAATGAATTGGTATAACATTTTTAGTTTTGTACTGATATAGTGATATTAACAACATGAAGACTAAATCATTGATTTGTAAATCGAAATTTACGTTTACTTTCATACTGTAGATGTCAATTAAAAATCATTGATTTAGTGAGTACAGGTTGATAGAATTGGATCCATGCAATAGCACGTGCATGCGCTTAAAGGAGATGCAAATTTAATGTGAAATCATGCCAAATTTTATTAAATAATTGTTTAGGGGCGTTAATAGAACTTAGAAGTAAATCAACCTTTGGCCCCCATCGTTAGACCATATCCGATTTATTATATAATAGTATAATATCCCATATTTATGTAATTGTTGAGATGGCATCAATATAGAGTTTTTCAAAACTTTTATGAAAAATGTTTAATTTACTAGAATAATTACGTTAGTGTCATTCACATTAAACCATTACACAATCATATAAATTTCATTATGATATTTTATATACACTGTTAAATCAATATTAGTTTATAAAGTTATTTCATTTTCTAAAATAAAAATTTTATCTTCTGAGTTTTTTTATATTTGAAATATATTCCTTCATTTCATAGGGTTATAAATTTTATTTTCGAAAATTTTTTTTTTTGACAAATGTTATTCTTACAAGTTTCATGTTTATTTGTTCAATTTTTTTTTTTTTGCAAAATCTCTTAGTTATATTTCATTTCATACAAATTTTTGCATATTCAAATTCAAATTATAATATGAAATATAAAGCGTATGATTATTGAGATATAAATCGTATACTATAGTTCACACACGTATTGATGATTATTGAGATATAAATCGTATAATATAGTTTGATGCTAATGGTCTCATCAAAGTATATTTTAATTTGATATAGTTTGATGTTTATATAGTTTAATGCTAATAGACTCATCAAACACACATACTAATGGATATTCACGTGACGGATTTGAAATTCGATTTCAAAATGGATTAAATTGTTTTTATATTACCATTTATTTTGCATATTTAAATTCAAATCATATTAAATTTCATATTCAAATCTAATCATATAAATTTGCATATTCAAATTCAAATCAAATTAAATTGCATATTCAAATCTTATCATATCAAATTGTGATTACAAATCACATTGCAATAAAAATGAGATTTTTATGGAAAAATAGATTTTCGTGGCAAGAGTGATTTTCGCTATTAGTAATTTTGATGGAAATATATATTTTTGCCATTGATAATTACAAACTAAATACAAAATTACGTTATATGATTGAAGAGACATTTGATTTTAAATTCTCATTCATATCTTCTTAATAAGTGATAAACCCTCAATTTGAGCACTATATAACACTTTATATTCATCAATTATACAACATCATTAACATACAAACCCCATCAAATTTTTAAAAAGTTTGTTATATCATTGTGGCTCAAAATAGTTTACAAAAGACTTATATATTTGATTCAGAAATTTAAATTTTTATATTTCATATTATCATTTTAAACTTGGATATTACAAAAAATTTATATTTATCTCACTTTGCGCAACACGGATTACTACCTAGTTATGATTATGACCACATATACATGTATAAGCATATATGCGAGTTTTGATTGATAAGACGTTCTGGGTCATTGTTTGCGTCATACGACCATGTAACTTAATTAGGCACTTTACATATTCTTAAAGTAATTTCTATTAATTTATTACGTGAAAATATTGCGATATCCATAGCCATGTATTGGCAAACTAATACCAAATCTTATTAAAGAATTCGAGTGCTTTAAGAATTATTCGAGAAGAGATTCTCGATAAAGAAAAGAAAGATTACCCAGCAAATGAGAATACTAACTATAATATTTAGAAAACGGATTAATAAATAAGTCATGGGATCCATGCCCCTACGGGGCTCGGAAAAGACTTCATAGGGAAGAAGTTAGATCCCACTTATCCACTTAGGTGTAAAGGTGTCATGCCTTAATAAGCTGAGTATAGATAAATATTCTATTTTTAAATAATATCAGATACTACACTTGTTTCCGATCGATATTAGACTCCTAATGGCCTTGTTCAAAAAATCGACCATTTAACCGGATTTATGGATAATCGGTTCAATGAATCGGATGTCCGATTAATCTCTGTCTAAGCCGATTAATTTTCGTCTAAACAGCCGTCTAGTCCAGTTTTTTTTTAATTTAAAATAATTACTTGGTTTTAAAATTTGATAAGTCAAACTTATGTTTATATTTTTAATGAAAATCATAATGTATTGGACATAATATTTGTTTTCATGTGTTTTATTCAATCTTGAGCACAATATTATATTGAAACTATAAATTATAATGGATTGACATGTTAAAAAAAAACTAAAAAGATTAAAAACTAATTCCTAATTAATCCCCAATTTTTTTGTTAAACGTTTGACCAAGTTCGACGGTCCGACTAGCGCCTACCAAATTTTTGATCATTGCGTGATAGTCGACAACAAAAACAAAAAGACTTCTAATCGACTAAGCATTTGACCTGTTCTGTTCAACAAAAAGAAAATCGTGTAAGCGTTTGACAAAAAGTTATCGTCTACGCATTTTGGATAATTTATATATATATATATAAATATATATCGTTTTTAAAAACAGAATTCAGAAAATAACTAATACATGATCATAACACAAAATATGGTACGGCCTTCCGACTAAGTAGGAGAAAATTGACTAGGAAAAGACAATAAATAATTCATACATTAGTACAGTTTACTGTACGGAATATTAGTTTCATTTTTCTTTGTTTTTTCGTCAACAATTTGTAATTTGATTTATGATATATACCGATATATACCGAGACTCCGAGATAATAGTCAAAATAACAAGTAGAAGTTTTGTAGGAACAAAAAAAGAGAAAAGGGTAAAAGTACACTAAAGGAATTGGAAACTAGCACACGATTTAAGATTACGTCGATTTCTTCTCTACGTTTACTTTCCTTTTAGAATTATCATTTATCCATTAATTCCTGCAAGTCTTAACTCCGGGTCATATTGTTTTTTTTCACGCATGTTTTAATCATAGTTAATCCCCTTACTATTATTTAAGAAAGATTTTAAGTGAAAATGCTTATGTGTCATTTCCTCATTTGTTCTCGTCAAAAAGAAATATAGAGGTTTTTTCTTAAAATTTATTTCTAATTTAAAGTTTATCTCTGTTTATCATAAATAAATAGTTTACTCAACGATGCACATGTATAAAATGGAATAGTAAGTACGTATGGACAATAGATTTAGTAGAATGAGAAAACATTCAAAGTTTGCTACTCTTCATCGAATTAGGCCCATGTCATAGAGTTGAAAACGATACTACAATAGTATGGGTAATTATTGGGCTTAGTTCAGCTATTGGGCTTGAATCAATTTAGGTGTGGATCACAAACTTGAAGAGCTTAATACACCTGTAGGCTGTAGAGTGTCACACTGTCAGGTTTCCGACCCATAGTTGAGACTGAAACTAGCAAACTAGCTTCTATTTGAAAATACTTATGGCGGATTCACATATAATATTTAGAATTATTGGTTAACTAGATTAGATTCCGTAATCGGGGTTTGAAACATTCAACTTCATATAATAAAAAGATATAGTTAATAGAGAGATCCTTGATAATCTTTCAATTAATACAAATATTAGTTGTAATACATTAATCTTGCAAATTTGACGCACCCTATAATGAAAAGGAATAGTAGTAATCCATACGCCGATGACACGGACCTTGGAAAGCACTCAACAATTTTCCACAAAAAATTAAAAAATAATTTTTGTTTTAACGACGATGATAAACCCCGACTAATTTTAAAAACATTTCCATTGGAAATGAAAAAGAATAATAAAACCGACCGTGCCCACCTTCTCACGAAAACCACCGGTACCAACAGATTCGGCACGATTAAAAAAAAAATACCATTAACCAAATTTTATATTAATAAAAAATATTAAATAAGAGAAATATTGACCGAATCTTATCCAATACCGCACGTCAAAGCAGTATAAATACCTTCTGGGTTGAACTATCTATATTGGTATAGAACCAGAGATAACCGAACGTGAGAGAGAAGAAATAACCGGAGATAACCGAAAGCAAGAGAGGGAGAGATATCGATCGAATGGATTCAATGGCGGACATAGCGATTTTTGTGGCGGAGGAGTATAAGAGGATGGTGAGACAGACGGCGGATTCGAGATCGGCGTCGGTGGAATTTGATTGGTGGAAGAATTTTCCGGCGAAGATGACTATAGGAGTCAACGAGAAGAAGATAGAGAGTTTGATGAAGAAGTTTGAGGCTAAATCTCAGTTTGCGCTCGCCATCTCCCATGGCTTCTTCTCTGCTTGATACCACTTTGTTCATATGTATTTCGTTTCTTAATCTCTGCCTTTTGTTGTTTATGTAAATAAGTAAATATGGACTTTGGATAATATTTTCTTTTATCTGGGACTTTGTCTTCTCCGACGAAACACTGAAAGTGAAAGATAAAGCAAATCTCAGGGACTTCGCTGCCTACGTGGAAAAACTCCAATCCTAAAATTTTATATCTTCATCATCCTTTTGCTGTGTTGAGAAACTTCGGCCTAATTTTTGCAGTTCGACCCTTAAATCCCGGATTTCTTTCAAAACAAGTATCATAGCTTCTCTCGTGCAGAATTTTTCTTGTTTCCGGGAAAATTATAAATTCCATAGTTGCCTTTTCCGAAACGTTTGAGAGCGAAGAAGAATGGGAGGAAGCAGCAACGAGATGCCAGTGGTTCTCATCACAGGATGCTCACAGAGAGGAATCGGCCACGCGCTGGCGCGTGAGTTTTCGGCGAATGGCTGTCGAGTGATGGCGACGAGTCGATCGCAGAGCACGATGGCCGATTTGGAGAAAGATCCCAAGTTGTTAGTGGAGGAGCTCGATGTTCAATCGGAGCAGAGCGTGAGCAAAGTTTTGTCGAAAGTTATTGACAAATTTGGTCAGATCGATGTTCTGGTCAATAACGCCGGTGTTCAATGTATCGGACCTCTGGCGGAGATTCCAATTTCAGCCATGGAAAACACCTTCAACACCAATGTCTTCGGTGAGTCTTTAATGATCACCATATGTTTGTCAGAATTCCTGACTCAAATCTTTCTGCAATTCAAACTCTTTCTCAAGTCTGATTTTGCTATTACATCGATTGACTTGTAACTCAGTGAACTTTCTGCTGATTGGGCCGTGACAAATTATTTCAAGAACTGAACTTTTCTAGAGCAATTTGCAGGTTCCATGAGGATGACGCAAGCTGTTGTACCTCACATGGCGTCTAAGAAAAAGGGAAAGATTGTGAACATAGGAAGTATCAGCATAATGGCACCAGGACCATGGGCTGGGGTTTATACTGCATCAAAAGCTGCTCTTCATGCTCTTACCGACACCTTAAGGTTTTCGATTTCAGCAATCTTCTTCATCAGCTTGATCACTATCATCTAACACAATGTTGTTTTTTTGTTGTGTTTGTCTCTTCTCCTAAGGTTGGAGCTCAGGCCATTTGGGATTGATGTAATCAACATTGTCCCAGGAGGTATTCAATCAAACATAGCTGACTCAGCGATAGCGAGCTTCAACAATTTACCTGAACTGAAACTATACAAACCGTTCCAGGAAGCTATCCGTGAGAGGGCGTTTTTGTCGCAAAACATAAAGCCAATACCTGCAGAGACATTTGCGAAAGAGACTGTGTTCATGGTGCTGAAGAAAAATCCACCGGCTTGGTTCTCTACAGGGCGGCTATCCACCGTCATGGCGATCATGCACCATATGCCCATTTTCATCAAAGATTTTCTCCTGACTGAGAGCTTTATGAAAAAGGGAGCAAAAGTTTACTAGTAGAATTTTATTGGTTAAAAGAAACTGTTTGAATGTATCCAACAAGTAATAATGTTGACAGGCTAGATACAAGCCCATAAGCCCAACACAGCCCAGATAAAAAAAACTCCAGTGAGCCCATGTCTGGATCTTATCACAGAACTATCTAAAGCTTACCAGGTAAAAAAACCATCTAAAGCTTCCAAAAGCTAATAAGCATGGTGTGGAAGTCTTATTATTATATTTCGAATTTTAAATGAATTATTAAGATTACATTACAAAATGACCAATTACAGAAAATAAATTTCACTTGCACGGCAAATTTAGATTACTCTTAATAAAAAAAAATTAGATAGTCATGTTCTTAATTAGTTATTTGAACAATTGACCCTGAAAAAAGAAAGCAATAAAGCTTTCTCAGAATGCATGAACTTTCAGAGCTAATACAGTATTCCATGGTCCACCCATGTTAATTTTTACGGTCAAGATTTCCGTAAATATTAAAATGTCGAAGTTAAAATCTAATCATTAAACAAAAGAAAAAGAAGAAAGTCAGTAGGCCACAAAGTCCTTCAGTTCAGGAGGAAGAAGACGACTCTCTGTCCTCTCATCTTTTTTTTCTTCTTCGTCCAAGAAACTCTCCAACGCACGAAGATGGATTAAAATCCCTAATTTTCCGAAAAACCAAAACCCCACTAAGAGTTTTCAGAAATCATACTCACCTCCAATTTCTGTCCGTTGAATTTGCAGATGGGTAAAAGCGGACGGCTCAGATGGAACCCTTTCAACCACAGATCGTCTTCTTCCTCCTCATCTTCAAGACAGCAACAATATCAACCTCCCTTCGAGTTCCTCTGTCCGATTTCAAAGTCAATAATGTCTGACCCTGTTGTTGTATCTTCCGGTCAAACCTTCGAACGGGTCTGTGTTCAAGTCTGTCGCGACCTAGGCTTTGTACCCAAACTCGACGACGACGTTGACGACTCTCGACCCGATTTCTCCACCATAATCCCCAACCGGAACATGAAATCAACCATCGATAGTTGGTGCGATAGCGTTGGCGCGGAGCGACCTCAGCCGCCTGATTACTCCGCCGTCGAGAGGAATTTACGGGTACAGATGCCGTCGTCGGATGTGGATATTCGTGTATCCGAGCAGGAGCTGCTCAGAGCGGTGGCGGACCGAGCCCCGATGATGATTCACCACGCTGACTCCGAGGTCATGGGACGGAGGAGACCGGCAGGAGATTTCAACTCCACGAGCTCTTCTGACGAATCAGTAATCGTCGCTCAGAGCCCATTCACTCCTCTTCCTCTAACGACCCGGCCCGCTTGCTTCTCTCCGTCGTCTTCTTCTTCCGAAATCGAAACCCTTACACAGGATAGTCTCTTCTCTCCTTCAACTTCCGCCGCCGCGAGTTCTCCACAAGAGGAAGAGATCTACAACAAGCTTAAGAGCACTGATATATTCGACCAAGAGCAAGGCCTGATTATGATGAGAAAGATGAGTCGCACCAAAGACGAAGCTAGGGTTTCACTTTGTTCCCCTCGGATTCTCGCTCTCCTCAAGAATATGATTGTTTCGAGATACAGCCTAATGCAGACGAATTCTCTAGCCTCGCTTGTGAATCTATCGCTGGAGAAGAATAACAAATTGACGATCGTACGGTTAGGATTCGTTCCCCTTTTGATCGACGTTTTGAAATCGGGATCCAAGGAAGCGCAAGAACTCGCCGCCGGATCAATTTTCAGCCTCTCCTTAGAAGACGACAACAAAATGCCCATCGGAGTTTTAGGAGCGCTTCAGCCACTGCTGCACGCGTTACGAGCCGCCGAGAGCGATCGGACGCGCCACGATTCAGCTCTCGCGCTCTACCACCTGTCACTGAACCAGACGAATCGATCGAAGCTCGTCAGGCTCGGAGCGGTGCCGGCGCTTTTCTCGCTGGTCAGATCCGGTGAATCGGCGAGCCGAGCGCTCCTGGTGATATGTAACCTAGCTTGCTGTAGCGAAGGACGATCGGCGATGCTGGATGCGAATGCAGTCGCGATTCTCGTCGGGAAGCTACGGGAGGAGGGAACGGAGACGACGGAGTCTCGTTCGACTTCATCAGCGCGCGAGAATTGCGTGGCGGCGTTGTTGGCGTTGAGCCACGAGAGTCTTCGATTCAAGGGGTTAGCGAAGGAGGCTAGAGCAGTGGAGGTGTTGAAGGAAGTGGAAGAGAGAGGAACGGAGAGAGCGAGAGAGAAAGCGAAGAAGATACTTCAGTTGATGAGAGAGAGAGTGCCGGAGGAAGAGGAAGAAGACGGCGAAGGATCGGTTGATTGGGACAGAATTATCGACTCGAACGGTTCGATTCGGTCGAGATTCCAAGTTGGTAGAAACAGAATGGTCACTCAGAATTCTTCTGGCTTCTAATTCATAGGAGAAAACCAAAAAAATTTAAATTGATATGTTTGTGATTAATTTTTTGTAACCTTGTGACTCGAAAAGAATTGAAAAAGAGCATGAGTGATGTAAATAGTAAGTGTTTTGAGCATTTTGTGTAATATACAAAATTTTAAAATCCAAAGCTGCTTAAATTAGGCAAGCAAAACTTGCGTAAGCAATCTTGGACTCGAATGTTACACAAACGAGTGAACTTTTTGTTTTAGATTTGTAAGCAATCTTAACTATGTTACATCAAACAAACAGTAGCTTAAGGTACTTTTGGTACAAAGATTTGTAAGACAAAAGATCACGTTTCTACTTTCTACAATGCATCATCAAATCAAGAAAGTGGGTCAGAAACTATCTAAAACTAAGACTAATCATACTTATAAAAAAAACAAAACACCTAAGAATGGTGCGGAGGTCCAAAATACATCATACCCGGTGGCTGATAACTCGGACCTTGTTGCGATTGTTGCTGAGCTGCGGTTGGTTGATTACTTATCATGTGCGGCGGCAGCGGTCCAGGCGGCATTAACGGAATGTTACCAAATCCATATGGTAAAAACTGTTGCGATGCGGCTGGGTTTGGGATTATATGATACTGAGGATTCGGAGGAGCAAATGCATTTGTGTCTGAACTATTTGATTTGGTTAAACCAGAAGTCTGTGTAGCTTCGGCTGCAAATGAAGACAGAACAGAATGCATAATCATTGATGAATTCGTTGATGCAGTTAGCATTGCAGCGATTGAGGCAGGTGTGATTTTCGCTGATTGACCAGATGTTCCATTGTTGTTGTTGACCGCTGTTTCGCCATTGAGCCGTTTGTGCATGTTTTGGGCTTCTTTGGTCTGTTCTTGTGCTACCTGAAGAATAAGAACAAGAAATGTTGATTCATGAAATACCATTTTGACATCAAGATTGCTTAAGGGGGTGCCCACTTTGGGTAAACCAATCCGAAACCGTACCCAAGAAACTGATCCAATAACCAAACCGAAGGGATATAAACGAATTCAGTTTCATATTCTTCATATCTGAACAAATGTTTTTTGATATAAACCGACTAAAATCGCAATTGCTTGAAAATCCTTGAATTCTGGAAGAAAAAAAAAAAAATCCAAACCGAAACTGTACTAAACCAAACATAAGGGATTTCAAGTACTCTTTGATTTCTATAACTTATAAACCGGAAAAAACGAACTGAAAACCGGATTGGACACTCCTAGGCGTAAGTAACATAAATCGAATCCTTACCTGTATCTGAGATTGAACATTCTCCAATTCAGATTCCTGACACACAAAACTCAGTAAGTAATTGAAATATCCAAGCAAATAATTGAGCTTGCAAGAGTGAAAAGACTTTTACCTGTTCCCGTAGCGCTTCCTTAAGATGATATACGAGAAATGTTCTACTTTCTTCAACAGCTTTAAGTTTCTCAACAGATTGCCTCAGAATGTTTTCTTCTTCTTCCAATTCTTTTGCCAATGTTTTTCTCTTTGGGTCTTTTGCTGAAGACAATCAAAGACTGAGAACCAGTATGTGTTTGATAGACCCCAATGCAAACGTGATTATGTAAAAATTATATATATCAAAATGTAGGGTCAAAAAAGAAGAATATTTGCAAATATTTTTACCAGTGGAGCAGGCATCTTCAACATCTTTCTCCATCTTTCTGATACGTTTAACTGCAGATTTGCATTTGTTCATCTCTGTCTCTTCGTTTGAGTTCTCTGCATGAACCATATTAAATGCAGATACTATCTTCTCGGTCATACCTTCACTTGATAATTTCTGGTGGCAAAAAAAAAAAACAGGCGGGGAGATAATGAATCTAGTTAAGACTGAGAAAACCCCCCCCACCCCAAAAAAAACAAATAAGTACGGTTTGATTAGAGAAACAAAGAAAAAAATTGTTACCGTTCTGGCAGATTTTGAATCCCGTTTTGCAGATCTAGATCCCCGTAATCGCTTTTTACTGACATCAAGAGGTGGAGGAGCTTCTTCTGAGAGCATTACATCTCTAAGTCTCTTTGAACGGGACCCGAAGACTCTTCTCTCTTCCCATATATTAACCTAATGATCATGTAAATAGAAAATTGATTTCTTGGTTAAATTCCACGCAGTATCAATTTATTCTTAAATCAGCTAAAGACTCTCAAAAACTTAAGACTTTCAATAACTAAAGAGAATCAAGCATTCAGCAGTATACAAAAGGACGGAAAAGACGATTCTTAAGAACAGATTCCGATATCCGCCTATTAAGGTAAAAGCCATCAAATCCACTGAGTAATCAACGCTAAAACGGTATACCAAAATGAAACATAAGATTGATGACTAAACCGGCTATAACATAAGACCCATTTCATTCAAACAATCAAAAGTATAAACACCAATAAGAAAAAGTACTTGCACCAAGGAACCCAAAACTTCGAATCTAACCCATTTCCAAAAACATGTCCTTTCGCCAATCACTTAACATACTCAATCACAATGGTTTACTAAATCCGAAATCCTAGTTAAGCACGCAACCAAAGAACAAAAAAGGCCAACTCCGCTGCAATCATTTACCAATCTCGAGACCACGCCTTTTCCACGGTCATCTCCCAATGAAACAAGATCTTTGAGAGCCCCAGGGAGAACTTTCCAGAACTCTTGTACGAACTCATTACCCTGACGCTTGCTGTTCTGAATAATGTCGTTGGCAAGGTACAAGAGAGGCACTTTCTGGGCCATCTCTGTACTGTGAAACTGTTTCTCCCATGTCGTAACCACTAACTCAGCTTCGTTACGATGGACTATACACCAATGTGACAGAGCTTATCCAGAAAAGGGTCAAGAACCAAACAATCATGGTTGCAATAATACATAAAACACAGATGTAATCAAACAGCAAGCAGAACATACTAAAAATTGAGGCAATGAATTGAGATATACACCAATGTGAATGAGGTTATCCAAAAAGGGTCAAGAAACAAACAATCAGAATTGCAATATACAAAACCCACATATGTAATCAAACAACAAGATGTTAGATTTAAGTAGAACATATTAAAAAAAAAAAACTGAAATTGGAACTTTTTCTTGCTTCAAAAAAGGATACTTTCGATGGATTGCTGAGTGCTGTTGAGCTTGGCGAGCTTGTCAATCAGTACCTCTTCACTAAATTCACTACTCATCCCAACCCAAATCAAGAACCAAAAAAAAAAACCCTAGAAAAGAAAAAGACAGTGATTTCCAAAAAAGGGAGAAGAAGCTGAAACCCTGAATGGTTTTACACGAATTGGAAGGCTAATAAAAATGGATATTGATACAGCTCGGCGGAAGCAAGAACCTCTTTTATATATATCGACGGAAAACGCGGCGGTGGAAGACAAATCTCAAGGCGGAGCGTAAACCAAACCCTAGAAGAGACAGGTGGAGAAGAAAGACGGCGACGTTTTACACAAGAATCAAGCCCTAATCCTTGGAGAGAAACAAGGAGCGATAATCGCAGGGAACAAAATCAATGAAGGTGTTCGTTTTCTTTCCCTTCGTCCTAACACCATTAATTTCTTACTTCGTTTTTTCATTTTCGCATTTTCTTTTTGTTTTCATCGATCTCATTTTCCCTTTTTCATTTTTTTGTTCCTGAAATAGTGTTTGAGCAAAAAAAAAAAAAAAAATGTTTCGTATTGGGCCTACATTTGATAGAATAGGCTTGTTCCGTATTTGGGCTACGAGATCTAAGCATTCAGGCCCAAATGATATTGGTTTTATTTTAATTTATATTAAAAAAAAAAGGGTGGATGTGATAAGTATTGCATCATGTGGATGTGCCCCCAATTGCATCATTATCACCATCATTTCGCTCAAAATTTCGAAGAAGAGTCATCCCCCAAGAAGTTCTGAATTCCACACACACACAAAGAAGCCATTCCTAACCCCACAAAAAGAACAAAAATATATAATTTTGAATCGATGCAGCAACGTAAGGTGAATAAAAATGGGTCGTAGTGGAGAAATTTTCCACGAATTCCTTGTTTTTTCTAATAGTTTGAAAATTCGATAATTATTTTGTTTTATATCCAAAAAGTAGAACAAAAAAAAAATCCTGAGAAGTCAAAATCTTTCGCGTCTCCAACATAATGAATAAACACACCTACACTGGACAGGATCAGCCCTAGTTTTGTTTCATGGGAGACAAATCTATTTCAAACCAAATGCATATAAGTATATAACACTAGCTAGAACCTAACATATGAAAACGTGACAGTAATTTGTTTTTTTTCTTTTTTTTACCGTGACAATATATCGTTATAGTCATTTTGTTAACCCTGACTTTTCTAACGTTATTGTCTAACTATATTAATAAATTTATCCTTTGACTTTTAAACGTTCCAAGATTAGTTTGGGTTTTGATCAAAGAAGTTATATATATCTGATTATAGTTATATATATATATATTAATATATATACCGGACTATACCATATACCATATTCTAGATCATCCCTACAAATATCTGTAATCTTATATCTCTCAAGAACAGTAGATATATAGATCGTCATGTATATATATACATGTGTGTTTGATTATATTTGATATTCTCATGATCAGTGACCATGCGTTTTAAATATGTACCCTTTCTCAAAAACAAAAAACAAAGTATTAAACGACAAAAAAAAGAAACGAAATAATAAAACTTACCCGCTGCATGACTAGATATGTTGAATAGAGTTTAAAAACTATACAAGAAGTCAAGCATCACAATTCAAAACTCGTAAATATAAGTTTATTTATGTTATTGTTTTAACCAATGAACAATATTTTGAATAAACTATACTCTTAAAATATTTTGTCGCTGTCTAATCATCTGATATAGCGTCGGAGTTGACATTTCCCCTACTTTATGGATATGATTGTCCGATTTTACATGAATTCGACACTAATGGCCCCCTTAATTTCCTAAATTCGAAAACTCTAAACCTAATCTCTTAATTTAAAACGTTATTATAGGGTCCAGATTTTACGTAAAGTCGATTACTAATTAGTGGGGATATTATATATCTGTTCGTGTATATAACTATATATATATTGTAATAGTTGGTAATGAATAAAAAGGTTTTTACCTTTTCAAAATTTACGAAATCAGTAAAGAGAAAAATAGTGGGGGCGTAGCTACTGCTACAAAGGCCTGTCCTGTCGTGCCTATGAAAAACGCATTATATACTCTACAACTTTCTTTCTTTCTTTTTTTTCTCGACTAGTGGATCTTGTACGAAAAAAATATAGTAGTTTTAAAATTTTACAGTCTTACATGAAATTCGCAGTTACACTTACATATGAAAATGTGTTTTTAATTTAGTGGGAATTGTTGCACCAAACAAAAAAAAAAAATTAGTGGAAATGGATGTTTTTTAATCAAATATTGTAGTTCTATGTCTATTATTCTATAGTTTATTTGACCAAAGATTATAGCAAGTACTGAATTATAAAATCAATTGCTTAAATTTTATGATTGTATATACTGATGACTTCAAATGATATGATCATTTGGATTCCAGTTTTTTCATTAATTTAAATAAGGAAATGTAAATCTGAATATAAATTAAGTTTTTCATAGATTCATATTCATACGAATTATATTTATATATAAATATACATATATAGTTATGAACGTGAAAACATCATTGCAAAACAACAAATCTGCTTTTGTTTTTCCTTTTATTCTCTCTCTATCTCTCTTGTTGGGATATAATTGTTTGCCCCCTAAATCTTCTAAAAATCCTTTGCCTAATCATTTGGATTTCCAATTTCCAGAAAGAGAAGATATAAAGAAAGATAGTTTCATCTTCACAAAAATCCATGCTTTTATCAATCATCACATTTGTATATATAATTCATAAAATTGATAGATGCATCAAAAAGGTTTTTTCCTTTTCTTAGTTTTTGTTTTTTTTTGGGTAAAATTCTTTTTCTTAGTTGCATACTCTTTATTAGTATTTTCAAAAAGCATTTGTGTAAATAAGTAAGTGGAAAAATGCAGAGATATTTTAAAGTAATGAAACGAGAACAAACCTATTTGATTTACCACAAGGTACAAAAAGAATATAAAGATCAGAGATCTTCTTATATCAATCAAAGCCTAGCTTCCCTAAAACGCTATCGTTTCACGCGGTTTAGTGGAAAAAGTGTCAATCTAAGGTTGTGAATGGAGAAAACAGATCATACGATGCAAATCAAGCGGTTCAAGCGGATCATGCAGAATAAGTGCGGATCAGGTGAAACAAGTGCAGATCAAGCGGTTCAAAATATAATATTGAATGGTGAAAACGGATAACTAGTGGTCCAAAATATTGTAAATATTTATAATAATTTAAATTAAATTGAAAATTGCTATTATATTTAGAATAAAATTATATGAATAAAATACACAAGTTTTTTTTTTCTAATTTAGATATAACAAATAAAAAATATTTACTTTAAAATTATAAATTATGTCAAATGGGAAGATATTTAAAAATTTTATTTTATTTTTGCATTTTTTCACGATCAAATTTTTTTAATTTAATTGTAATATATATATACAGGGGAAAAATTAAACTTTAAATAGGAAATAATGATAAGAATGCAGCTAATACTCTGAATGGTGAAAACAGATCAGACGTTGCATATCAAGCGAAAAACCTGCGAATCTAGTGGATCAGACGATACAAATGTGGATCAAGCATATCATATATTTCAAAATATATGTTTAAACGGTAAAAGCGTGGATCAGGCAGATCATACAGCTCATACAATTCAAAATATATGTTTAAACGGCAAATCATACAGTTCAAAATAAATGATCAAGCAGATCATACAATTTAAATTGCTTTATTTTTGCATCTTTCTTATATACAATCTCTTAAATTAAATGTTAAAATATTTACATTAGAAATGTAATTAACACAATAAAAATTAAATAATGAAATAATATAAAAAGTAATAATAACAATAAAAAATTGTATGAAACACACTACAACAACACAAACACTCCAATTATGTAACATTTCTACTGTACCATACAGATCAAAAAAATTGTTCATAAAATTCTCATGGATATACTGTAGCGTTTTATCTATTATTATTTTATTCAATTTCTTAAAAAGTTATTTGTTTCTACAAAAACATGTAAAAGACACCCTAAATGCGGTACATCCGTTTCACCAAATAACTGCCTTTCTCCCACTCTCCCATTCAAAGCCTAACTGACATATATATATATATATATATATATTTTTTTTTTTTTTGAACTGAACTGACATCTTTTCTTTACAGTGAAAACTAAAAAACTGACACGTTTTTTGGCGGGAATATGGGTATTGATCTCACCAATGAAGATGGAGCAATACGAGATATAGTGAATGATTGTTAAGTTAAAAACCAAGATTAATTATATTCATAAATAAACTCTTAAGCCATTTCTTTAGGAGAAAAAAAGAAGAAGAAGCTGACATCATTCTCAAGTAAACATGTTTTGATTTCTTTACGTGTGATTGAATCAACTTTCGAAATTTGGTTTGATGTATTATGATGACCACAATTAACAATTCTGATTAAAGAAATTATGGGACATGACGTACTGAATGACGAATGTACAAATGTCGATTTATGATGACACGGCGAGTTAATATTTTGTTGTTAACAAAAAGTAGCTTATAATACAAAAATTAAAAGATAAAAAAAATAAAAATACATATTGGGAAGTGTCCAGTGAGTTTCAAATAAATATGATAATGAACTTAGGATAAGCGGCGGCTAACGATTCCCTAGATCTCGCCACCAATCACTCTCTACATGTTTTCTTATATTTCTAGGCAAATAAACTAATAAAGTTTAATAGGTCCGAAATGTGTTATTTGCAGTTTCATGTTCTACAAACGATGCAAGGTTCTTTTTAGGGCTCTTACACAACCCTAATAACAAGAGATCCAACATTTTTCTCTTTGTCAAAGCAGAAGCATGTTAATTATTTGGGTTCCTTGTGAGATAAATGTTAATGTCTAGGCACACGCTTCTTTAGATTTTTGTAATTGTCCCTTAACTAAATGAAATTTCAAATTATACCACGAGAGGCCATTGCAATTTCAAAGTATACCAACCTCGAGCCGATGTTCAAAATGACATACATATATATAGTCCAGTTCTATATATACACACAATAAACGGAGTAAAACCGATATAGCATAATGGAAAAGAAAAAAAAAAACATTGTTCGAATATGTAGAAAGTATTGTTAATTAGACCATAGAAGCTTTAGAACATTAAAGATTCCAAAATCTTTCCATACACTAATAAATGTTCCATTCATCAGATGTTTTTCGCTAAGATTTTCTATTCCTTTTTTATATGGCTAACGATAAATACGATCATAATGTAATAAACAAAGTTATAATTGAGTCTAATCAGGAGAAGAGATCCATGATAATTCCACCATACCTTCATTTCTCACCGCCGCTAGACTATTCTCCGATCCAGAAGCAATCGGCGGTGTGTAACCATCGGATCTTTGCACCATGGAATGATCTTCACCATTGATGGATCTTAACAGATCATTATCATTCTCGGCTTCAGAATTCTTGTCTAATCCATGAATAATATTTAGGGTTGGCTGCGTCATCGATGACGACGAAGAGACGATAATGTCGTGAAGTCCTTCAAAGTTTGTACCAACGTCCACGTGTCCAAAACCATTTCTCGTTCTCAAGCTCAACGATTGATCGAGCAAAGGTTTCGGCTTTTCACATAGAAGTGACTGATCCGTTAAAGGGTTGTTAGGACTTTGGTTGGTGAGAAAAGGGTTGGCGATGTTTTGCGTGTTCGTGTTAAGGAGAAGACTCTGATGACGATGATCATGATGATACCCTGAAGGAGGGGGAAGGTAATGATGATTCACCGTCGATGGAGAGACGAGTTTGTGAGGAAAGGGTTTCAAGGGCCGTGAGGATGAAGAAGAACCGAAGAGATCAAATCTTGATCTTTGAAAAGGAGAAGATGACGATAATCCGATAAAAGGAGTTGAAGGATTACCGGTGAATTCTTGAACCATGGCTCTGAAGTTTGAAGTGTCGGTGGTCAAAACAGTCGTAGGCGCTCGTCTCGAGACTCGAGATCTTTTCTTCGGATTCCGTGTCGCCATGTTGTTAAGACCGTTTTTCTTGTCGGTTGGGACAGAACAAACGGGACTAGCTGTGTTTGAAACTGTTCTCAGATTTTGTTGAAGTGGGTTTGTGAAGAAGACTGGTTCTGATGAGATCGGTGGTGGCGGTCTAGGACTAGAGCCATCGGTGGGCTTTGTAGTCGTTCCTGACCAGAGATGATTATCGGTTGACCAACCGGTGTTGAAGTAGTTAGCTATGAGAGAGTCAAGCTGTGTTTGACCGGCGAGGTTGGAGGAGACGGTGGTTGTGTTGTTGTTGAAGAAAGCAGAGATTGATTGATCGGCGCGTGAGTCGTATTCTTCTTGATCTCCTCCACCACCACCACCGCTCGAGGATTGCATGCTACTACTGTTGCCGGAATCCATG
Organism: Eutrema heterophyllum; assembly: GCA_002933915.1. Lineage (NCBI taxonomy): Eukaryota > Viridiplantae > Streptophyta > Magnoliopsida > Brassicales > Brassicaceae > Eutrema > Eutrema heterophyllum. The sequence continues at coordinate 1,089,413 of PKMM01019312.1, forward strand.
GCAGAGACAGAGAGAGAAAGGGAGAGATGATGGTTTAGAGAGAGAGAGGGAGAGAGAGATTATGGTTTCGAGAGAGAATAATGAGACTGAAGGAGAGGGTTATGATGGTTTTTTGGTTGCAGAGAAACTTCAAAAGGAGGAGGAGAGTGTGAAAGGAATTGATGGTTGTGTGGGAGAGAAAAGCCAATAAAAAGTGGACAGCTTTTTTATTTTCTTTTTCTAACTCTTAGTTTTTTTACTATTTACCTTTTGTTTCCCTTTTTCCATTACTTGAAACTTGAAACTTTGAATTTTGAAATGTGAAAACTAGGGTTAATTACATTTTGGTGCATAAAAAATTGAATGAAAGAGAGATAGGGTAATAGAATTATGTTTTTTTTTTTAATCGTTCACAAGGCACAAGAGTGGTTCGTCTAGATACACCTCTTAACCTATTGAAATTATAAAGTACTCCTATATTACAACACAAAATCGAAATTAGCATTTTAAATTATAACAGTCTTGTTTTAATCACAATTAAAATTAAGCATTGTCAAAACCTAGCAACTTTTGCGATTTATGACAAAATAATTTTATATACACCATAATCTATAATTGTATAGCTTTGTACAGTTATTATTATTATATTATTCTTTTGTCAACTATTTATCTATTACATCAGATGTGGTTAGGAGGAATGTCCGGTGGACTATTTTTAACTGGCTCGATATGATCTACATGAAAAAAAAATGGTGCTCGAGCCCTTTTTACAAGAGTATCGACACAGACGTTTAAAACATGATGGATAAAAGATAAACTAAAATCTTCGAAAATCTTTATAAAAATATGAAAATAGTCTAGTTCTAGCATAAAAATTGGCCAATCCGCTGGATTCTCAATCATATTCACTAAGTTCGAACAATCAGTCTCAAAGTGAATCGAATAAAACTGTCGTTGTTATTATTTATGTAAGTGTTTTTAATTATATATCACTTCTTTTATCATTTCCTTTATTTATTTATAAATTTAAAATATTTTCTTAAAAAAGTGATTGGCCTTGAGACTACACCAACAGAATTCTGTATATAATTATTTGATAGTAATACAAATTTAAAAGCATTGAGTTACTTCTTCTTTTTTTAGTAATCCGTTTCATTATCATTGTTTTTTTTTCTTTTCAATGAGTGCCTCGAAGTGTTGTTTCCATATGTGAATGGAATAAGAGAAATGGTAGATGGGAATTACCAATATTGACTATTTGGTGGGGGTACAGATTAATTATGGTTTTACAAATTAGAATGTAAAACTTATTTGATTCATAATAATGTGGAAATTTGTTTATTGATATGCTCTTACAATGTATATATACAACCCTAAACCATATAGATAAAGAAACTTCACAAATGCGATTATATATAACGATATTGCTAATATATCCTCCAATACTTCCCCTCAAATTGGTGCATAAAAATCACAAATGCCCAACTTGCGACGAAGATATGTGAAAGAGATGTACCAAAAAGCATTTCATAAGGTGTTTTTCCAGCCAATAATGGGGTTGGTGTGCGGTGAATAAGATGGCTCGCCGCCAACACACACTCCCTCCAAAACTTAATAGGAAAATGAGCTTGAAACATTAAGGCTCGAGTAACGTTTAATATGTGTATATGCTTCCTTTCCACCCTGCCATTATGTTGAGGTGTATTAACACATGAAGTTTGATGTATAATGCCTTCCTTGCTGAAATAAGATTTCATACACAAGAATTCAGTACCATTGTCACTTCTCACCACCCTCACTCGTTTATCAAATTGTCTCTGGACCATCGCAAAAAAATTCTGCAAAGTAGCTGAAACTTCACTCTTCGCAACCAACAAAAATATCCAAACCGCACGAGAAAAATCATCCACAATAGTCAAAAAATATATTGCACCACAAGAAGACGGAGTTTGATATCCGCCCCACACATCACAGTGAATCAAATCAAAAATACCAGCAACTTCATTATGACTATCATGGAAACAATCTCTAGTTTGTTTTGCCCGAAAACAAATATCACAGTCCGCGTCATTCTCGGCTGATTTAATGTCACTAATAGAATTCGACAAATAAGATAAAACTCGACTTGACGGGTGTCCAAGACGACGATGCCACAAATATCGAGTACCCCTACTAACTGCAACTTTATTTGATGTTCCTTCGATCCCTCCAAGATATAGACCCCACCGCATTTTTCACCCGCGCCAATCAGAGTCATCTTGGTACGGTCCTGTATAACACATAAATCAGCAGTGAAAGTGATGGAAGAACCTTTAATTCCTTTAAGTAATTTGGCCACATATTAAGGAGCATTTTAAACTTGGTGCATAAAGAACCCCTGTTAACCACATGTCACCTCTTAACCACATGTCACTTTGTTTAACAGCCAAAGCACAATCTCCATCTGGTAACCCGATATAACATGGTATAATATCAATCACATTATACAAAATTGACAATTATGAAATCTTTAATTTCCATGTCATGTGATGTGAGGCACATGTATCAATTATGAAATCGACAATTTCACCCTTACCATTCAGTTTTTCGGTTATGTTATCTGGTTTGGGGGTGTTAAGGAAGCTTAATAGAGTTGTCCATTGTTCATCATTGTGCTGCGATAAGGCTTGGCGTTCGTAATCACTCTCACGTCGAGCTACTTTCGTTGTTGTTGCGATCGGTATGACCTGGGCAGCATTAACTCAGGCCAAAAAGTCACACAATAAATTATATAGACTCGAATTAAGCTAAACCAAACAATGTAATTAAATGTGAGTGCGTAAATTAAACAAGTTGTAAGTCAATTGGAAAGAAGATAGGCTCATGGTATTTTTCAGGAATTCAATGAATGTAGATAAACTAGCTAACATGATTCAGATTTAGCGCGGTTCTTGAACTCAAATCACTAAAGTATAGCTAACCAACTCTCGTTGCGAAAACTATCTAAGTATAAATCCTAGAATTCCAAATCTCTTTGCGAATCCTAAAGTCTAAACCAGCTTTTAGTTCAAGTTTGATTTGTTCACAAAACAACTAAACCAAATCTTTGTGCGAATAGTTATTTTGCTCACCCTAAGTTCTATCAGGTAATTAATCGCACTCTCGTGCCTAACCAATTATCCTAAGATATAAGTTATAGGTGATCAGTCTAGAATTAGCTTTGAGAACAACCTAAGGCGAATAATTAATTCAGATGGTGAATCCTAATCAATCAATTAACCTAACATTCAGAGAAAACCCTTATGAGAACCATGAACCTAACAAGAGAACTACTCAGACATGGTAATTGAAACAATAAACATGACTGAAATAATACTCAGATAAATAATAAAAAGTAGAGTAACAAGAGGGTTCGAAATCTTCTCTCGGACGGACAGAGTCTCAGACTTGTCTCCCTCAGAAAGCTCTCTCCAAAAACTCAGATTAGAATAAAGCGTAATCAAGTGTAATTAGCCAAAGTGGCTTAAAAACCCAACATAAACTCCTAAAACACGTTTTGGGCTTAATTGTAAATAATAAAGTCTTCTGGACAATTTTGCAATTCTTCAACTCTTCATAAAAGTCGCGACTCGTGTCTTGCTGCAGTGAGTATCGACCGATACTAGGGTAGTGTCGATCGATACTGAGGCTTCATATCGGGTACTCAGCTACACGAACTTCTGCTTTGCTCCAAAATGCTCCAGAAAGCTCTAATATCTCCAATAATGCTCCAAACGTGCTAAAACATGTAAAAGACTCTAAAACACTACAAAATAGTAAAAAAACTCTATAAAACGGACTTATATCATGGCTTAAAATGGGTAAAAACCATGACATATCAGTGAACAAACCAAGTTCTCTGTAGCTCCACAAACGGGAATTATTTCATGCATTGACTGCGAATCTCATTGCATCAGACCTCTCTGCTCGATTTCTCACCACCGTTTGTTGTCTTTCTTCCCTTATAATTCGCTGGTAGACTTGAGACAATTTTGGAAGTGGTTCAATGCTTGTGATGTTTGAGCAAACTGTTCCAAATTGAGAATCAAGTCTCGTTAAGAATTCATGAACACGATCTTCATCTTGATCTTGTTGCATTTGCGCCGCCAACTCACCGCAACTACACGATCGAATTGGCTTATACACAAACAATTCATCACACATCTTCTTCAACCTTCTGCAATACATCATCACTGAATCACCTTGATGTTTGCAACACGCAATATCAACTTTCAGTTCATGAACACGTGCTCTATTTCCCACCGAAAATTGTAACTTCAAGTCCTCCCAAAGTATGCTTGCATCCTCAACCATAGAGATTGAAGTACGCACCGTTGGCTCGATCGTGTTCATGATCCAATTAACCAACATCGAATTCACCACTTTCCATTGCTCTGCTTCCGCAGTTTTAGTCAGCTTCTTTAGAGTTCATCAATGAATCCAAGCTTCCGCTTTGTCTGTAGTGCGTTCCGCACATGTTTTTCCCATTCCTCATAATACTCCCCCTTGAGTTGAACTGTTGTAATAAGATTTCATGGACCATATGTTATGCTGAGATAGTATGGTGAAAGCGTTGCTTCTGCGTTAACGACCACCATGCTATGTTCTTGTGTCTTTGACGTATCCACCATGTTTTCTTCTTCGATCTCAATCAATTTTTTATTTTTTTGGTTAGCCGATGTGTGGCTGTAATACCATAATAAGGTGGAAATCTGTTTATTGATATGCTCTTACAATCGTATATATACAATCCTAAACATATAGATAAGGAAACTTCACAAATACGATTATATACAACGATATTGCTAATATATCCTCCAATAATTCAACCTTTTTTTTTTGTAACAAGCGTTTTTTTTTATTTAACTTTCTAAAACAAATTAAATGGTAATAGTGGAAAAGCTCTCTTTGTCAAAAAAAAAAAATAGTGGAAAAGCTCTTAAGATTTTGGGTAAAGGGTTGTTCATACAAACCATCGCTCCTTTTTTTTGTGTTTTTTTTCATGCATCCTTTCTTTTCTTTGTCAATTTTTTTTCTCTTTCTTTTCTTGTCATACTTTTAAGATTTTTTTTTAATGATATCATATAATAATATTTTCCCATAGATCATTTAACTATTTAATATTTAGATTAAAATAATTTTATTTGTACCTGTGTTTCCTAACAAAAAAAGAGAGGTTACTATTCAACCATCGACATCTATGTGTTACTATATGTACGTTGATGAGTAATTACATGTGAAATATCAAACATTTTGTATGTTTAATAGAGACATATGTATCAGAAGTTGTCAAACAGAACACAGTCTTTGACCGGGTCAATGATCGGTGAGACCAAATTATTATTTATTATTTTGACCTGACCAAACTAAATTTAGGAAATTGAATAATGCGTGTATTGTTTCCTGATTTAAGTGTATTTGTTGTACTTTTCTTCTATCTCTAGATTGTAATGTATTTATGGTTAAGATTCAACAAACGCAAATAATTTCAAGGTGTATTCTTGATTTTTAAATCTGTTTGCATAGCATTGAAATAGTTACAGCAAATATACTTAAATACCTCATAACCTTGTCGGTATTTATAAAATACTTTACCTATTTACTGAAAGCAAAGCTCAACATTTGAAACAATGCAAGTTCAAAACTTTAGTCCATGTAATTTAGGGTTATTTGATTTCATATAAGTAACTGTAATGACAATTGTGTGAGTAACCTTGGTTGCCGTGAGCAGCCTCTCCTTTATCATTTTTATGAATATCAATCTCAAAACTTTGTGTTCTTGAAGACAAGCTAAAAGCTTTTTTCTTTCTTTAGTTTCTTGTATCTAAATAAAGCTCCATAAAACTATTTTTATTTCAGTTTAGTATCTATCCATTTAGCTCTCTTTAGAGCAAGGTTCATCTTTGTTTTCAATCCGCTTTCAAACAATTGCTCTAAAGAGAGCTAAATGGATTGAAAACAAAGATGAACCTTACTCTAAAGAGAGCTAAATGGATAGATACTAAACTGAAATAGAAATAGTTCTATAGAGCTTTATTTAGATGCAAGAAACTAAAGAAATGAAGAAGCTTTTAGCTTGTCTTCCATAACACAAAGCTTTGAGATTGATATTCATAAAAATGATAAAGGAGAGGCTGCTCACGGCAGCCAATGTTACTCACACAATTGTCATTACAATTACTTATATGAAATCAAATAACCCTAAATTACATGGGCTAAAGTCTTGGGTTTGCATTGTTTCAAAAGTTGGGTTTTTCTCTCTAATATTTGCGATTTAAACAAAAAATAAACATTTTGAACAAGAAATGGTTTTAACGTGGACATCCGTAGAACTAGGGCTGAAATTATTATCCAGTATCCGATATATGATCCAAACCAATCTGAAAATTTGGATATCCGAGGAGGTCGGATAAGGATCCGGATAGTTGAATTATGAGGTCTGGATCCGTATCTGAATCCGTTAAATATATTAAAAAAATTATTTTTATTAATATTTTTTAAATATAATGAGATTTATATATATATAAATAATTTTTAAAAAATTTATAATAACATATTTTAATTTTGTTTACAAAATATTATATAAATTATTTTTTTTAAAATTATTTTTTATAGTTTTTATTATATATATATATATTTTTTATTATTCATATTTTTTTTAAAAAAAATTTGTATTGATCCAGATATCCGAACCTGGATATCCGAAAGCCCCGTAATAAGGATAAGGATATCAAAAAACCCCGGATATCCATTCTCAGCCCTATGCAAAATAACATCCCACCAAAATATTGGAACCTTTGGTTTTTTTTTTTGCTAGAATTTTAATATTATATAGTTTAATATTCTAAATCGAAATAGATAATATTTTCTAGATCTATCAAAATTTTGGTACTTTTGCTATTTATGACTAAGCAAAGAAGAAAAATGCCAAAAAAAATAATGAAGTCACAACTATCAACCAAAAAAAATATAAACTACTCGATGAACAAAATAAATTTTCAATTTTCGTCGACTAATCCGTTTAATCCCCAACTTTTTTTCAACCAAACCATTTTAGACCCCACGTTAGTCAACTATAACTGTTGACTAATGCCATGACTAATTAAAAGGCTTGATAAATAAAAAGTTGAGGTTTTTTTTTGTTAATAAAAAGTTTGAGATTATTTTGGTAAACAAAAAGTTGGGGATTTTTTTGGTAAATAAAAAAATTGAAATTGTTTTATCCAAAAAGATATTTTTTTCAAAATTTTGGATTAAAGTAGTGGAAACTATTGTGGATGATAAAATATTCACAATTAAAAATAAAATCCGTTAGTTTTGAAAAGAGAATACTGATATGAAAATTGAAATCACCGTTTTTAAAAATAAAATCAATTTATGAGAAAGATAACCCAAATATGATTTTTTATTCATAATTGTTTTAGAAATAATTACTAAAATTTGGAATATTTACTAACTACTTTATAATATAAAAATTAAAATGTTAGATCACACAATGAAAATGTTACTAAATTTTATAACTATTTACAAAAATATTATGAATTAATTTTCACAAATTTATATTACCGATAAATAATTAATCATACTCATGTTATCTTTCGCAATTTTTTATTTTATAGTCGAAGATTCACAAAATTTATAAATTTCGTTTTTAATTTAAGAAATCATTTAAAATAGATTTTCGGTGAAATATTGTTGGTGATATATAATTTTCCGTGGAGAAAACGAATCATGTAATTTTCCGAGCTTTAACGTATCATTTTTACTATTTTAATCTAAAATTTTGTATAAAAAAATAACTTTTTGCTAAAAAAAACTTGTTGCTAATTTTTTTTTAAATTTTTTTATTTACCAAAAAATCTCCAATTTTTATTGACCAAACCATTATAATCCTATCGTTATTTAAAATATAATTGTTGACTAAAGTTATAACTAAAATGGTTTGGTCAATAAAAGTTAGAGATTAAACGGATTAGTCAACGAAAGTTGAAAGTTTATTTTGATCCATCTGAGTAGTTGGTGCTTTTTTGGCTGAAAGTTGTGACTTCAATATATTTTTGGTATTTTTCCCCTAAGTAAAGTGGTGAAATAATTCTCTAACTTAGGCTTCGAATGGTGACAGCGGTTTGAGCGGTGCGGGACAAGCAGTTTAGGAGGTGCGGTGCAGTTTTAGTGCGGTGCGGTTGGAAGAAACGCATCATGCGGAACAAGTGCGGTTACTGCAGAACAAGCGGTGCGGGACAATATATGAATGGTAAAAAAAACAACATGTGGTGCAGTCCAAATGTGTGAATGGTGAAAATGTAACAAACAGTGCAAAATATATATTTTAGATAAATATTTTATAAATAAAAATGGATTAATGTTATTAATATGATTATAAATTAAAATTATTAATTTGTTAAAGATCAAAAATTTTTCATAAATTAATTACGAACCATAACTAAATAATTATTCAAATTTCAATAAATTTGTTTGGCATTTTACAATAATATATTTATTTCTAAAAGCAAATTAAAAAAAACATCC
>PKMM01019312.1:1102094-1158691 GCA_002933915.1 Eutrema heterophyllum
ACAATTATATATTTTAAAATAATTTTAATATTTTTTGTTTATTATTTTAATTTATACAATTTTATGTCTCATAAATATTTCACATATATCCTTATAAATTTTATTCGTACATATGTATCTTAACCTTTTTTTAAAAAAAAACTTGTAAAAACAAATAATTGGATAGATATCTCAAATAGTTAAAAAAAACCCACCCAAAAGTTTCTCATTTGATTTGAATTTTTAAAAGCTATATTTTAACATATCGCTTACATATTAATCAAAGATCATTTCACAATTTAACTTTGTCTTAATGTTGATAAACAAGATTACTATGTTGATGTGTTATCACCAAAATATCTTAAATCAATTTGAAAATAGTTTAATGGAGTATTTATATTTCATACTATATCCATACAACTTATGATAAATTTTTATATATTCCCTTACATCTCTTATTTGTCTGTGACTTTTTACCTAAATATTACCCTAATTAACTTGGACGAAAATCTTTTAATCAAATTGAATAAGAAATATTTGATATCTAGCATATCACTTTTAAACTAATTTATTGGAGTTTTTTTTTTGAAAAAAGATATATATAATACTTATAAATAGATTGTGGATGGTGTATAGTCAATGATAAATTGTATATGATCAATATGAATGATGTATGATGTATGGTTGATGGTAGATGGTGTATGGTTGATGGCGATGTGAATGATGTATAGTCGATATTAGATGGTATATAGTCGATAATATAGTGTGCCTAGTATATGGTGTATATCTAAAGCTTATGACATTAAGAATAATATAGACATCAAACATCTAAAAAATACTTATTTTACAAATACTGTTAAAATTACCTATTTCTTAAATTAACGCTTTTAAAAGTATCCATCCAACAATTTTTTCTAATAAAACAAAAATAAATCAAGCTGAAATTTTAAGTAATCAGAGTTTACCAAATCCTAACAGGTCTCGTACTATTATCTTTTATGATTGCAACAAAGCGAAGAAAAATACAAGTTTTATATTTTATTTTTTTGTAGAAATATTAAACCTTTGCGGACTAGACCACTTTTTTAACTATTCATAAATTCAAGTCTCAAATGTTGCAGAACCAATATCGGATTGGTTTTATGTAGAAAAAAACTTGATCCAAAACGAATTTTAGTCTGTTTCAAAAACAGAACGGTCTAATCCGTAAATAGTTTAGTCCATCCGTTCATTACCCGGTAGTTGTTTTCTTCAATATTCTGATCAACATAGACTTCGAACATGTACAATCCAAACCATACTTTTAAATGATACGAAAGTTGAATTAATCTTAATTTGATTACTTTTTTTTTTTTTTTCATACATAGACAAAACAAACCAAAGAGAACTAATTTTCTTGGATGGAAATTTCATAATTTTGTAACCTATATAATATTTTTGAGCAATGAAAATAGAAAACAATATTCTGATTAATACTCCTACTATTTTACTACGCAATAGTTATAATTATAAGTGCGGAATGACACCAAGATCAATATACACTCGAAGGTTTCATAAGTACGATACGAATCCTACGATGGCATTCAAACAAGCAGCATTCAACAAAAAAAAAAAAGTGAATTCAATGAAGAAGGGTGTTTGTGATTGGTCAAATGTGGTTCTGTTCCAGACAAAGAGACATACCACGTGGCATATCTCTTTCAGGAAATTGGACCGTGGACTGTTCTTGCAATATTTTTTTCTGGATTACTATAAGAAGCTCAAGATCCAACGCAATTGACAAAATGCTCCTCTTTCAAACAAACAAAGACCGTTTTGTCAAAAAATCCTTTAGAAACGGCTTTTATCGTTAGAGAGACCACATCTCGACCCGACCCGGCACGACACAAAAACCCGATCCTCGAAGGCTGAAATAAGAGAATGAGTGGGCTTTATACGGGCCTTATAAGTATATTATGTAATCAAAGATTTGTCTTCGAACACGTTGCCTCACACGTGCCGTTGAAGACTTGAATGTACAACCTCTACAATGTCCGTCCACATGTAAGTGAAACAAATAGAAAGTCCCTCCACGTGTCCTTGCCATGCCAAACTTCCTTTCACAAACGAATTAAAAAACGCTTCAACAGCTTTTGATCAAGCGAGCAGAGATGTTGCGGTTGCTGCTGCTGCGGCGGCGGATAATCTGGAATCCAGCGGCGGAGAAAGTACGTTTGAGCAGCAGCTTAAGCGGCGACGGAGATTTCCCGATCCTAAAAGGTCACAAAGCGGCTCAAGACTTGTCCAAAGATACTCTAAAGTCCCATGAAACAACCAAAGACAAAGAAGGTATGGATAAACCAAGAAAATATGTTTTTAACTTTTTTCGGGTAACAAATTTTTTTTTAAGATGCAATGATTTTATCGAATTCCGTAGATGATATCCGTTGATTTTCCCACAGGCCAACACAAAGTGGTTAGAAAGGAGTTCAAGATTTACAGATGGAACCCTGACAAGCCAAACACTAAACCATTTCTTCAATTTCTTCGTCGATCTTTCCACTTGTGGTCCCATGGTAATTAACGACAATTGTTGATTAATAATTAGTTCCATAGGATTAGACTTAATTAACCTTGAAGAGTTTGATTCTTAACTAACATGATGTGTTGCATTTGGTTTTGGACGTGTTGCAGAAGATTAAAGCAGAGGAAGATGCGAGTTTGAGTTACCGAAGATCATGCAGAGAAGGAATATGTGGATCTTGCTCGATGTTCATCGACGGTACTAATACCGTCGCGTGTCTTAAACCTATAAATTCCGACACTTCGAAACCCACCACAATCACTCCCTTACCTCACATGTAACGTCATCAAAGATCTAGTCATCGACCTCACTAATTTTTACCAACAGTACAAGTAAGTAACGCTATTTTGACGCGTAAAAATGTATTTGTTCGATATTTTGACGCGAAAAATGTGGAAAATGAATAACATATGCAAATTGGAATGGCACATTCATTTAAACTGAAAAACTTGATTAAAGTGAAAACTTACGGAATAACAATATCTATCTGATTTTGGTTGCGAATCACAAAATGTCTGAATATGAATCTTGATTTCATGGAGTTATGTGATTAGTTAAATTTGTGCAGAATTGTCGAACTATTCCCTTATTATGTGTGTTACCAATCATAGTCTATACATTACTTTTCCTACTACATAAACTCCATATCTCTTTGATTTTTGTTACGAAGTTAACATAACGTATCCTGATGGGTGAACATAAATCATGATTCTGAATATTTGTGATTAGTTGAAATTTACAGAATTGTAGAACTATTCCGCCTGTTAACAACCATAGATTCATAGTTGTTTGCTTAAAACTAAAGATCAGTCGAGCCATGGTTAAAGACAAGGAAGCCGCCAAAAGATGGACGTGAACACCGACAATCCCCAAATGACCGGAAGAAGCTAGACGGGTTGTACGAATGCATATTGTGCGCGTGTTGCACCACTTCATGTCCTTCTTACTGGTGGAATCCCGAGGAGTTTCCAGGACCCGCTGCTTTATTACAGGCTTACCGTTGGATCAGCGACAGGTAAAAAAATAAAATCGAAGATCAACGGTTTTAGTTAATGTCGATCTTTAAAATCGGGTTTGTTTTTAGTTTAATGCAGCCGTGATGAGTTTAGAGAAGAGAGGTTACAAGCGATAACAGAGGATGAAAGGAAAGTGTATAGATGCAGAGCAATCAAGAACTGTACGGCCACTTGTTCTAAAGGACTTAACCCAGCTAGTGTGATCTTGAAGATGAAGGCTAAGCATTTGCTCTCTGATCCGGTCGAGAGAACCGAGAGTGCCTAGCCAGACAATGGCTTGGTCCGGGTTATATATGTAAAAGCTTCTCTCTCTGGTTAGGCAATATGGAATTAATGTTTGAATACGTGTCTCTCTACTCCTTTTATTGATATAACGTTTTGGAAAAGATCATCAAACACGTTTTGGTTACATGAAAGGAAAATACGTGCTCTCCACAAAATCATCTAAAAATGGAATCAATTGGAGAAAAACACGGATTAATTTACGGACAAATCGCCCACCTTCTCTCTAAATATTCCCTCTCTCTCTCTTACACGACCGAGTCAGCAGGCAACAACCATCGAAAAATCAAATAACCAAAAAAAAAGAAGGTAAGAGCTGACAGAGAAAGAAAAAAGAAAAACAGAATGAATTAACCCATTAGTGAATTGGCATCACTTTTCAAACTCACCACCAACGCATTTGACATCGAATAACAAAATAAACATTTCCTTTTAATTTATTTTTCACCTAATAGCCCTTTCCTTTTCACTTAATCCAAAAACCATAATGACACTAAATATTAAATTTATGACACCAATACAAGACACGAAACGGAAGAATCTTCGTTCCTCTTTACCGTCCGACCGAGAAAAGCCTAATCACATCTTTCTCTTCTCTTCTTCTTTTTAAAAGATGAGATCTTTCTCTTCTCATCGCCATTGATCTCTGGTTTTTCCTCTCTATTCTTTTTCTTCTTAAAATCTTCTTCAGTTTCTGAAATTTGATTTGTTCTTTGGAGGGAGAGGTTTTCAAATTCTCAGGCCGGTTCTTGGGATGGAGGAGAACACGGCGGCAGAGAGAAGATCCGGTTGTGGTGTATTGAGCGTAATGTTCGGCAGACGTGGATTGTGGTCCAAGAAACCTACCGCAGCCGATAACGGTAGCCAGAAAAGCACATCTACGGCTACGACCGCCACCAGCAACATTCAATTCACAAAATCTCCTGGCACCGAGGTAAAGAAACCTCGCGATGATCAGAAGGTTTCCGCCGAGCCGATCCAGAACAACAAGATCCAGAACCAAAATCAGAATCAGAGATCGGTAGTTCCATCAAAACCCTCGTCGAATCAATACCCTAATAACCATCAATTAGGGAGTTACGAGAATCATCATCAGCAACTGAGTAGTTATAACAACAATAGTAATAGCGTTGATCCATACCGAGGAGGACCGAGGAAAGTGCCGAGAGAAGCCATCGGTTTATCGGGTGAGCTTGAAAGCATGATCACCGATCATCAGAAATCAAGAGGAACCAATGGACTGGTTCGTGCTTCCTCTAGCAATGTGATGTTATTTGGCAATCTTGGCAATTTGAATCAGTCCGGACGAGCAACGACAGCAAATTACGGCAATGTCAATACTCAGAACTACGCAAATTCTGGTGGAGGAGGATATGGTGCGAAGAGGGCGACGACTGTGGCTGCTGCATCAGTGACAACCAAGAGTCAAGATCAATCAGGATCTTTGTGTAGAGCAATCTCAACAAGAATGGATCCAGAAACGTTGAAGATAATGGGGAATGAAGATTACAAGAACGGGAATTTCGCAGAGGCGTTAGCTTTGTATGATGCTGCGATTGCGATTGATCCGATTAAGGCTGCATACCGTAGCAACAAGAGTGCGGCTTTGACCGCACTAGGGAGAATTCTCGATGCGGTTTTCGAATGCAGAGAAGCAATCAGAATAGAGCCTCATTACCATAGAGCACATCATCGGTTGGGTAACTTGTACCTCAGGTAATCTAAAAGCCTCACTAATCAAACAGCTTATTCATAAATACCTTTTCAAAACATCCCACAATTTCGATAGGTTAGGAGAAGTCGAGAAATCGATATATCATTTCAAGCATTCGGGTCCAGAGGCTGATCCTGAAGACATTGCAAAGGCAAAAACCGTACAGACACATCTAAATAAGTGCACAGAAGCTAAGAGATTACGAGATTGGAATGGTTTGATTACAGAGACAACAAACACAATCGCTTCAGGAGCCGATGCAGCTCCACAGGTGTATGCATTGCAAGCAGAAGCATTGTTGAAAACGCATAGACATCAAGAAGCCGATGATGCTTTGTCTAGATGTCCGGTTTTCGATGTGGAAACCAGTACTCGGTACTATGGACCGGTCGGTTATGCTGGTTTCTTGGTCGTCCGTGCTCAGGTTCACTTGGCCTCTGGCAGGTTTGTTTTGCTTTCTTCTTCTTTACAATTCTTGGTTTATCATATTACCTGGGTATAGAGTTTGTACCGGTCTCAAATTTGAGAATCCCGGTTTTATATCACAATTCTTTGTTTGTTTTAACCCCGGTATGTAGTGTACACTGATCAAATTTGATATCCAGGTTTTTTCTATCACCTTTTCAAATCCAGGTTTAAAATCACAATTTTTTGTTTTTGTTTTAACCTGTTATAGAGTTATGGACAGACTAGAGTTCATTTGGTTTTATATCAGAATTTATGGTTTTTGTTGTTTTAGCCAGTTAGTTACTGAGTGCAAACCAGTTAAATTTGAATTCCATGTTTAACTCACAGTTCTTGTGTCAACCCGGTATAGAGTATGTACCGGTCTTAAATTTGAAATCCCGGTTTCTATTTTGGTTTCATTGTTTTAACCCGGTATATAGAATATGTACGCAATACGCGTCCTTCAATTTGAAGATTCCGGTTTAACATTTGAGTTGATCAGATTCGACGAGGCGGTGGAGGCGATCCAACGCGCCGGCAAGCTGGACGGGAATAACAGGGAGGTGTCCATGGTGTTACAGCGGGCTCAGGCGGTGACCGAAGCTCGTTTCAGAGGAAACGAGCTATTTAAAGCCGGGCGGTTCCAAGAGGCGTGCGCCGCCTACGGCGAGGGATTAGACCACGATCCGCGAAACTCCGTTTTGCTCTGCAATCGCGCGGCTTGCAGTTTAAAATTGGGTCAATTCGAAAAATCTATTGAGGATTGCACGGCGGCGATCTGTGTCCGGCCGGGTTACCGCAAAGCTCGCCTCAGAAGAGCCGATTGTAACGCCAAGGTAACAAGAAAAACCCCAATGGGGTCAATTTAAAAAAGAATATTAAAAATTGGGGGCTTTACCGTAATTATAAATAATAACGGGTATTTTTTGTGGTGGTGCAGATCCGAAAGTGGGAATTGGCGGTGGCAGACTACGAGATATTGAGAAAAGAGACGCCGGAGGATGAGGAAGTGACCAGAGGATTATCGGAGGCACAACAACAACTCATGAAACGCCGTGGCCAAGACTCTTGAGACTTCCCGGTGATTAAAAAACCACCGTGAAGAGTAATATATGAATTGAGAAAAAGATCGCCAGAAAATTCATTGCTTGATTTTCTTTTTGGACCGGCGACTGACACCTAAATGACAAAATTGTGTGATTCTTTAAAAATTATATATAATATTTTTTGGGTGATTAAAATGTTTGTATAGAAATGAGATTGTGGTGATGCTGTATTTAGCTTTTAAAACCAAAAAAAAAAAAAAAAAATTGTCCATGGTTAACAAAAAACTCAAAAAAATATAATATCGGGCCTTATATAGGGGTGTTAGTACGGATTAGCCCGCTCAATTTGGCTTTAAATTTGAAATTTTGTTTTTAGTCACTTTTCATTCATTTAGAAATTTTGATCCTCGAGCTTTTTTGATCAATCTAAGTCAATTTCTATTTTTTAAAAAATTATGATTTCTAAAACATAAACTAGAAATTACTAAACGTATGTATTAATCTAAAAATTAATTATACCGGTTATAAATACGCGGTCTGTCAATTTCACAAGTCTATATATTTATAGTAATACTTTTTTTCGGTGTTCTAAAATACGGTCTAGGCTGAAGATGTAACTTTTGAAGCAATCGTTGTACCAGTCATTGTACCAGTGAAAGTAGCTCACGAAGTTATACATGCGAGCAACTGTGTGACTAATGACGAGGAGCATAAGTTATGGGCTTGGATTGGGCTTGTGGATTAGACTCATAAGTGAATAAGGACGTGCCAATAGAGAATATTGAGCTGGACAAGCATCTTGGATAAGATATTGAAGATTGGAAGATTTCCTTATTCTTAGGAGAAGAAAAATGAAATATGACATATCCGTGGAGATTTGGCTTTATTCCCAAGGCGAGTATAGTCTAGGAATAGCCACGTGCCTATTGTGTATAAATAGGAGTGTTGAAGCATTGTACGTGCTTAACACAACATATAGAGAATTCTTAGCATATGGCGAGTGATTGTCTTGTAAGAAATCAAGAGCTAAAGGCTAAGGGGTTTATCTATGGGGTTCTTGGGTCATGTATAGATCCTTGAACGTGTGAGGCTAGTTATACAAGTTAAGGTGTGTCTTGAACTTGGTCGTAGATCGTTTTAAGTTGAACTTGTATGGTTACTTAAAAGTTTGGCTAGTAAAATATCATTGTAAGGAAAACCATGTGTCAGATTGTGTTTCAGTTCCTGTCTCAGTAGTTCTTACGGTTACAATTGGTATCAGAGCGGGCACTTGTGTGTAATACAAACAGGTGTGGTCTTTCGGAGAAGATGCAGAGCTATGAGGATTTAGGGAACTGTTTGAAGGAGATATCAGATTCAAAAGATGAAGAAAAGTTGAGCAACTTTGTTGTTTTTGTGGGAATCACCGAGTTTGAGGAAGGAGAAGAGCTTTCTGGATCTAAGTCAGAGGAAGAACAAGATGATGATCTTAATGAGAGTTACAAGGAAGTTCGAGAGACTCTTATCAAAATCGGAAAGGAGAACTCAGACTTGAAGAAGGAAAATATGCGGCTTGAGAGACTCGTTGGGTCACTACAGGAAGATTTGGAAGCAGCTCAGAAACTGGGTCAAGAGAGTGTGAAACTGATCAAGGAGAAGCTGATCATGGCAAACAAAGCAGAGGAACTAAGTCAGCTGCTGAAGACAGAGAAAGAC
Organism: Eutrema heterophyllum; assembly: GCA_002933915.1. NCBI lineage: Eukaryota > Viridiplantae > Streptophyta > Magnoliopsida > Brassicales > Brassicaceae > Eutrema > Eutrema heterophyllum. The sequence continues at coordinate 1,110,837 of PKMM01019312.1, forward strand.
ATCTCCACCAATCTCTAAGCAGAACTTAATCATCAACATAAGAAGATACACATGTTTGCTGGTACTAAGCAGCTGGATAAGATTCTGAGCTATGGACGAACAATGGATGTGAAACGAGGCCTAGGATACACTTGAAGGGAAATGCCTGAGACTGAGAAAATCAACTTTGTGTATGCAGGTTTTCAACAACAAGTAGAACCTAAGTTTGTGAGTAGTACAACACGAAGGGGTGGATGTTACTTCTATGGAAAGTATGGCCACATCAAGGCATACTGTTACAAGGTCTAGGATAGAGTGAAGAAGCTCAGGAACCAAGGCAAATTCACATGGAATGGTTTTCAGAATCAGATATGGGTGAGGAAGTCTGATTTGCTACAAGCAACCACGAAGCCTGATCTGCAACAGACAAGAAGTACATCAAGTGGTACTACAAGATGTGGATTTCAGAAAAACACAATAAGGGCATCAGGACAAACATCAGGACTTGGAGACAATTACTCAAAAATCCGGCGTGATTTCAGAAGCAATGTGGCCTTTGTAGCAGATGAAGATGATGATACATGTCCTTGGTATTTTAACAGTGGTTGCCCACGTCATATGACAGGTACACGAAGCAGCCTGCAACGTATCAAGAAAATCAAAGGAGGGAAGGTGGCGTTTGGAGATAGGGGTCACAGAGCCATTTATGGAAAAGTAAGAACGTGTGATGCAGATCTACCTCAGCTGATGAATGTCTACCTGGTTCAAGGGCTAAAAGCGAATCTAATCAGTGTAAGTCCACTATGTGATGAGGGATTAACAGTTGCTTTCACCAGTGTAGATTGCAAGGCGATTAATAAAGATGGTGAAGTTGTTATGAGAGGAATTGATATGATCCTAGACGGCAACATCCAAGCACCGGAACTAGGAAGAGTGCTAGAGCCCGAGGTTGAGGACGAGCCGGACGAAGCCTTGTCCGTACCCGAAGGAGCAATGACACGAGCTAAGGCCAAGCGGTTCAAGGAGGCAATCGGAGGACTCCTTCGCCAAGCTCACAACGGGCCAGATTACTTGGGTGTTAAGGAAGGGGTGTTTCACACCACATTGGTGTTGATTCAAGCCCAAGTGCACTCTTTTCCTTAGTCATGGTTTTTACCCAATGGGTTTTACATGACAAGGTTTTTAATGAGGCCTTGGCACTTCTTCCCCAAGCCCAAGCCCACTCCCTTTTTTCCTCTTTAATTTTCGAAATTGAACTTTCTTTTATTATTTAAATTATGTATTTTTGCATGACTTTGCATGTTCTTTACATGCAAGGTCTTTGTCATTTTCGAGGTGGTTTAAATGCTTTACATGCAGCCCCTCTTGTTTCTCTATATAAACCTTGTGATCTCACTTGTTTGAGACAACAATCTTTGAATAAAAATCCTCTCTTCTCTTTCGTTTTCTTTAGTGGAATCTAAAGGCTACGAAACTTGTCTTATCAAAGGAATTTCCGCCTTCCTTTGTGGCGACCATCTACCGACCGTTGTGCCTAGAGCGTCCATAGTGAGCTGAGTGTTGGAAGGATTTTCGGGTGGATTCCCACGCCTTCGAGCCTGCTCCACGTTCCGGGAGTTACGGTTTTCACCGCCTCGAACTCGTTCGAGGATTATCCCAACGATCCTTACCGCCCTTTGAGAGATTTGCTGGGCAAGTGCGTATCAGGAATCAGGTCTGGGAGTGATTGCTACATGTGGGAAAACTCAGCTAGGTGCTTCAATGCAAGGGATGATCTCAATTTGTGGCATCAACGACTTGGGCATATGAATGTAAGGAATCTCACCACTCTTGTCAATCAAGAAATAGTACGAGGAGTACCTCAGATCAAGGAAGAATACAAGATGGTTTGTGATTCATGCTACAAAGGAAAGCAGGTGAATGTTCAACATAAGAAGGTACCATATGTGCAATCGAAAGCAGTGTTGGATCTGGTTCACATGGATTTAATGACAATGCAAGTTGGGAGCTTAGCCGGCAAGAGGTATGTGCTTGTTCTTGTGGATGACTATTCCAGAGCCACTTGGGTCATATTTATTCGTGAAAAAGCTGAGACAGCTGGCAGTTTCAGAATATGGGCACTCCATATGATCAACGAAAAAGGAGGTATCAATAGGATTCGCAGTGACCATGGTGATGAATTTCAAAGTAATTCTATGAAGATGTTTTGTGAAAGTCATGAAATTGAGCATCAATTCTCAGAGCCAAGAACACCTCAAAAGAATGGAGTGTGGAAAGGAATAATAGAACTCTTCAGGAGATGGCACGGGCAATGATCCATGGCAACAATGTTCCTATGAAATTCTGGGTTCAGGCCTTAAACACAGCATGATACATCATCAACAGAGTCTATATCAGAAAGGGGACGACTAAGACGCCATATGAGTTGTGGAAAAGAAAGACGCCTAATATGAGCTACTTTCATGTTTTTGGATGCAAATGATACATCTTGGATGACAAGGATCATTTCGGAAAGTTCAATGGAATGAGTAATGAAAGAATGTTTCTGGGCTACTCAAGTAGTAGTACATCCTTCATAGTGTACAACACTCAAACTGATGTTGTCATGGAATCAGTTAATGTGGTGTTTAATGACTATTTTCCCCTGAAGTGGAATAGATTTAGTACAGACAGCGACCCAAAAGATGAACCAAAGACGCGTACCACTTCAGAAGATCAGTCTGGTTCTGTCTCAGAACAGGAAGTGATACAGCGAGCTCATCGGAATCATTCACTATCTGATGTGATCGGAGATGTGACTGATGGGAGGAAAACTCGTGGAGTTCAAATTAACTTCAGAGAGATACTTCAGTTGAAGTCGAGATAGTCGTACCGAGCTAAGTATGAATATTGCTTCAAAAGCATGTGTTTTTAACTTGTGTGTGCTCACAAGCAGGGGGAGATGAGAGCTGTAGGGGAGTAATCAACACAGAGATTCTAGGGGAGTCAAGGAGATCGTTGTTACTCAAGTGCTTGAGAGACACACAAAGCTAAAAAGGGGGAGATTGAAGATGCAACTTTTGAAGCAGTTGTTGTACCAGTCGATGTACCAGTGAAAGTAGCTCACGAAGTGATACATGTGAGCAGCTGTGTAACTAATGACGAGGAGCAGAAGTTATGGGCTTGGATTGGGCTTGTGGATTAGACTCATAAGTGAATAAGGACGTGCCAATAGAGAATATTGAGCTGGACAAGCATCTTGGATAAGATATTGAAGATTGGAAGATTTCCTTATTCTTAGGAGAAGAAAAATGAAATATGACATATCCGTGGAGATTTGGCTTTATTCCCAAGGCGAGTATAGTCTAGGGATAGCCACGTGCCTATTGTGTATAAATAGGGGTGTTGAAGCATTGTACGTGCTTAACACAACATATAGAGAATTCTTAGCATATGGCGAGTGATTGTCTTGTAAGAAACCAATAGCTAAAGGCTAAGGGGTTTGTCTATGGGTTCTTGGGTCATGTATAGATCATTGAACGTGTGAGGCTAGTTATACAAGTTAAGGTGTGTCTTGAACTTGGTCGTAGATCGTTTTAAGTTGAACTTGTATGGTTACTTACAAGATTGGCTAGTAAAATATCCTTGTAAGGAAAACCATGTGTTAGATTGTGTTTCAGTTCATGTCTCAGTAGTTCTTGCGCTTTCATAGGCGGCCACCTAGGCGGTGCCTAGGTGCCAGGCATCCATAGACCGTGGCGATTATCTCCTAGACGTTGACATTAACCGTTATTGTTATTAAGCGGTTCGAGGCGGTTCTAGGCGGCACTAGGCGGTCCTATGCGGCTCTAGACGGTCATAGACGGTCCTAGGCGGTTCTAGACGGTCCTAGGCGGTTGTAGGCGGTTCATCAAAATTATTAATCAATTAATATACTTTTTTTTTGTTCGGTGCAGTTTTTGAATTTTTAACTACATTTAATTAGATCTATAAGTTTTAATTTCATAAATACATTTTATAAAATTTTATATATTGTTTTTTATGAATATAGTGAATGTTTTTCTCTCATTTTTATTTATGATTTAATATTTTTAATTTTCCAAATGAATGTTTTTGTCTAATTCGAATTTATAATATTTTAGATTTGATATTTATAAGATTTCTTTTGGTTTTTATGTGTAATTTGAACTTTGAATCTATGTTTAAGATTTAAAATATTTAAAGTTTATTCTTTATGAACTAGCCATAGTATTTTATATGTTGCACTCTGTAAAAATATATATAATATATTGATTTATTTTATAAACGCCTAAACCGTCTAAAAATCGCCTAGGCTCTGACTAAGCGTTTTAAGCGTTAGGTCCAGCTCGACCGTCCGACTAGCACCTAACGATTTTTTTAACATTGCTTTTTTATATACTTTTTATCTGCGTATCGTGCTGATTCTATTCTAGCATATTGATAAAGCATCGTTGTCTATATAAAAAGAGTTTATATTAGCCACATTATGTTAGTTTTTTTCTGTTTTTTATATGTGTCAAGCGTTTGAACCCGCATAGACCGTGCGATCAAGACCACAATGATCTTCAAATTCAATCCACGATAGATTAATTTGTGAAACCAGCTTTTTATGACGTAATCCAAACCCGTTATATAGCCGAATGGTTTATACTTCTCCGCCCACGAGTTTCTAACCCGAATTGGCAACTCTAGCTTGTCACACGGTAAGAGATCTTCAAACAAAATTATTCGATTTTAACATTTTATAATCACTCAAATTTTATGTCCCTGACCACCAAAAAAAAAAATATATATATATATATATATATATATCACTCAAATGTGAAGCATACTAATACAATAACACATTTGCTTTCATTTTCTTTAAAAAAAACACACGAAATCTCAATCACACTAAAACATGATCATATCATTTGTCATTGACCCCAAAAATATATAAAAAATTGATCCTTTATTCACATCGTGGGAACAACGACTCACCGATTCTTGACAAAGTCCGAACATTGATTCCTAATCACCGACAGCTCATACGGCGAAGCATCACGAGCCAACCATTGCTCCACCGTGAACTTCTTCTGAGAACAACTTCTCTGACGATTCTCACTCATCGTCACTTCCACGTAGTTACAATACCAACCGTGATGATCGCCAGAGCCGTCAGATGTCAAATTCATCGCACAAACCGGACCCGAGAGACAAGAACCTAAACCTGTGAAAATGTCGAGATTACCCCTCTCGAAATAATCGTGAAACGGACCCATTAAACCTCCCCATGATACCAAATCGGAGACAACGGCGTCTCGGCCGTAACTGTCGTAAAGACGGAGACTCATGATGGAGTCCGTACCGGCTTTCCAAACCGTACCGGTTCTTATGTAAACCGTGAACACGCACATGTCATCATCATTGTCCAACTAATTAAATAATATTACTCATCATGAACTGTAAATATTGAATTGTACTATACGATTTGTGTGTGTATTTGCAAGGAAGTGACTTACGGCGAGAGCGACGGCAGAAAGGAGGAGGAGAAGGAGGATAACGGTGGAGCTGCCGCGTAACATCGTCGTCTTATAGAACTCTTATTGGTTAGTAGAGCCAAATTGTATGAAATCGAGGAATGTTGTTTATTGTAATCGTTCACTTGTTCGCTTAAGCGAAGATTATTAATTCTGATTATAAAATATATTTTTTTGTGGCTTGAGAGATTAAAATTATTAATAGTTTATGTGGATATTCCGGTGGTGTAGCTATAATCCGTTGGAACTAATTAATTATTCTATTTTTTTTCAACAGATCTTTTTTTCTATAGTCAACTGCATCTGATATTTATTTTATGATAACTAAATTATAAAATTTCAACTGGGCTTATATAACCTCGATCAGAATTTGGTTTTTGTTTTGGGCCTTACTAGCTTATTATTCATCTTAACAAAATCAACTAAATCAATTCCATAATGTAATGTAATGTCTTCTTTCTTTATTTCCACTACAATGTCAATGTCTTATTATTTCTATTCGAAAAGAAAATAGTAATAAGCGTAGCATATGCCTTTTTGTCAAAGTATATGCTCCTTATGATTTGAAGTTTTGAACTTACAAAATGCTATTGAGATATTAATTGTTTGTCAACAGAAAACATGAGTTTATTTTCCAAACGAGTTTCTTATTTCGAAACTCGGAGCATAAGGTTTTATATTGCTATTATCATATATATATATATTCATATTCCAGCTGAAAACAAGTTGGGTCTGTCCACACCCACCAAGTTAGACGGCCCAGGTTTAACTATCCCAAGAGTTCCAAAGCACATCACATTTGATTAAATAGACTCGAATGCTTTGTAATCTTTTTCTTTATAAAAAAACTTCAAAGAGGTGATTTGCGAACCGTTGAGGATTCCATCAAATCAGAATCTGATATCATTATAAAGACACCCACTTGTAATTCATACTTAATATGCCCTGACCTCAAACTAATGGTTGAATAATTGTAATTAATGTCCCCTTTCCCAGAAAATAACCGTAACGTTCTTACCGGTTCTACTTTCGATTTGTTGGGACGTGGGTTTTTTTTTTTTTTTTTTTTAACAACCTGAAACTTCAATTAATCAAACCGAAATTGCTGAAACAGCGTACAAAGAGTTTTTTTTGCCAAAAAATCAGCAATTACAGTAGATAGTCTAGGGATAAACTTGAAAGAAGTGGCATCAAATCCACTGGCGAGGAACGAGGGTGATGTCCTCTAAAATATCATGGAGTTCAGATACACTAGAGCCTAAATTGATGGCTCTAACCAAAATTAAGGAATCGGTTTCAACCAAGATTTTCCTTATATCTCAGCAGCAGCTTGAGAGAGAGCTGCACGGATCGCCAAACCTTCTGCCACCAAAAGGAAGTTGACAAAATCAGAAACTTGAGAAAAGGTGTGAAGAACCTTAAGATTTTGGTTCAACAGAGTCCAGCCAAGTCCCGCTCTCTTCTGTTCTTTATTCCAAGATGCATCTGTTTGACATTTATAATCTGAGAGGGGATCTGTAGAGGGTGTAGACACCACAGGCGACAATGCCATGGGTTTACTCAACTGTCCCTCTTGCCATTCTCTGACTTCACGGATCGCCTTATTCACAACTTCTATCTAACAATGGTTCGCTATTTAAAAAAAAAAAGATGGTCAATTAAGCATACTCATGCCAAAATTGTCACATATTTCAGAATAACTTTTGAATGTATATATCATCGCATACATTAATTTTACCATGTACGTACTATCATTTGTCGTAATTTTAAAGTATTCGTTTTTTAAATTAAGGGAAAACGTTCTATTTTTTCTTAAAAATTTCCATATAATAACAGATCCCCCGAAATTTAACCATAGTTCCATTTTAAAGTTTGAATCATATTTCCCTACGAAATCAAAATTCGAAACCTATTTCCCCGCGAATATCGGTTATATCGGTTTGATATCGGTTTTAAGCGGTTTGTAACCTAAACCTTAAACCATTCTTGATTCCAACAAACTCGAACCCAAAAAACGACCCGTAAACAACCCGACCCGACTTCTTCTTCTTCACCCAACAAATTTTGATCTCCATTCAAAAGAAAAATAATCTCACAAAATTGAAATTGGGGAAATTGAAACTGACGAAATTGAAATTGAAATAATATAAGAAGCTTTTAACGGGATTTGTATGTTCTAAATCAAACATTTTTGTTTCCGAAAATTGTCGGGATTGTAACTGGCACCCTCTGCAAAAATTAATTTCTGGGTTCTGCTCCAATCTTATTTTCTGGGTTCTGTGTAGAAATTATTCAGTTTCTCACATCTTCTCCTCTTAGCTTCCATTCTCCTCAGCGACTGCATCTCTTTCCTTTTCCTCCATTCATCTTCCATCTCCGCCGGTAACGACTTCGTTCTAGCTAAACCCACCGTGTAATTCTCCGGCTCAACCTCCGTGTCAGTCACAATCGTCGTCGAGTCATCAAACGGCACAATTCCGATAACAGAAGAAGATCGTTTGAGCTTCCTCGGAGTCTTGTCTACTCCGAATCGACCTCCTAAAGACAAACCCAGATTCAGCTAAATCGCACTCTCATCTTCGCTGTCTGTTTCTTCCACCGCCGTTTTCAGACATAAAACCTCGTAGCAGATCTCTCGGGTATTTATTGATGTCCAGAGAAAGATTTGTTGTCACCGTCATTTCGAGGATCCTTTGGACGCGTTAACATCGTTTCCAAATTCTGCATTTTCCAGATTTTGCGGTCAGAAGTATCTTTTAGTCGTTCATCCGTTGATGCAGGCTTCGTTCTTTGGGAATCTCAGGTTTATCGAGAGTCTTAATCGGAATGAAGAAAAAGAGCCCGTCGCCGGAGGAATCTGGGTCGCGGAGTTGTCGTGAGAGAGATTTTTTTTTTTTTTTTTTGATCAAGGAAGTTTTGGTTTCGGGTGGGGATTATAATCGGGTTTAGGGGTTGATTCGGGTTGTTACCGGGGTTTGAGGTTAAATCGGATCTTTAATTAGGTTAATTTTGGTTTTCTTTCAATTTACATTTAATTGGTATACACTAAACCGAATCAAATCGTGATAACGGAAAAATAGGTTTTGAAGTTTGATTACGTGGAGAAATAGATTTTGAATTTTGATTTCGTAGAAAAATAAGATTCAAATTTTAAAATGGTAGGAAAATAGAACTAAGGTTAAACTTTCACGGGATATGTTATTATACGAAAGTTCTCGTCGAGAAATATAACGTTTTTCCTTAAATTAATGACTAAATGTATGGATTCCATAACAAGAAGCGATCCCAAACTTGAACAAGCAGACAAAACTGATGGAATATGTATAAATAAGTGCTTTACTTTTTCTCTATTGGGGGGGTCAGCATAAGGTGTTCTACTCTCGTTTTAACATTTGCATACACGAGTTAAGGCAGATAATTATCAGAGCTCTAAATCTTTTTGCGAAATCACAAACTAAACATATTTACATGGTATGGAAACATCAAATGGCATATTAGTTATATTATAACTTATACTAAACCTAGTACTATTAATCGGAGTTGATTCCTAGTCATTAACTGTTATCGCGCATTTAAATTTAGTAGGTAAATTTATCTTTTCCTGATTTTCTTGGAACAATCTGATTTTTTTTTGTAAATGTTAAATGCAAAGTTTTTCAAACACTTTTGCAAACCATGCGGATCTGGGCGTGGTAATGCTAGATTTTCTCTCCAATTTAAATATTTTCCACTTGTTTGTGATCTATAGGATATATCTCGCCGTCTTCAGATTCTTAAAGGCAGTTGATTCAGTTTGTCTCCAAGTTATTAAAGACGCACCGATTATTCTTTATTTTTCAATATTAATTAATTATTCTTAACAGATTCATCTACTGTGTGTTAGTCCCTAAATGTTACTGCTGGGATATTCAATTTAATACGTTCTTCAGAGATATGGAAGCTCTCAGACTTAGAGATTAGATAACAAAAAGCATATACTATAATTTCCTTTTTGGGGTATAGAGATAAAATGAAGAAGACAAACTATAATGACAACAAAAATAGTAATATCATTGTGGAAGCATTTGCCAATTTACTTTTATGATATATATTAGCATAAGGAAGTATATTAATAATTTGATTGTTAATGCGTGTATGGATCAATTTGATCATTGCGTTGGATTAGTATATCATCACTAATTATTATAAGTAATCCATATAATTATATTTTCGCATACCCAAAGGGATAAGGATTAGTTACCATCGACTCAAATAAAGAACCAAAGATCAAATACATATATTTTCCCAAAGTTTTCTCTCCTTGGTTCCGGACGTAATCATAATAAATAATTAAATACTGATCATATGGGTCCATGGATCATTACAGCATTATCACAGTGTTTGCTTCCTTTAGATAGCATTTCTCGTTTGTATTTTTTTTTCTTTCACGCACTTGTTAATTTTATGTCATGTAGTTTTCTTTAACGACCGTATGATATAATTTCATAAGGAAATCGGAAAATTCCATAAAAATATTCCAATTTTATTCCGATAAACTTTTTAATATCCGAACTATTTTTGTACATAATAAAATATCCAAACTATTTTTTTTGCCCATTTTAAATCTTCAACTGTGAACCGTGTGCTCATTTTACAACTCCTCTATAACGGAGATATACAGACCTATACACGGTTTGAAACAATGTTTATATTTAATAATAAAATATTAATAAATAAATTAAAAATGACATTAAATTTTCAAAAAAAAACAAAAAATCCCCAAAAAATCGAAAAAATCCGAAAAATATTAAGTTAAGAAACACTAATTTTAAATTTTAAATAAAATATAGATTATATTTTAACGTTTGAATTCTTGAATTAAAAGTTTCTAAAAAATCAAAAGTACAAATATCCAAACAAATTCTCAAAAATTTCTAAAAACTCAAAAAAAAAAAAATCCATGAATAACACAACACGGTTAAAAGAAAAACAAAATACATGAACACAAATTTCTTAAGTTTTTACCTACGCTATAAAGAAGTGTTTTAGAATAGGGTATGTTGGAACCAAACAATTTCTAACCTTGAGAGGATAGTCTTCAATCAAACCAATATTATTTAAACCTATCTCTTGTCTTATTTTAATTATCTTTGTGGTTTTGATACAATTATTGATCTTCGTTAGTTTCTACAAATAAATATTATTGGTTATTATTATTTTGGTTGTTATATGTTTTACATTGTTGTTATATTTGTGTTCGGATTATTATTGATAACAAATTTAATAATCTAACTAATATGATTATTTGATGAAACATCTTGTGCGGACTAAACACCTAATATATATATAACTGTGATGTGTTATTCATAGATTTTTGAACCGTGATGTGTGATTCATGGATTTTATAACCTGTTGTGTGATTTTTTTTTACCGTGATGTGTTATTCATGGTTTTTTGAATTTTTAGAAATTTTTGAGAAATTGTTTGAATTTTTGTATTTTTGAGTTTTTAGAAATTTTTAGTTCAAAAATTCAAAAGTTAAAATATAATATATTTNATTAATATTTGAATAAGTCTACCGTCAGTAAAAATGATCAATGTCAGATAAATCTACCAATTTCAGATAAATCTACCAACTTCATATAAATCTACCAACTTAAGATAAGTCTACCAATTTCGTGTATTTCAAAAGTTTATATAAATCTACCGCCATTACCGATAAATCAACCAATTTAATATAAATTTGTCGTGTCATAAAATAAATCTACTGTCATTACAAATCTAAGAACCCTTGTTTTGACCTTTAATAAATCTACCGTCATTAAAAATAAATGTACCGTTTAAAGAATAAGTCTACCACGCCTTTAAAAGTGTACCGTCATTACAATAAATCTACCGTCACCAAAAAATGAACCATCCGATGATAAGTCTGCCGCTATTACAAAGAAGTCTACCGCGGAGGAGATAAATCTACCATCAAAGAAAATAATCTTCCAATTTGGTCAAATGTCTACCAAAAAGTTAATCGATCGGTCGTTAAATCTACTGTCATTAAAAATAAATCTACCCAAAAAAATAAGTCTACCGCCCAAAAACATATATATCATGTCGTAAAAATATGTCTACCGAAATAAGTCTACCAGCTCAAAACAAATCTACCGGCCCAAAATAAATCTACCGACCGAAAAATAAGTCTACTGGCTGAACAATAAGTCTATCGGCCGAAAAATAAGTTTATCAGCAATAAATAAATCTACCGTCAAAGAACGGTAGACTTGTTTAGCTGTGCGCGCTGGTGTGGATTAAAAATAGTAATGACAATATCGTAATTACGTTTTTGTTAACAAATGTCAAAAATACAAAATTGGTATTTTATCATTTTTTAGGTTATTCTAGTAATTTAGAAATATTAGCATTGTTCTGTTAACTAAAGCATTTTTGAAAGTTAGTTTAGTAATCTTCCCTTAAACATTTTTGTTCAACAAAAAAAAAATTAAACATTTTGTTTCCGTATATCGAATTATCATTCCATACAACCATTTTAACTTTGTCTTTGCTAAGTTTGTCAAAGTTTAAAAGCCTGAATGCAATTCACATTATGTCCATAAGATAATCACTAACTTTTATTATACCTGCAAGTTATACAACTAAAAAGTAATAGAGATAGATACATGTTCATCACAAAATGTAACTTTTTGTAAGAGAAACAAATAGTATAATTTTATCTTTCCCCTCTCTGTTCAGGCGTCAACCCTCCCTTGCCACATTTAGGACAACTCTTCATACCGAATCCTTGACAGTCGAAACATCTGCACATTTTCAGTTTCCCATTATAATATTTACATAATAACTCATCAAACTGGAAAATTTTGATTGCTCCTTTTAGTTTTTACTTACTTCCACCTCTCAAAAATATTTCCGTTCTTCTTATTTTTATCTGTTCCCTGGAGGCAAAGTAAGAATTCTTTTTATATAGAGAAAAAATATATGCAGAAATATAGATTAAAAAGAGTAAAATCAATATGTATGGCTTGGAAAAACAAAGTAGGATTGAACATACGGTAATAGACTCACTTGAAGATATGATTAGTATATAATTCATAATTAAGATTAAATTAGTACCTTGCAACCGGGACACTCAATTGCTCCTCTGACTCCACAAGTCTCACAACTTTTGAATATCTGTTAATTTCCATCACATATAATAAACATTTGAAAAATTAACAAAAACACTTCAGTGACGATGCTTTTGCATATTATTGAGTTGTGAAAACCTACCATGAAAGTTGATTTAAAGCTTGAAGAAAATCAGAGAGAGCGTAAATACGTTTTTTTAAGATTGCATTATTACTCTTCTTAGTAATGAAAGTTACATCAATTGTTTATTTATGCAGAGAGGAGTGGTTAGACTCTAGACTTGTATAATGCAAGTTAAGTTTCTAGACTCTAGACTTGTTGCATTACAGCTCATCTTGTTTTCCCACGTTTGTTGCAGGTTTGCAGGTTTTGGTTTCTCAGTCTCAGACATGATGGGCTTCTCATGTTTCGGTTGGGCTTGTGCTTCACTTTTATTCATCACATGGGCTTTGTTGGATAAGGTGACGTTAATATACCGAACCAAGAGAGAAATTTCCGGATTTTGTTTTAGAAGCTTTGATGGAATCGCTTCGTCCCGGAACAATCTTTCTTTTCGTCTGCGAGATGGAAATCGGCGGAGCAGCAAAAGCTAGAATCTTCGATTCTAAAGATAACTCACTGCAACAAAGTGGTAATTTCAACATTTTGTGATTCAACTAGGTTTGGACATTCGAATATCCGTTCGGGTTTGGGTTCATGTCAGTTTTTTTGGGTTTTGGGTACCCAAATTTTAGAATTCGATCACTTTTGAATATGGATGGTGGGAGAAAACAAAAGAATTTGCTTGGTTGTGGTTTGTGGATATCGAAACGGATCATGTGGGGATTGGGGAATATGTTAACGAGGATTGGCTTGAAATAAGAAGCATATAAAAACGGATGCGGATAAGAAATAAACAACTCCACGTCCACGGTGTCCAAGTTTTGATAGATAGCGAATAAAAACCCAATACTAATAGTGGTACTCAAATTTTGTATAGTTTTTGTAATTATTAAAAAAAAATTAATTATTTTAGCAGTATACACTCAAATTAAGTTCTTAATTTTTGAATCGTTTTGAAAAAGCATAGTTATATTAAATAAATTATTCTGAACCATATATTGAAAATACTGATTTTACGCTCATCGAAGTGTTGATTTTTGTTATTTAATACACATAATATAAAATTTCAAATAAATGTGTTAATTTTTCATTATTACTAATTTATAAATTGTAAAACTATACTTAAAATTTACATAAAATATTTATAGAAATTCATCCAATTTTGATTAACATAAGATATTGTTTTTGAGAACAAAGAAGAGAGGGGCAGAGTATAAAACAATGAACACAAATGAAAAAAACTAGAAAAGTACGGAAACGCCCCTTGTCTGTGCGGGTTCCGAACTTCCGAGCTATCGTTCCCCGATCGCAAATGATCGCCTGAAACCATCGCCGGCTTCAGAGTTATTCGACCGTTCCCGGAGAGATTGATCCGCCATGGCGAAACCGGAAAACTCGACGACTTCTAGTTTTTCGTCTTTCGCCAAGATTCAACCGTCCAACGATGAATCGGCTGATCCCGATTCGTACGCCCTCGAGAAATTCAAGCTCTACGAAACCAGAGCGGTAAGCTTTACCGATTTAGCAATTGAGACTTCGTAAATAGGTTTCTGTTATTAATGAGGAGCCTGCCGCGAAATCTGTCGATTTCCCCCCCCCNTCTCTGAAACGATATGTGTTGGAATGATTGGCATCCTTCAGAAAACCCTAGATTGAATTGCAGGAAGGTTGAATCTCTTTGCTATTTCTTATTGTTGTGTGTTGTATATTTGGGCAGAGGTTTTATCTACTTGGGAGTGATAGGAATAAAAGATTCTTCAGAGTGCTAAAGATTGATCGTTCAGAGCCATCTGAGCTTAACATAAGTGAAGATCCGGTAGTGTATTCGCCTCAGGAAATCAAGAGTCTGCTTCAGCGTATCGCTGAAGGCAATCGTGCCACCGGGGGATTGGCTTTTGTGGCCAAAGTTTATGGAATTGCTGGTTAGTCATGGGAATCAATGTTTGTCTCATTGTATCTTTAGAGTTTGTTTCTACCGGGCTAAGTTGGGTAAACTTTTGCCTTGTAGGCTGCGCTAAGTTTATGGATTCATACTATCTAATTTTGGTTACAAAACGGCGACAAATTGGATGCATATGTGGGCATGCGATATATGCTATTGATGAAAGTCAAATGATCAGTGTTCCACATGCAACTATTCAGTCTGATGTTGCGAATTCCAAAACTGAACTAAGGTCTGTTTCTGGGAATTTTGATTGCCAAGTTCGACTATTAATTTAATGCTTGCATAAGCGTAGCTCGGTTCCTATTTCCAAATTTTATATTCTTATTTCACCTTATATGATTTCAAAAAGTTATTTCTGTTTTGAGTTCTTTGTATTTCCTATATTTTCAGGTACAAGAAGCTTCTGTCAAGTGTAGATTTGACAAAAGATTTCTTCTACAGTTACACTTATCCTATAATGCAGAGTTTGCAGAAGAACGTTTTATCATCTGGTGAGGAAGGGGTGCCCTATGATAACATATTTGTATGGAATGCGTATCTGACGCAGCCTATTCGATCAAGGTGTAACAACACTATTTGGACACTAGCATTAGTTCATGGGAATTTTAAGCAGGTACTTGTAGACTCTTGTGTCTTCACCCATATACTTCTACATTTGCCACCAGTAGAGCTTAAAATGGTTCTTACTATTTAGTGGTTTTCCCCATCATTCAGATAAGGCTATCGATATATGGAAGAGACTTCAGCGTAACTCTAGTCTCCAGACGTTCTCGACATTTTGCAGGCACACGGTAAGACCTCATTTTAATCAGGCCACTCATGAATGAGAAATTCATACTCCGTATCTTTTGAGTTTTTTTTAGGGTGAACATAGTATTGAGTGGCGTGAATGCTTGTAGACTAAGTTTGGATGCTTGTCTCTCTTGTTTTCTGTAAAATCGAGTGCCTTCTCATTCTGTAATTTTTTTTATTGCAGGTACTTGAAAAGGGGAGTGAATGATAGGGGAAGGGTTGCGAATGATGTTGAAACAGAACAACTTGTTTTTGATGAAGAAGCTGGATCATGCAAGGGAAAAATGACCTCAGTGGTGCAGATGCGAGGATCAATTCCACTCTTTTGGTCGCAAGAGGCCTCAAGATTTAGCCCTAAGCCTGATATTTTCTGTGAGAAACTAACGTAACATGCGCCTGTTATCTCTAGTAGACCATTTTAACGTGTGTGTGGTTATTGATCTACTTAGCTTCTTATGGATGACTCCTGATAATTTTGTTTCCTGGTTTTTTGGCCTCAGTACAGAGGTATGATCCTACATACGAGTCAACCAAAATGCATTTTGAAGACCTGGTGAACCGATATGGGAATCCTATTATTGTGCTCAACTTAATCAAGGTTAGTTTTTATTTATTTATTTAATGTCCTTTTAAGCAAGAGATGGTTATGCCCTTTGTACTTACTGACAAATTTCCATGGAAATATTCAGACAGTTGAGAAAAGACCTCGGGAAATGGTGCTTAGACGTGAGTTTGCGAATGCAGTGGGTTATCTAAACTCAATTTTTCATGAAGAAAATCATCTCAAATTTATCCACTGGGATTTCCACAAATTTGCAAAGAGGTAAAATCTTGTGGATTTGTTTTCCTGCCTTTTAAACTTGAACTCACATTGCTTTCTATTTTCGATGTTAAAGCAAGTCGGCGAATGTATTGGCTGTTTTGGGTGCTGTAGCAAGCGAAGCCCTTGATTTGACTGGAATTTACTTCAGTGGCAAGCCTAAAATTGTTAAGAAGAAAGCTAGCCAAATTAGTCATGCTAGCACTGGAAGGTAATCTTTTGGGAGGATATGGTCTGCAATTACTTATTTATATTTAGTCAGAAACTTGGTTTGTTTTGTAAATGCTGCATATAATTCTTAATACTGGAGCCATTAGTTACCTGCTTCTGGTTTTAATTGAGAAAATTACTGCAGGGAACCTTCTCTGCGTGATCTAAGAGCTTACTCTGTGGAACTTTCAAGGGGTGAGAGTTCAAATGATATACTTAGTGCTCTTGCTAACCGAGAGAAAGAGATGAAGCTAAGCCAACAAAAAAAAGACGATGGAACTGATTCCTCAGCTCCTCGTTACCAGAGTGGTGTTCTGCGTACTAACTGTATTGACTGCTTGGATCGAACAAACGTAGCACAGTATGCCTATGGTTTGGCTGCTTTAGGTCGGCAGCTGCACGTAATGGGTTTGAGTGATACATCTAAGATTGACCCCGACAGTAGCATAGCTGCTGCACTTATGGATATGTACCAGAGCATGGGCGATGCCCTTGCACAACAATATGGCGGCTCAGCTGCTCATAATACTGTAATAACACCACTTATCACCTTTGACCAGTTAATTGTCTTTTTGACAAAGAAAGATTTGCAATGCTTATTTGTTAACATCGTTGAATGGATTATAGGTTTTCCCAGAAAGGCAGGGGAAATGGAAGGCCACAACACAGTCTAGAGAGTTTCTCAAGTCTATCAAACGATACTACAGCAATACCTACACCGATGGCGAAAAGCAAGACGCCATAAACTTGTAATATACTTATCTTTCTTGCAAAAGTCACTTCAGTTTATTGTTAAGTTTGTGACATTTCTAGTTTGCCAGTGATGTAGCAATAGGATGAAGGCTTTAGGAGATATAGATAGAGGCAATAGAACCCTGGCATTACCACTATTACCTTAGGCATCACTGATAATATCAACTACTAAGATATTGAATCCTCTGAGGAATTGTTGTCTAAGAACTCTTTATTTTCGTTTCTATTGAGTCTCAAGTCCTAGTAACTAATGAATTTTATTGTGAGCAGATTCTTGGGCTACTTTCAACCTCAGGAAGGGAAACCTGCGCTCTGGGAGCTGGATTCTGATTATTATCTCCATGTGTCGGGGATTGGAGATGATATTTTCCCAGAAGGGGGGTAAGATTTACTTTTAATGAACCTAGTGCCTGTCAGATGATGGGTTTACTCGTCATTAGATGCAAATAATATTTTGAGTCAGTACCGAAACTGGACGTGTTGTGTACATCTGAACCAGTTCGGGAAATACCAAAGATATTAAACTAAACTTCCCAAGGAAAATCATAAGCTCTGGTTGCGTATGATTTCTAATTCTGGTGTATTGCAGGGTCCAGTCCGTTGCTAAACCCATGAGTGGTATTGGAGTCAATCTTGCACCAGTCCCGGCATTCAGAGAAGACTTCTCACGGAAGAAGCTGACGTCGTTTGACAAACTGATTGAGCAGACATGCAGTTCAATAAAGAACGTGAGGCTTTGTAGCGAGACAGACCAAAGGCCAGGTGGCAGCACTGGAAGCACTGGTGTGGCTCCTGATGCGGCGTAATGATCCTCCTTGAAATTTTCAATCATCTTATTAGGCCTTTGACTGGAATTTGGGAATGGCTAATAAACCTTGAACCTTGTTTGTTTACGTTTAATAGGACTTTCATCTCTTTAAGAAAGTAGAAAGATTAGTTTCTAGTTTAGAAAAGAGCAGATGTTGTAGTTCAAAGCAAACCATGACTTTTTCGAATGTTAGCTTAATTTTCTTGACTTCCTTATCTGCAGTGAGATTCAGCTCAAGAGCCCGAATTGGCTGTTTGGTTCAAGAAAGCCCGAAGAGAGTGGCTCTGCCACAAAATCTGGTGCAGAAGATAGTGAAAAAGGAGTGACCTCGAGTGAGAGAGTCAATGATTTCTGCAACTTGGACTGGCTTTCTGAGTCCAACGATTATCAAGAAGATATCTTCCAAAGGTACTGATATCCTTTTTCTTCCCTCTGAAATCTAAACATTCTTCGGAATGCATTTTTGAAAATTTTCCATTCTGGTTATTATTGGCAAACTCATCGTTGAATGATAACCGCAACTTTTGACCAAAGCAATGGTCTAACCTCAACTGCAAACTGTTGGCATTATAAAAAATCAAAGTTTGTCTCCAGTGCATCAAATCACTTGTTGCAGTTGTTTCGTTTGATAGGTACCTATCGATTACATCAACCAATGAAGCCAATGGGTGGTATGGTGGTACTCTCCTCGGGGACCAAGATGAAAACAGCGAAATTTACAAACATTACGCCGAGTTCTGTCAGGTTCAGATTCTTTATCTAACTGATATGCAATAAATTCTCCATAGATTGATAGATAGCAGACACACAGCTCAAAACTCTGTTTCTTTCATGATCCGATTTGTACAGTGTCCAGCGATGGAACCATTTGAAAACGATCATGAGTTAGAACAGAACTCTGTGGAAGTTCTCTGTATGAACACAGTCGATGTAATGGACATTGGAGAAGCAGGAACGGAGATGGAAAAAGCTTTAAATGAATACGCTCAGATCGGTAGCAATCTCGGGATCATTCCAACACAATGCAAATACTTCGCCAGCGATCCTTGTTGGCTAGCCAGATGGCTCGTCGGAGATGATAAGGTCCCAAAGGTCATCTAATCACAAAACCAATATTTTCCCCCCCAAGAACATAACGTCTCACACCAGAGCCACTAGTCTGTTGATTGTATGCTTGTAATGTGTTTGATTCTGCATTTTGTGTAGGTATATATAAAAGGGACAACCACATAAATTGATAAATATTTTGTACCCCAAAAAGAAAATATGCTGGTTTATGATAAGGTTCACGTATAATGAAACAAAATCATATGTTTTGAAAGGATTTTTCTTGTTGATGTCTGATTCGGCTATTTGCTCAGTCCGGTATTCTTCTATGATTTTTGCAGCAGAGTGTTCTTTTGCCAGATTCGTTATACAAGAACCGGTATGTTTTGCTTTACCTGAGATGTTTTTTTTTGAGCATTGTGAAAAAGAATTGGCTCGTTATGTATTTCACTAAAAAGAGTATTAAACAACATAATATTGGGGGGGGGGGAATACATGAGTGATATTCAACCCCACCAGAGGCAAAAACTAGTTTCCTTCGCTTCCCTCTACAAATTTCTCCACTTGTGTTCTTTGATACACACTACTACAAATATAATGATGTTTATATTTTTTTATTATATACTTACAGTAGCATATCTGACTTGGCTGGTAATCTCTTGAAGAAATTTGCAGGTACTGAAGGCATTCTGCTCCTGAACCGCGGATGGCGCAGCATGAACAGCCCGAGTAGGATTGCAATCACTTGGAACGGTGTGATATAAATAAACACAGCCCAGATCAATGAGAAGACGATGAATAAAGCAGTTGCTCTCGGGTCTCTCCAGCTAAGTAAGGCTTGAATCCTCTCTCCTTGTGTCGCCAGGTCGCCCACGACGGTCTGGACTCTGCCACCGACACTCCTAAGCCTGTCATACCTCATTCTGACAATGTCTGCTGGTCTGCTGGTAGGGAAAGTGTCAAACTCCTCGTCTAGCTCGTCTGGGTGAGCGTTGTCTGCTTGGGACACACGAGCGTCCATGTGAGGCGGGTGTCTCGGTCTGTACCGGTAGTTCCACATGCCTATGACAAAGAGGTAGAGGAAGATTGTGGGTAAAATCAGTTCTGGGTAGCAGACGAGAATCAGGAACAGAACGTGAACCAGACACGTTGTGATCGGGTTTCTCCATGTGCAGATATCGTTGAACCACTTGCAGACCAGAGTGATCGAGGAGAGAAGCGACATGATTCTGCTGAAATTGGCTTTGCTTCTCCTGAGACTGAACATATGGTAGTCTACATCAAGCATGTACTCTACAACCTCTCGTCTCAGCGGTGGCTCGGACCTTGATAGTCTTGTTGCAACTATTTGCATCGCCTGATGCCTAAGCAAATCGATATGCCTGACTGGTATCGGTTGAACATAATGCATTTTGGGCAACAACGGTCTTCCGTATTGTGCCATCATGTTAACAAAGGAGGTACAGGTGTACCTCAGAGCTAGCTGAAGCTCACCATTCTTCTTTAGACCACCCGGCGTAAGAACCAGCAACGGGTAGTAATGAGTGTAAACCCGGTCTGTCTCCAGCGTAGATAGCCTGACTCTAACTTTCCCAATCCTCTGGTCCTTAGAGTCACCACCATCGTTGATATGACCATTGTCAAAGACTCCAATTGTAATGACCGTGCAAGGATCGTGAACTTCCCAAGTATATTGCTCGTTCCACTTAGGTGCAAGCGCGTCTAAAAGAGTCCTCGTTCTCACCCATTTGTTCCCATACTTGGCCACACAATAAGGATCAGTCATTCTCCCATCTTTACCTTTCATAGGCATCAAGTTCCTAGCACTGAGAATCCCAAGCTCAAGAATCCCAATGCTCGGCTTCCTCAAATGCTTAGAAGACGGTTGAAGATCGCTGCTGAAATGCGTGGACTCATCAAGAACATGGTACCCAGCTTCTATACAAACCCGAAGCAGAATCTTACTAGAGAATTTCTCTTTTTTCTTTTCAGTCTCTTCCTCCATAGACATTGAATGTCTCTGTAAATTAAACCACCGTGGATCAGGCATTTTCCCAGTCTCTTGCCTCACTGGAACATCCCTGACCGGTATAAACACCCTCCCCAAGATCTCATCTTTCCCCGGACCAATCCTATCATCAACAGAAACAATCACCATATCCTCAAACGGCTCAGACACAACAAACATAAGCTCCTCTTGCCACTGAGGATTCATCGTCCGCATTTGAGGCGTCCTCGTCGCTCTCATCTGATTCCCCGCCTGAATCTTGACGATTGCATCAGGTACTCTCCCTTTATCAGACGGAACAAGATCCTGAGCTTCAATTACATGAATTCTGAGGTAATACAGCTTCGGCGAGAAGTAAACTTTGGACCGAGTGTTGGAGAGGTTCGAATGGCTCACGCGGTGCGCGTCGGAGTGCCAAGCGTCAGGGAACGACTCGTCGGCTTGAGTTCCCATCCAAACGGCAAGCATTATCTCTCCTCTGTTCGTCTTCATCCCTTTCTTGTCCTCTAGCCTGTACCACTGTGGAGCGAGAGGACTATCCGGAGGAACTCGGAGAGGAACTTCAGTGAGATCGATATGGACTCTTCCGACGAAATCGTCTTTGGTCAAGAGATCTTTGTCTTTAACAGTAACTTCAAGCAGATTCGATTGTAATCTTTCTTTGGAGAAGGCGAAGATCTGTTTCCAGCTCGGATTCTGATTCTTCTCCAAATGTTTCGTCAAGCCTTTGTAGTTACCAAGCTTCACTTCCACATAAGGATCTAAGCTACCGGAGACATCCATCACAGGGAGATCTCGAGCCTTGACGACGCTCACGTAGAGGTAATGCATCTGCTCCACGAGGTCGTATGTGCTCGAGGTTTTGTCTCCGCTGCTTCGGTAATAGTAGGATTGTCGCCTACGAGCTGCTAATGGAGGACTGGTTTCGATTAGCTGAAACTCTGGATTCTGCCTCGGCACTTGCATCTGCATTACCGCTGCAGGCAGTGGTCCCGGAGCTCTCATGAAATCTGACCTAAACTCCGGTTGATTAGAAGGCTTTGCTTGAGGCGGTGGTGGAGCTCCCGCGATTGAATGGAAAGTTCTCGATTCTTTCTCTTTCTCTTTCTTCTTCGGCTTCATCGTCTCCACGTAAATCTCTTGGTCGAATTGCTGGAAGGGGTTTTGAGTTTGATATTGAAATTCCTGAGTTTCGAATTTCTTCTCCTCCTTGGTCTCTTTCTCGGCAAACTCCGCCGGCTGAGGAATTGAGGAGGCGAAATCTGAGCCGTCGATAGGAGCGGCGTAGATTCTAAGAGCGATATCGCCTTTGATGTGAGAGAACAAACCGCGTTTGTCCAGTGGATATCTCTGCACTCCGGCTTCGGATTCCGACAACGGAACAGAGGCGCCGGAGATTTTGACACGGCCTAGGAACTTCCCCGGCTGATTATCCCGACGGTCATCGTAGACGGTGACGTCGATAGTCTTGTTGGTCAAACGCCTAAAGTCACCGACGTTAAAAACTAACTTCTCGTTCCACTGAGGGTTTAGATCCTTTAACCGCGTTTGCGTTCTCTGCCGCTGCTCGTCGAATTCAACCTCAACGAAAGGACTCGCGGAGCCTTGCCCGTCTTTAGGCATCAAATCGCTCGCGTCCACGATTTCAACAACCAGTTTGCTCATATCGAAAATTTGGAATTCTTCAAAGCGGTTAAGAGAGAGAGAGAGAGAGAGAGAAAACGTCCGGCGAAGAAGGCTCGGTGGGAGAAGTGATTTAAGTATTAAAAAAAGAAAGAAGAGGAGATGGAATTATGAAGAGAGAAGAAGAAATGAAGAAAGATGAAACAAATTATCATCTTCATCTTTTTTTTTTTTTTTGGGTTTCGAGGAGTGTGAAGACATAAAACAAAAACAGATGATGTGTTAAAGAGGAGTAAAACTCGGTGAAGAGAGAAGAGAGGTCAAGAGGAAGACGTCATTTTAGTCAATTATTTCGTTTTCGATTTCTCCCAAATTTACCTTTTTATTATTATTTTTATACATCTTATATAGGCTATATAATTCAAAAGAAAAAGTGTTGAATATTCTTGATTATTACTCCAACCTTTGAGATTGAATTATTCGGTCTATCTTTCGAATATTGTCCTCGTCGGCGATTCACCAAATATTCGTACGTACTATTCGCGGGACATAGTTATCCGACATGGTAGTTGCTGAAAAATTAAATAATCTTTTGATAATTTACTTACAATTGAAAGCTCAAGAGCTACAATCTGACACCAAATTTTCTTTACAAAGATGTATTACTATAAAATATGTTAAGTAATTATACAAGTTTAATCTAACACGATTTTAGACCAAGTTCAAGATACACTTTGACTTGTCTAACTAGTTCTACACGTTCAAAGATCTACATGATCCAAGAACCCCATAGATAAACTCATTAGTCTTTAGCCCTTGATTTCTTACAAGACTTACAAGACAATCATTCGCCATATGATAAGAATTCTCTATGTGTTGTGTTAAGCACGTACAATACTTCAACACCCCTATTTATACACAATAGGCTCGTGGCTATCCCTAGACTATACTCGTCTTGGGGATAAAGCCAAATCTCCACGAATATGTCATATTTCCTTTTTCTTCTCCTAAGCATAAGGAAATCTTCCAATCTTCAATATCTTCTCCAAGATGCTTGTCCAGCTCAATATTCTCTCTTGGCACATCCTTATTCACTTATGAGTCTAATCCATAAGCCCAATTCAAGCTCATAACTTCTGCTCCTCGTCATTAGTCACACAGCTGCTTGCATGTATCACTTCCTGAGCTACTTTCACTAATACAACGACTGCTTCAAAAGCTGCATCTTCAATCTCCCCCTTTTTAGCTTTGTGTGTCTCTCAAGCACCTGAACAACAACGATCTCCTTGACTCCTCCAGAATCTCTGATTTGGTTACTCCCCCACAATTCAAAGCTCTTTCTCCTAGCCACTTTCTTCTCCCCCTGCTTGTGAGCACACACAAGTTAAAAACACATGCACTTGAAGCAGTATGCATACTTAGCTCGGCACGACTATCTCGACTTCAATTGAAGCATCTCTCTGAAATTAATTTGAACTCCACGGGTTTTGCTTCCTTCAGTCGCATCTCTGATCACATCAAATGGTGAATAATTATGGTGTACATGTTGTATCACCTTCTTATCTGAATCAGACTCTTCTGAAACCTGTTGTATTACTCCCTGTTCTGACACATATTGTTCCTCTGAGCTAGTAGACTTCTTGGACTCATCAACTTTTGCTACAAATGCCATATTGCATCTGAATCCACGACAGATTTCCAAGCAACCGTATCCAAGTCTTAGATTTCGGCCTGATGCGATTCTTGTGATTTTCTGAAATTCATGTTCTGTAGTACTACTTGATGTACTACTTATGCTTGTCTGCTGCAGATCAGACTTCTTCACCCATATTTGGTTTCGACGACCATTCCATGTGAATTTCCCTTGGTTCTAGATCTTCTTCACTCTATCCCAGAACTTGTAGCAGTATGCCTTGATGTGGTCATGCTTTCCACATAAATAGCATCCAACCTTTCGTGATGTACTACTCACAGACTTAGGTTCTGTTTGTTGTGAAAAACCTGCATAAACAAATTTGACTTTCTCTGTCTCAGGCTTTTCCCTTCCAGTGTATCCAAGACCTCGACTAACATCAACTTTCCGTCCATAGCTCAAAATCTTATCCAGTTTCTTAGTACCAGCAAACATGTTTATCTTCTTATATTGAAGATCAAGCTCTGCTTGGAGATTGGTAGAGATGTCATTCTCTGTCTTCAGCAGCTGACTCAGTTCCTCTGCTTTGTTTGCCAGGATCAGCTTCTCCTTGATCAGTTTCACACTCTCTTGACCCAGTTTATGAGTTGTTTCCAAATCTTTCTGCAGTGACCCAACGAGTCTCTCAAGCCGCAGACTTTCCTTCTTCAAGTCTGAATTCTCCTTTTCGATTTTGATCAGAGTCTCTCGAACTTCCTTGTAACTCTCAATAAGATCATCATCTTCTTCTTCCTCAGACTCAGATCCAGACATCTTTTCTCCTTCCTCAAACTCGGTGATTCTCACAAGAGAAACAAGGTTACTCACCTCTTCTTCATCTTCACTTTCTTCTTGTGAATCTGATATCACATTCGAACAGTTCCCCAAATCCTCATAGCTCTGCATCTTTTCTGCAGGATCACACTTGTTTGTATTACACACAAGTGCCCGTTCTGATACCAATTGAAAGCACAAGAGCTACTGTGATACATGAACTGGAACACAATCTGACACAGGGTTTTCCTTACAAGGATGTATTACTAGAAAATCTGTTAAGTAACCATACAAGTTCAACCTAACACTATTTTAGACCAAGCTCAAGACATACCTTGACTTGTCGAACTAGCTCTACACGTTCAAGGATCTATACATGACCAAAGAACCCCATAGATAAACCCCTTAGCCCTTAGCCCTTGATTTCTTACAAGACAATCAATCGCCTTATGCTAAGAATTCTCTATGTGTTGTGTTAAGCACGTATAATGCTTCAACACCTCTATTTATACACAATAGGCACGTGGCTATCCCTAGACTATACTCGCCTTGGGGATAAAGCTAAATCTCCACGGATATGTCATATTTCATTTTTCTTCTCCTAAGAATAAGGAAATATTCCAATCTTCAATATCTTCTCCAAGATGTTTGTCCAGCTCCATATTCTCTCTTGGCACGTCCTTATTCACTTATGAATCTAATCATAAGCCCAATCCAAGCCCATAACTTATGCTCCTCATCATTAGACACACAGCTGCTCGCTTGTATCACTTCATGAACTACTTTTACTAATACAACGACTGGTACATCGACTGCTTCAACAGCTTCATCTTCAGCCACCGCTTTTATATTTAAAAAAATTGTAGGATTAAAAAGAATAATCGAGGAGGAAAAAAAAAAAAAAGAGAATTGGGTGAGTGAGGTGTAGGCCCATGAAAGACGTACCATCGTTGTCTATGGGGACGAATGTGGTGGTGTCCATTTGTGCTTTGTTTGCTAATGCTAACGACAATTAGAAAGTGGACTAATTTCGTTTCTTTATCTTAATTATTAAAATAGTCTATAACTTATCTTAATTATTAAAATAGTTATAACTACGACAACAACAACGAAAGAAAACAATATTATTATTTCTATGTTAAAATCGATTGTTTACCACCATGTGAGATCTTAATATAGGCAATCATATCAAAATACTATGAAATTACAAAACTTTAAGCATTTCGATTCATACACTTTCAAACGTTTTTCATGGCACTATTTAAAAAGAAAAGTTATACAAATTTAATGCTTTAGTTAAATAATGATATGTAACTTGAAAGTAGTTACTGTTGGCGATGATAATTTCTAGAGAGTTTTTTTTGTTTTAAGATAGAAGTCGCATTGTTTATGTACCGTTTGAATAAATGTTCATAGCAAATAATTCAATTCAAGTTTATACATTAACTTAATATCTATCCAAATTTTGAGCCACTCAACGAATATAGTTTCATAAATCAACTGTCAATCAAAGATTGTGTTGTTTGATTAAATCGAAAATTGTAAAATCTCTGATTTTTTTTTTTTGTTTAAAGAAAAAGTCTCTATAGTAAACCATTTAAATGGGGTGGGGGTTCGGCCAGCTTTAGAGACGAGAGAGATTGCTCTCATTCCATTCAGGAAAATGAAAGCGTTGAAATTTTATTATATTTAAGCGTCTTGAATTAAGAAGTATTTATAAATTTCTTCCATGAGAGAAAAAAATATATAGAAACTTTTATTGATTAGATCTCTTTCAATGAAATCGGTGTTACCCCATCATGAAATCTACAGTACATCTTGTCATGTCCTGGCCCTAAAAAGTAAGCTATTTTGTTATATCAGTATCATCACCAATTGTTTCATAAGGGGTTATAAATTTTCATTGATACATTTTTTTTTGTTTTCTTTTTAAATCCGACACTAGATTTGATAATCATTGGATCTACGTATATAATTACTTTATCTCTAAATATCATCGTATTCAGATTTATACTAGTGCTTACAACCATTCAGAAAACTAAATATTTTATCCCAAATCTCAATATAATTGACATTCGCATTAAAAGTAAAAAAACAAAAAAGACAGATTGTTTATTTCAATAAAAAATTGTATTGATGTCATTAATTAAAGTAGGCGTTCCGTGGAGATTACGGACAAGCGTTGATCGTTTGTTAGAGACTTAAAACAGTAATTAAAAAAATCTTAAAGACATCGGGGATTGAGAATTTGCGATTCTCTAGTCAAATGCAATCTTGTTATCACCTCCTCATGTTTTGTCGGCAGTTCACTTAATTATACGGTTTATACCTCTCTTTTCTTTTCCTTTTAGTTCTTATAAATATTTCGTTCATTTTATCATTGTTGACAGAAAAAAAGACATTATCAAAGTGGTTTTAATAATTTTATACAAGTTACACACTTAAATTAAAAACAACAAATTTCTTTCGTAACTCTCCTCCACCAGTCCACCTCTCTACCATCGCATCTAAACAATTTAAAAAAACTTTTTAACTTTTCATCGCCCGGGTCTGTCGTCACTTTGGTGATGACGCCAAAAGTAAATGGCACCGAGAGTAATATGCCATCAATTTTTTTTTGTTTACACTGTTAAATTTATCGAATAAAAAGAGTTATGATCTCTTTCAAATACCTATTATAAAACTACTTTGTATACTAATAATATATGTCATTAATTGGTAACAATGTATATGTTTATTTTTAGATTCACTCATGGTTGACTAATTTGATAATCTTTTCAATCATGGAATCTAATTAAGATTTAACGGGGAGTTATCGTCTCATCGAGTCGCTACAAATTACGCATATTTGAACTTCTTCGGTTAATTTCTATTTGAAAAGAAGACAAAAGTTTATAACGGACATATGTATATATTCCGGCATATAGAATTCCTCGTTTAGCCTTTAAAATAAAAAATTGAAATCTAAGACCATCTTCAATATATTTTATTTTTATTTTTTTATTATAAAATAGTGTAACTCTAAAATAGAGGTGAGTTTATATCCAATGTATTACTATATATTTTACTTTAAAAAGGATATATTCAAAGTATATTCTATTTCTATTTTATTACTAATACCTATTATTTGTAAAAAAAAAATACAATTTAACCCCACTTATTTTATTTTTTACAAAACTTTAATAAATTATGATATTATTTAAATGAAACATTGATTTTATAAAAAAATTACACTACATCATATAGAAATAATAAAACATAGTAGAACATGGATCATATCCAATCAACGTTATTTTTATTGTCATGATCTAACGCGCACAACCAATAAGTTTAACAACCAATTAGCGTTATTTTTCTTTCTCCCAACTAAATAATTTGGTTTATAATATCTTAAAGTTTGTAATGGTGATTTATATCATTTATAATATCTCAATTTTTTTGAATGATGATTTCTATCATTCATAAAAACTATTGTTTGTTTCATACATAAAAGATTTAAAACTTAAAAACCATTCTATAAATAAAAAATTCCAACTCTATTTTAGAGTAAGAAATATAATTCCTCTAAATATAGAGCAAAAAATAGCATTTCTTTATTTTAGAGTTAGAAATAGAAATGGGTTGGAGAATATTTTACTCTAACATAGAGTTTAGAGTAAAAAATAGA
Source organism: Eutrema heterophyllum (assembly GCA_002933915.1). Taxonomy (NCBI): domain Eukaryota; kingdom Viridiplantae; phylum Streptophyta; class Magnoliopsida; order Brassicales; family Brassicaceae; genus Eutrema; species Eutrema heterophyllum. The sequence continues at coordinate 1,139,672 of PKMM01019312.1, forward strand.
GGTCGATTGGAAATGCTTTATCATTTTACATGTGATGCAAAACAGTTGAACTCGATGGTCAATGGAGAACTCGATGGATTTTTCAAAAGTTCAAGGGGTTTGCGACAAGGTTGCTCCCTCTCCCCTTACTTGTTTGTCATTGCTATTAACGTCTTATCTCTGCTGTTGAATAAAGCGGCTAGTGAAGGAAAGATTGGGTACCACCCGCTATGCAATGACCTTCAAGTAACTCATCTGAGTTTTGCGGACGATATGATGATCTTTATGAACGGTTCGGCATATTCTCTGCAGGGTACAATGGATGTTTTGGCGATTTTTGAAAGGGAATCTAGGTTAGCAATCAACGTCTCCAAATCATCATTGTTTGTGGCGGGCAGAATCACCAACACTCTTAAACAAGAAGCTATCGATCTTGGCTTCAAAGTTGATCAACTTCCCATAAGATACTTGGGATTGCCTCTCACCACAAAGAACATGACCCGTTTGGAATATGAACCTTTGATAGACAAAATCAGGAGCCGTATGGTGTCATGGTCATGCAAATCATTGTCATTCGCGGGACGGCTACAACTCATCCAATCAGTTATTGCTAGCATCACAAACTTTTGGTGTGTTGTTTTCCGCCTCCTGAAACGTTGTTTTGACACAATTGAGAGTATGTGTTCTGCTTTTCTTTGGTCGGGTTCGCCTCATGTTACTTCTAAAGCAAAAGTCTCTTGGGATGATGTTTGTAAGCCAAAATACGAAGGGGGACTCGGAATAAGGAAGCTTCATGATTCCTCCTGCAGCTTCTCATTGAAACTCATATGGAATCTGTTTCAAAAATCTAGCTCTTTATGGGTAGCATGGGCTAGACATTACCTACTTCGTCATGAATCGTTCTGGGACGTAACAGAGGGATCTCGAGGATTGTGGATTTGGAATAAATTACTAAAGCTTCGAAGTCTGGCGTCGGATTTCATTAGGCACGAGATCAGAAACGGAGAGACTAGTTCTTTCTGGTTTGATGACTGGCTTAACATTGGTCGTCTCATTGATATTACATGAAATCAAGGGACACGAAACTTTGGGATTGTTCGTAATGCTACTGTCTCGATGGCGATCAAAGATGGTACGTGAGACATTCAGAGATGTAGAGGACAAAATCTTCGAGAACTGATAATCAGAATTAAGGACACGGTACCTCCCAATCCTTTGGCAGGAGTGGATTTGGTGAAATGGAAGCATGGACTAGATCTCTTCAAATACAATTTCTCCTCAAAGAAAACTTGGAATCAAATCTGTGTAACAGGTACAAAGGTGTGGTGGTATACGCTTGCTTGGTTTCCAAATGCGATCCCTAGACACACATTCTTCACTTGGCTTGCTATAAAGAATAAGCTAGCAACGGGTGATAGGATGAGAAAATGGGGATTGATCCAAAGTTGTACGCTTTGTGGAAAGACTAACGAAACACGCGATCACCTATTTTTTGCTTGCCCATACTCCTTCACCATATGGAATTGGCTATGCTCGGGACTCCTTGGAGGTCGTATCAATCCAGATTGGAACGACACTCTTCGGTCTATGAAGAGCAACAGGCTAAACAAACAAGACTCAACAATCCTCTGTTTAGCTCTTCAAGCTACGATTTATGGGATTTGGAGGGAACGGAATGGAAGGCGTCATCAGAATCCGGCAAATTCAGTTTTGAAACTCACGTATGTCATAGACAAGACGATAAGAGACCGCATCTGCTCGTTCTCCCTGGGGAACAACGACGAGATCAACGAGAACGATACACTCAACCGTTGGCTCAATAAAAGACACATTCCAAATCTCTAATTCTGTATTGAATATTATATTTTCCTTTTTCTGTTGTTTTCCTTACGTTTGTAAACTCTGCCCAAAAAGCTTTCATGCAAAGTTTTTGTAGATTTTTTTTTTTGTTGATTAATAAATTTAACATTTCAAAAAAAAAAAAAAAAAAACAGTTGAAATACGAGAGAAAATAATTGCATATAAAAATATGAACTACTCATACGACTATGAGAAAATTATGAACTAGTTATTGAATAAAAGGGAGGATATTTGTCTGGTAATAATAAAGACTGCTACCCACTTTTTTTTTTTTTTTCTTGGAGTCTTGCTTTTAAAGTCAAACAATGTTCTCCTTCGGAGCTAAGGTTCAATTATTTTATAACATTTAATTTCCCGTTTCACTTAACATATTCTAGTTGGCACAACTTTTTTGCCATCAAAATCTTCTTTTCTATGTTTTATAATTCGTTTTGTAGTTATTAACGACAATAATAAAATCTTGTTTATTTTATAGTTACTTGTTCAACGATAACAATCAACAATAGGTTTCAGCTACTAGTGAGTAACTACTTTAATCATTATAAAATTTAGCGTTTAAATTTTTTGATTTCGTTGAAAATTTGTCGTTATCACAACGAATACGAAATGAACAAGAATTAATCGCTGAATTTTATCACTATCATTAAAATTGATAGTTATCGCTAGCGACTGCGAAACAAACATGATTTAATCACTAGTCGATATCGTCAACGACTGCGAAACGAATAAAACCTTATATATTTCTAAGAATCATCCGATCTTCAGTGTATTTATCAACGTGTAATAGAAATTTCCATGTAATATGTGACACTGACACCCATCTATCGTTGATTTTTTGGTTAAATTTTTGTATCCTGATACGATTAACATGAATTAATTCAATTTTATATATATTCACCATTTTTGGGGGTTGAAATAAACCAATTCTTGCAAACCTTTTTAATCCATATTTGAATACGTTTAAATTTTACAATGGTGGTGCCACTTTAAAAACTGGTACAACTAGATAAGAAATTAAACAAAAAGAAGTAATAATAAGCCGAGACCTTAGTAGAGTGGTTTCTCTACCACGTCGTTGGCGCTAACTGCGACCATATTTTTTCGTAAATGAGACTAGTACCCATTAATATATGGGCCTATGAAAGAGAAGATAAAAAACTAAATAGAGTAATAAATAAATGAGTCTTGACAAGAAAAAAAAAAAGAGTAGAGATGATATTAAATTTCGTTAGCAAAGTTTGGTAGAAACTCACTGAAACTAATGTCTGTCATGTCATGTTCTGGCGTGAACTCAAAACACGTGTTGGAGAAAAATTGGTCGGAGATGTCTCAATTAATAGTGTTAGTAGTTAGGGTAACATCCGAGAAAAGTAAAACCAAAGCAAAGAATATTGTTGAATACTTCTGATTTTGGTAACTGCGTATCCAACTTCTTCTCGTCCCTACTTCTACTCCCCCATGTCAAGCGATCAACAAATTTGGATTCTTTTTTTTTGTAATCTTGGAAGGACTTTCAAAGAGACTCGCTGCTTGAAGAGCCAATTCGATATTTCATCAAACAAGTTCGCTTTAAAGGTGAGCCAGTCCGACACCGAAATGTTTACACAAGAATTTGAACTCAATTTTTTTTTTTTATTGTTTGATTATGGATCAAAAGATCCTAGATTCGGATTCTGTTTCAAAATTAGAAACTTACTACTCTGAAAATTTAGAAAAAAAAATAAGAATTTTAAAAAACTAAAAAAAAATAAAACCATAAGAAAAGGTTTTAGTGTATTATTTTGTATTAATGTTTGAGTTACTTAAAAGAATTTGCCTTTGGTAGATTAATAAAATAAGAAGGATAGAAAATTAATAAAAGAAGAATTTGACATTTAACATTTGTTTGGAAAACAAACTATATTTTTACTTAACAGAAGAAAACAAAACTATACAAAGTAGGCCTGCGACTTTAAACCAAACCGAATCGACATTTTGTAATTTCGGTTAAGATTCAGTTATTTTCGGCAATATTTCAAAATTAATTTCAGTTTTCGGTTTGGTTTGGTTTGGTTCGGCCGAACCGATCGGTTAACCGAATTTAAAAAAAAAAATTAAGTTTTTTTTTAATTTTTTTTTTTTGATTTTTTTTCCGAAAATAACTGAAAAATTAACCGCAAATACCCGAACCGAATTACCCGAAAATACCCGGAATAACCGAAAATACCCGAAAAGTACCCGGAGATAACCGAAAATACCCGAAATAACCGAAACTATCCGAATTAAACTAAATTTCCCAAAAGTTCGGTTATTTTCGGTTATAAAAAAATAACCGAACTATCCGATAACCGAACCAAACCGAACCGATATTTTATTCGGTTATTTTCGGCAAAAATTTTGAAAACCGAACTATCCGAACCGAATTACCCGAACTACCCGAATTCCCAGCCCTAATACAAAGTGTTACTTTTAGAATTAAAAAAAAAACTATCATTAAACTATTTCGAATAATTTCACGAAATATAACGCGATCCAAGGAGAAGTATCAAGTAGGTAGGGTTTTAGGAGTTCTTATCTGTTCGTAGCCTAATCTCCTCCGATTTCTCGCTTGTATTTGTATGGTTCTCGCTTCCTTTCATGTTTTTTTTTTCTTTTTCTAAAAACACTACTCCTTTTAGTTTATTTTTGGGTCTCAATAAATAATTAAAATAAACGATCGTGGGTTTGATCGTCTTTCTTTTTCTTCTTTTTGGTACCTTTTACTCGTCCTTTCGTTTTCATGAAAGATTGAGAGAGAATATGGCTCCTCTAATTTTAAAGTAGAGGTTATGCGTAGCATTTTTGCTCACCGTCTATAATCCACTAATTGCAAGGCATTGTATATTTTCTAACCAAGATTGCAGAGGATATCTCAAAACAATTGTATAAGATAATCAATGAAACGATGTCTCTATCCAAACTGTTCATTTTAGAAAGAATTATAAAATTTAAATTCAGTCAAAAATATATCTGTTGGGATCTATATATAATGTGGTTGTTGTGGGCACTGGTCAGTTGTCAATAATCTTCAAATGACGTTAATATATAATAGTTGTAGTTACCACGAAGGCTGCAGAGCAACCAAGATGTCCATATTAAATAAAAATTGTCGTTTGGAACAACAAAATTAATTTATGTGTGATCGACTGGCGAATATACGAAATATGAAATAGAAAAAGACTTTTTTAGATATGTGTGTGTGTTATATAGTGTCACTGTACGTATGTATATGTGTGAGTGTTGTTGTGGGGGAATCTGCAAAGGAAGATACAAGGTGGCTGCTTTATTTTTTCGTGGCTTTTGTTTTCTTGTCTAAGTGCCTCAAAGCCACATGTAATCTCACATGTCCCGTACCTTTTTTTTTTTTTTTTTTGGGTCGTAATACATATCTCATCTGTTTTATCTAAAATATTTTAGACTCTTTTAGTTATAATCAATTGACAATATAATCCATAATATTTATGCAGTTAAACGACGTAAATCTTCATCTCCAAATTTAGTGCTACAACGAAATATCAGTGAAAATTATATGAGACGTATACCATAGCATTGATGTTGAATATATATATATATGTATTTTTTTGTTAATTTTTCAGTTTTTAAAATCTACAAAAAATACATCATATCATTCAATTAAGTTTTGAAAATGTTTTAGAAAAAGTTAAGAAAACATGTTTTTGTTTTATATTTTCCGTGTTAATTGATAAACTAAAAACTGTTAAAATTATAGTTTTATAGTAAAAAGTGATATTTGGTGATTTATATTCTCTTTTGGAAAGAAGAGTTGAAGCTATCTTGCATGCAATTTCTTTCCCTCTCTGTGTCAACTTTTGCCGGCCACTCGACGAATATTCCTATTTCTCAACATTTAACTCAAAAGCCATTACATTAAATTTTCTAGTCTTTCTGTTCAAACCTCGAAACCTTTCTAATTCTGGCTCTCTTTATTTCCTTTTTAAGAATATTTACATGATTGATTTTATGCATCATTCTCAACACCGCTTCAAGTCCATATTTATTGGGCCTACATGTGTAAAACTAGGCCCATCATCATGCTCATCCTCTTTTATCATTGCGCACCGTTCGCAGGTGTGTAACGAAGACATTCGAGGAATTTACTTTTCCACGTAGGGAAGTATATGAAGACGACACATATATATCCACGTGGCGCTACGTGTTAATCAGCTAGCTAAAATACCGAAGGAGATTTGATAGGATAATAATATAACTGATAAATCACTTTTTAAACTGTTAATGGTAGTGTTATATAGCGTTTTTCCGGTGCTAAAAATACATGTTTTTCCTGTCTGTAGTGAATACAAAATCTCCAATTAGACAGATTTTCCAACAATTAACATTGTTTACTAATTGCATATTTCACAAATTACTAACCTACCTTTTACAGAAAACCAACCTCATTTTGCATGTTATATACGTTGTCTGCCAACAAGTCACTCATCCACTCTCAACGGGAGTATCCAATATCTTTCAGTTTCCCTGCAACACTATTTATTCGATATACTACCGTGATGTTATGATGCAAATTATGGAGTTGGCAAAGGTTTTGATGAAAATCTCCATCTCCAGCTACGATCCAAAGGTTACTCGGAGCATGATTCTTGGCGGACCATTTCTCCAATAGCTCTCGTATCTTATTGTCACTTGCCTGCTTTATACATGAACCAGCGATAAAAAATTGAAAGCCGCCACGTTGTATCTCCTCATCAAGCTCTACCAATAAGTTTTCTGGAACCCTTTCTTTTAATGCAACAATGACAATGATTGTGACTGGACCGGTGTAGCCCAAATCTACCAAACGTTGTATCATCCGCCCTTTGGTGAAAGCCAGATCATGGTAAACATGCCTGTTTTCAAGGTCCCACATTATATGAGTGAGAGCCCTTGCAAACAAAGCAGTCGGGTTCATATTATCATCAACGATGTCCTCCTATCAAACCATACAAAAATAAAAGAATCATATTTCATTGCAAATAAAAAAATATTGAAACTTATTTTATAGCCCATCCTATACCTTCTTAATGAGGCATGAATATACAGGAAGAGGCCAACCGTCCATAATCGTTTGCCTAAGAAGTGGAGAAAGCAATTCTACTTCTGCATTTTTTATGTGTAAATTGAAATGTTAGGTATTAATCATGATTGAACCATTAAACAGATAAAGTATATTTGACTTACTTTGTTCATGTTTAAGCATTTCAGTAAGGCTTACAACAGCCTCATAGCACCAAATATAAACATTTAAGGCAGCTTCCACTACATGAAAAACATGTATTCTTAGCACCGGAAAAAATGCTCTATCATCACACACAATAATATGTCCAACACTTTCGATAGCAGTTTTCTGTACTGCTATCGTGACGTCATTTAATATAGCGCATTCCTCTCTGAAAACCTTGCTAAGGCCTTCTCCAACCGGAGACGGCAAACGCCATTTTTGGCGTCGAAGACCTCCAACCCGACGGCAAAGTCCACGGCAAACGCCATTTTTGGAGATTTCTAAATAGTACGGCACCATATTTGGCGTGCCACTGCTCACCACGCCAAACGCCAAATTTGCCGTCGGCAACTTCTCCAACCGGACGGCAACGCCAAACGCCAAAAATCTGATGTTTTCAATTTTAATTTTTTTTTTGTTTTTCTTTGCAGATCCGTAAAATTGAAAGCAACAAGAAAGTTTAGAAAGCAACCTGAACCGGTACCGGAGCCGGAGCCGGAGCCGGAGCCGGAGCCGGAGCCATCGATTTCGTTTCTCCGTGTCCCGAGCCATCGAAAGAGAGATCGATCCAGCTTCTAGAGCTCGATCCCTCGACATCGCGCAGGTGTCCACAGTCTCCAGCCACCGGGAAAAACTCCTTAGTCACGCCGGCGATAGCGATTCCTTCTGAAGAACCTGCTCGATCTTGGACTGAGCAGAGGAAACCGCAGACGGGTCGGGTCGTGATCCGAGAGAGGCCAAGACGGAGAGCGTCTGCGTGATGGTGGTGGGGATGGACTGAGTCAACGAGGAGATGATTTCTTGATCGGAGAGAAGAGGAAAAGAAGGAGCTCGAGATCATGATCCATGGTTTCTTGATCTTCGTTCGATCTAATTGAAGATTAGAGAAATTAAACCAACAAAAGGTTGAAAACATTAAACCGATGGGATTAGTGAAATTAATTAAGGATTAATTAAAACCGGTTAAGAGTGGTTTGAGATTAAGCATAATTTACATTAGATCGAGATTAAACCGATATTAAACCGAGATGGATAATAAAAACCGATAATGATTAATTATACATTACATTGAGATTAAACAGAGTTGGATAATACAAACCGAGTAGTGAATAATACATTAAACTGACATAAAACCGACTAGGACAATAGACACCGAGTGGTGAATGAAACATTAAACCGACANATAACGGGTTACGCGAGGAATGGGTTTTGCAGGGAAGCATTGAAGCTAATGTATAGAATGGAGGCAGAGGGATTTGAAGTGGATGATTATATATTGCAACAATTCTCTCTACTTGTGGAGATATTGAGCTCGATGAAGCTGAATCTTCTGCAACTAGTTACTTGGAGGCCACTTGATCTTTTTTCTCTGGAAGCTACGTTTCAAGTTTTTATTTGACAAAGTTCATGAAAAACATGCGTTCAACAATAGCATAAAATGTACAAATTTCATGTTGGGGACATAAAGAAACGAAGATTTCATCTTTGCAACTCGCAAATGCAAAGATTTTTTGTTTTAGGATAAAATCATATTAGCAAGATGTATTATATTTTTTTAAATTACTATTTTCTATAATGAATAAGAATAGTACACATGGTGATTCATTGCAGGGTGGAAAATGATGAAAAACAATAGTTTATAACATTCGGAGATATAACTCATAATAACTAAAACACACAGCAGAAACTAAAACACAGCATAAACTAAAACAACACACAGCAGTTAAACTAAGGGTGGATTTCAACCCATACGCCATCCATGGTAGAGACGTGATGGTCTTCACGAAACATGCTGTTACTCACCAGCTCACGTGGTGTTGATGTACCTTTGACCGCAAGGAAGGTTGGGATTTGTATTGGGATCTGAAGTTTTTCTTTAACTTCTATGAAGGACATTGGAAAGGATTCCAAGACCTTTCATCATGTTCAATCCCAAAAGTAGTCCAACCTTGGATTTCAAAGTTAAAACCATAACATCGTTCTGACGTTCGCACCCAAACATTGTCCGGAGAAAGAGTGATGGACAGCTCCGGTCCAACAGAAATGGTGGTTCGAAGCAGGATAAAAAATGTGACCCTTTGTAAATTACAAATTTTGCAGTTAAACAAAAAAACTCTTCTTTGCATATCTGAAAAAATACATCAAATAAAAAAAAAGAACAAAACACTATTTCTGAAAAATAATCCTCTTTACATTTTTTCCTAAATCGTTCAATTTTTTTTCCGGTGATTTTTAGATAGATAATTATGTGACACAAACCAATTGTTTTTAGTTACAAAATAATATTTTAAATAAAAACATAAAGTTCAAATTCTGTGCATTATATACTATATTAACCTAAAACTAAACATGTGACCCATAAAAACCTAAAAAAAATATGGTGGCCCTAGGCCATCGCCTAGCTCGCATGTCCTACAGGCCGGGCCTGATGATGGACACCACATCCAGATAATAAAGAACTTCATCAGGAAAATAGCTAGCCGACCAGTTGGGTTCCCACTCCCCGGCCCTCTTAGCATTGTAGTACATTTGAAATGTAGGTGAAGAAAAGAGCCATAAGCTATCGGAGAATTGGAGGTGAAGATAGGATCAGTGCATTGTCAGACGATTTGCTCGTGCAGATTTTGTCATTGGTTCCAACACAGGATGCAGTGGCTACCATGATTTTGTCGAAACGATGGCAGTCTATTTGGACGATGGTGCCACGACTCGAGTACAAAGAGATCAAAGATTGTACTCACAAAAGATTTCTTGCCGGTTTACTTGGCCGTTTATTTGGCCAAAGTGAGCGACCACGGTCTATTTGGCGGTTTCTTAACGGGTCATTGCAACTCCACAAGGCACATATATTAGAAAGATTAGCTATAGAACTCGGTCAACATTGTCCTGTTGATGCTAACGTGGGAAAGTGGATTGCAAAAGCGGTTGATGGCAGGGTTCGTGAACTAGAGTTCGATCTCATGTGGTCTGCGAAGCCTACTAGCTTGCCCAAAAGCCTTTATATATGCGATACGCTTGTGTATCTCCGTCTTTCCAACAAGGTTTTTGTAGATGTTTCTTCTCCAGTTTGCCTCCCATCCCTCAAAAATCTTAGCCTTGTCTCTTTGGTATACAAAGATGAAGATTCTCTTGTTAGGCTCTTGTCGAGTTGTCCTATTCTCAAATATTTGTATGTGATGCGACATCACCAAGACAATGTAACAAATTTTAGTGTAAAAGTGCCATCTCTAGAGACCATAGTGTATGATTATTGGGAACCAAGAGAACTCAACGAAGAAGATGTACAAGATATTGGAAGATCTCTGGTCATAGATTCCGCGCTTTTAAAGGAATTTGATATCTTGGATTATTCGACTGACTCCTACTCGATTGAGAACAAGCCTCGCCTTGATAAAGCAACAATTATCTACGTTCGTACTTACCTTGATGACAAATTTATGAGATCTCTTTCCTCAGTCAGGTATCTCGACATATGCCTAAGCCCTGCAACGGTACGTACTTTCAACCTCACCTGTTTGTTTGTTTTTTTCTTTTTGAATGAATTTATTGTTACGATCACATTTCTAGCGTTTACTTTATGTGTTGTTTTCTTCATTTGCAGGTTGCGTGTTGTGACGCCATTATCTTCTCCCAGCTTATAGTGTGTAAAATATGTCCTTCTGAGTTAGATTGGTTTGAGCCGTTTGTGTCTTTGCTTCAAAATTCTCCTAAACTGAAAGTTCTTGTCATCAATCAGGTTCGTACCCCTGCACATGCACTAATAAATTGTCAGTGTTAATTACATTCTTTGACGACGTTGCTTCACAGATATATTTGCGAGATCATCCTTTTCAACTTTCCTGGAACCAACCGAGTTCTGCTCCCGTATGCTTGTCTACCAATCTCGAGATCTTTAAGTGGAAAGATTATGGAGGAACAACGGAAGAGAAAGAAATAGTAAGATACATCTTTGACAACTCCAAGTGTCTAAAGAGTGCTATNGTTTTGGAGTGTGCATCCATCAGCTTGCTGAATCACATGAGCCAACGAGACCTTACCTCTCACAATGCTTTGGCTCTGGCTCTGATTCTGGCTTGCTTCCAGATGTTTCCTTCTAGCTCGGGCTAACGCGGAAAAACAAAGTGAAAAATTCAAGAAGAGAAAGAAACGTCTTATTGAATCAATAGAGAAGGACGAGTTGTAGGCGCTGTTGCAGAATGCTCCCACCCAAACACTAGAGCTAAATCAAGCCATCTATTCCCCAATTCTCCCCTTTACAATATATTGGACCAATCTATGTATACTAAATTATACAATTGCAACTATCTTTTCTGTCCACATTATCCTAGATTTGCCTCTGTTTTCTTCCTTATATTCTTCTTTCGAACAAAAGTGGGAGTTGATTTTGTAATGGGACAATCCGGAACTAGTATACCATCAATAATATTCAAACCTAGATTAAAACTAGGGCTGGACATTCGGGTCTCGGTTCCGGGTTCGGGTAGTAACCGATCGGGTCCGGGTCTTTCGGGTAGGAGGGTGTTGGACCCGAATAGGAACCGAAATGGTTTCGGTTCGGTTCCGGTTCGGGTCCTCTCGGTTCCGGGTCGGTTCGAGTCCAAAATTCAAGAACCAAAAAATACCCGAAAAAATCGGATCTTGGATCGTTTCGGGTATTTTCGGGTTTTCGGGTATTTTTTCAGGTTTCGGGTATTTTTGGGTGTTCGGGTATTTTTCGGGTTTTCGGGTATATTTTCGGGTATATTTTTCGGGTTTTTTTCGGGTTTTCGGGTATTTTTCGGGTTTTCGGATATATTTTCGGGTAGATTTTTCGGGTATTTTTTGAAAACCCAAAAAAAACTAAAAAAAATATATATGGGTTCGGTTCTCGGGTACCCGATCGGTTCTCGGTTCCGGGTCGGTTCGGTTCCGGGTCTTTCGGGTAGAAAGGTTTTGGACCCGTTTAGGAACCGAAATGGTTTCGGTTCGGGTTCGGTTCGGGTCTTTCGGGTCGGGTCCGGTTCGGGTCTCGGGTCTCGGGTAAAATGCCCAGGCCTAATTAAAACTTTGAGAGCCATAGTTAAATACAATACCTACAAGAAATCAATTCAATAAAATCAGCCAGAAAAGAGAAAATTCTCCATGCTCAAACAACATTATCAATTGTCGTCAAATAGGTTTTCATGGTTCCATCTCCAAGGCCTACACTTTCGAAACAAGAAATTAACATTACAAAAAGGCCAATGGAAAGCGAAAAGTAATCGGATATGTTACCAATTCGTCCATAGACAGATTTCGAACAATCAGAGAAATGGTAAACCGTAGTTGAAATGATTTTGTTTCGCTAATAACCAGAGACGAATTATATTATACTATGGTTTTACTTACTTTAAAATCAAATCTCAAAATCAAATTGACTAACCCTAAAATACATGAATATGATGAAGAAGAAAAAACGAAACTTATTCATTTTAAATATGAAACTTATTTGCCAACACATATGCCTGAACAGTGGAGGGTCACCGAATTGAGTGTGCAAAGCTTTTGAGCTCCTATTTGTTACACACTTTCAGATCTCTAATCTTGACTTCTCTATCTAAAGATAATGAAAACCGCAATTTATTGGTTTAAGTAGCCGACCAGGCGACCACAGAAAGGCAAAACCAAATTATCCAATATATAAAACATTCAGTCCTGAATTAATCCTAGAGTGTGTTACACCTCTATAGCACATTAGGAGATTGATTTGCAGGATTAGCACAAAACAAACAACAAGTGCTATTGGGTTTAAATCCAGTTTGAAAAAGTGCTAAAGAGTGGAAATAACTCTTAATCCTAACGTATTGTAACAAAATAATACTACAGTGCTTGAAATAATATCGCAGCCATAATAAGAGAACGCGTTACTAAAGTCAACACCAAGTCAACTTCATCGTGGCTTTTAGCCCATACCACTTCGTATTTAGCTAAAAACTCACTATGGACATTCAAAAGTCTCTCTTTCACATTGATCTTAGTTCCTTTATCAAGGCAGTGCCATAACACAGAATTTGATTCGGAGATCAGTTTGAAATGAAGTTTGAAGAATCTCAAACGCTCTTACCGGTGAGAAAACCTGTAAATGGCGGTTGTCTCAGCAGCAACCGCAAACGCGCTAGTTACAAGCTTTGGGTTCTTGTCGCGGTTCTCCTCTTGGCCTTAGGGTCTATGTTAACCGGTTCCGTCTCTCTCAAAGGAATCGGTCTGTTCCATTCTGTTGACGGCGAGTTGGGATTTACCGTCGGCGATGATCTCGACGTTCTGGTACCAATTTAATCGTGGTTTCTATTTGAAATTGTTAATCAGGATTGGATTTGAGTTTTGGAATTTTACGGAATTGACAGGAAATTGAGGAGAGAGAGAAAGTGGTGAGGCAGATGTGGGATGTTTACGGACGCTCCGGCGGCGTAAGGATTCCTCGGTTCTGGCGAGAGGCATTCGAGGCGGCGTATGAGTTTCTGGTCAGCGACTCCGCCGCCGTTCGAAACGGTGCCGTTTCGGATATTGCGAAGCTGTCTCTTGTTCGCTCTCTTAAGCCCGACTCTACTCCGGCCCAGCCCAATCGTCGTTGAGTTTTGAAGACGAAAGCCCACGAGAATAACATAAGATTTTCTTGTATATACGAGGGTTTCTCTATTAAATACCGAAAATGTAGTCTTAATAATCTGGGAGAGAAAATTGAATGAAAATGCATAAATAGCGTTTTTCGTTGGAACATTTTTTGAGAAATAGCAACCAAACTGTCGTTGGAAAATGCATAAATAGCGTTACTCAAATTAAATGGTTAAAACAATTATCTCATTTATCTATATGGTAAAAAATCATCGTCAAGAATTATTATTGTCACAACAAGATCTAGAGGAATCTATGATAGGAAACGTGGCTGTCCAAAATTGGTTAATCACGCGCGAACATATTAACGGCCTTTTCACGTTCTATATCATCTGTACCGTCGATTGTTTCACACATTAACAACTGACAACCGTAGGATCTCTCAATAGCTCCGAAATCTAAAACCGACTCGGATTCTGGGTTTTGCTCCGTCTATATAAAAAGTGGCCGACTTGTTTCTTTGATCTTTACCCGAATTTCCCGCTGATCGCTTCTGCATATTTTCTTCATGTGAGTATGGTTTCGAATTCGGATTTAACTTTTTTTCCCTGAGATTCTTCGTTTGTTTCATTGATTATCTTTCGAATCTCCTTGTTAGGGTTTGGCATGACTCATCTCGATTCGGTGACCTTGATCCTTAGCCGCGATTTGCGACCGATCGATTTTCCCGGCCGGTCATCGAGGTACGTTCCTGTCTATGCCTAGGGTTTCNGACGAAAGCCCACGAGAATAACATAAGATTTTCTTGTATATACGAGGGTTTCTCTATTAAATACCGAAAATGTACTCTTAATAATCTGGGAGAGAAAATTGAATGAAAATGCATAAATAGCGTTTTTCGTTGGAACATTTTTTGAGAAATAGCAACCAAACTGTTTTTAACGTGTACACACTGTCTATTTTGCAGTTATTTAATTTTGGATTTTATCCCAATGATTTACTCAAATTAAATAGTTAAAACAATTATCCCATTTATCTATATGGTAAAAAATCATCGTCAAGAATTATTATTGTCACAACAAGATCTAGAGGAATCTATGATAGGAAACGTGGCTGTCCAAAATTGGTTAATCACGCGCGAACATATTAACCGCCTTTTCTCGTTCTATATCATCTGTACCGTCGATTGTTTCACACATTAACAACTGACAACCGTAGGATCTCTCAATAGCTCCGAAGTCTAAAACCGACTCGGATTCTGGGTTTTGCTCCGTCTATATAAAAAGTGGCCGACTTGTTTCTTTGATCTTTACCCGAATTTCCCGCTGATCACTTCTGCATCTTTTCTTCATGTGAGTATTGTTTCGAATTCGGATTTAACTTTTTTTCCCTGAGATTCTTCGTTTGTTTCATTGATTATCTTTCGAATCTCCTTGTTAGGGTTTGGCATGACTCATCTCGATTCGGTGACCTTGATCCTTAGCCGCGATTTGCGACCGATCGATTTTCCCGGCCGGTCATCGAGGTACGTTCCTGTCTATGCCTAGGGTTTCTCGATTTTGTTGCTACTGTTTCCGAATCGTTCGGGTCTTGTGTTAGATTTCTTTGATACTGTTGACTTACTTTTGGGATTCGTATTTCTCTAGGGATCAATAAGAGTGGACGGGGTTAAACAACATATGATCATTCTCGTTGATCAGCAACCATAACTCGGTGTGTAATTCTTCTGCTGAAAGAGGGAACGATCTTGGTCCGGGTATTTTCTTATTGCGTTATATGTCTCCATAGATTAAACTCTTGCACAGATTTTGTTTGGGCTTTCAAAAAAGAAAAGATGTAGAGAAGAAAATAGTGAGGGGATGTATGTGACCTTTGCCATGACTGGTGCGCTTGCTTGGCAGGTCAAGACCCTTAATAAAAAGATCAGTTTTTGGTTCTGCGGAGGGATGGGAGATGGCACGGGATTGGTTAATATTCTTCCTTTGCCCGGCTCTCCCTCCCTCCGGACTGTGTGCATGTGTCTCTCTCGTTTCTCTTTTTGTTTCTTGCTTTTTCATATGCTTCTTGCATACCACAAAGAGGATCACAAACCCAATACTGAGGCATCACTTGTGCCCCTCTAATACGCTTCTTGCATATGAACCATCAGTGGAAGAGAATCACTGACCCAATATTGAGCTATCACTTGTGCTCTTTATTATGCTTCTTGCATGTGCGGCCATTACAAGGGAATGACAAACCTGACATTGAGCCTATAATGACCGAAACAAAGGTAATGATCTGTTAATTATTTTTTTCTGGAACAGAATAATTATATTACACATGGAAGAATAAAGACTAAAACTAGTCAAAACCTGGTCTTAGGATTAGACAGTTCGCTATCTTAGTTTATTGCGTATGTACTCCTAATTTAGATAAGGAAGCTGGCGTGGAAAATCAGAACAAGTTTGCAGAATACTGTTCTGTTACTCTAGGTTGCACCCACCCTCGTAGTTAATAAGTTTGCAGAATACTATTCTCTATAAATTCTCAAGCTAACACGGCGAGGTCTTTGATTTCCTATTTATTCTTTGAATATGGATTGCGGATTTGTATACCATCATCTTGAGTTTAGATTGGCTTTTTTTTGGGTATGTGGCTATGACTATAAGGCTATATGTTTGTATATACATCAATGATCCCAAGTGTTGGTTCAAGTAATTTTTGTTCTGATGTGTCTGTGATGTGTGGTAATATTTATTGTAAGCTATGCTGGTTGTTGGGGTTTTTACCCTTGACATAATGAAAGTAGTCGATGTGTTCCAAGAATGGTGCTGCTTCAAATGTTGTGCTACTAAAGTAGACTTCAAAGAGTCTTCTCCAATTTATCAATGTGTCGAGGAAATAGCCTCCTTCCAAGTAGGTTGCACCCACTCTCATAGTTAATAAGTTTGCAGAATACTATTCTCTATAAACTCTCAAGCTAACATGGCGAGGTCTTTGATTTCCTATTTAGTCATTGAATTAGGATTGCGGATTTGTATACCATCTTCTTAAGTTGGGATTGGGTTTTTTTTGGAATGTGGCTATGTTTATAAGGCTATATGATCCCAAGTGTTGGCTCAAGATATTTTTTCTGATGTGTCTGTGGTGTGTCGTAATACTTATTTGCAAGTTATGCTGGTTGTTTTGGTTTTTACCCTCGATATATTTGAAAGTAATGGTGCTACTTCAAATGTTGTGCTACTAAAGAAACTGCAAAGAGTCTTCTCCAATCTATCAATGTGTCGAGGAAATAGCCTCTTCCAAGTAAGAATGGATTCTGAATGTAAAAAAGCTGAAGGCTTGTAAGGAGGTTGGTCTCTGTATCTTGTGGATGTGCGAGGATTCTTTTTAAACACTATTATCCAACCGTAAGGATTTTGTTAACTGCTGTAGTTGAATTATCAGAATTTAATTTCCTCTAATCATTAGCCTTTGTTGGGTTCATATCTTCGTATGATATGATGACTTTTGTCTGAATGTTACTTGTCCTAATTGCATGCACGCTTAAATCTATTTTTTTCGTGTCAGGTACTTAGTGACCATCTAAAAATAAGCAAGACCTCATCTGTATATTTTTTGAATACACACCAAAGGGGATCCATCGGCTCAAAGGGGAAGAACAATCTGCCAGAAAGGTGGACTGCTTAAGGTGGCGGTAACCTGATATAGATCTTTTTGCTTTTCTTGATTCTCTTAACAACAGAGATCAAGAAAAGCTTGTAGACTTGATGGCCTAGATCTTGGAAAATAAGGATTCGTGTACCCGAATGGAATAATTATGGCATTTTTTTGGGTGTACCCCCGAGGATGGCTCCTCAAAGTTGAAAAGCCATAAAGCTGTAAAATTCTAGAGTTTGAATAAATGACAAAGAGTTTGATAAAAGCTTTGTAGCCTTGTAGGTTGTGTTCAACATATAGAAAGATCGCTTCAACTCTCTTAAAGTATTTGAGTTAATATTCAAAGGCATAGAAGCCAAAAATCAGTAAATGAGTTGAGAATTCATCTATTTACAGGAAAGTAAATATCAACGATCACACACACACACGCAGAGTACCATCAAATGTTTGCTTTTGCAACTCTGGTTCACGTAGAAGCTGGGAAAAAGAGAAAGGCCTATTATGGCGAAAAATGAATTGTTCTTTAAACATTACAAGAGATAAGAAAACAGTACAACAAATACCAAATCTTTGAAAATAGCATCAATTTTATTCAGAATTACCAAATCTTTGAAAATAGCAAATGTATAGTGAACTAGAGAAGCCTCCTCTTGAAGTCTCTAATAGTTGACTGATAAGTACGAACGAGAAGACCAACAACACGATATCCAATTCCAACACAGACACCTTAAACCTGCATCGAACCATGATATCTCTCCGTCAATGGACTATTAGTGAACAGAAGATGAACGTAACCACAACAACATCTAAAGTACAACAAATACCAAACCTTTGAAAGTACCATCAACTTTATCCTGAATTACCTTTACTTTCACCAATTCACCATGTAGGACGAGGTAACATTGGTTCAATATTTGACAAGGATGACGGACCAGCAATACCAGAGGTTGGAGCAGTAACACCAATGGTCCACGAATCAGCGATGTTTATCATATTCATTCCTTCTTCCTCTTCATCAGCACCATCGTCATTTTCAATCTCTACCAATGAATCCTCTGGAGATGAACATATCTTCTCCAACTCGGTAAACACTTCTCTCATATATGGCCGTTTCTTTCCCTTCGAATATAAACACCTCCTTGCTAGATTTGCCACTGCCATGACTTGTTCCGGTTTGCATGCATCTCTTATTCGAGCATCCATGATATCAAAGAATTTGTTCTCTTTCATGGCAGCTCTGAAATGATCCGCTAAGCCTGTTATTTCTTGAGAACCCGAAAGGGTTATTACAGGCTTCTCTCCTGTAATTAGCTCAACGAGGATGACTCCAAAGCTATAAACATCGCTCTTATCCGTATATTGGCTAGAACCGTAGTACTCTGGATCCACATACCCGACTGTACCTGAAACAACTGTCGTCCAGTGAGTATGATCCACGGTTACTGATCTTGAAGTACCGAAATCAGACACTTTGGCTCGATACTTCTCGTCTAGTAATATGTTTGTTGACTTGACATCTCTGTGATAGATAGGAGAACATGCAGCAGAATGCAAATACGAAAGAGCTCCTGCAATATCAACGGCAATTCGCAGACGCACGCCCCATATCATTGTGTAATCATCAGATTCTTCATGGATATGTTGGAAAAGGTTACCATTGGGGATAAACTCATAAACCAGAACAGGAACCTCTGTCTCAAGACAACATCCCAAGA